>CM076582.1:264278507-264878507 GCA_034641835.2 Pinus albicaulis | reverse complement strand
CTCAACCCTAAAGTGTGATGGAATATAAAAGTTGCATATACATTATATTCCCCACAACATGGTAGCTACAAATAGTTGGTTTTTTATATATATATATATGTGTGTGTGTGTGTGTGTGTGTGTGTGTGCGTGCGTGTTCTCATCGCTAAAGCACCTCATTAATGGGAGGTCACAGGGTCAATTCTCCTCAACACCCTCAATATTAGGCTCTACTAATAAGCCGACAGGATGTGATCCCTTTAGGTGGATTTGCCCAAATTTTTTCATTTATTATGAATTATATAAATAGGAACATAACCTAAAAACATGGACTAGCACTTTACGCCACTTGCTTGTTAACCTAGTTATATCTCGAGGTTAAATTTCCAGATGATTCCTTATTTTCAATTAATAATTAAATGTTGGGATTCTATCTTTTCCAAAGATAATTAAACATCACATGAAACATATTTAACACGACAAAAAGGGCCATAATTATAGTGGAATTCATTGTCGAGAAAGGAAAAAAAATTCAAGAACTCTTTCTTCAAGGCCATAAATGCACACACATCAACACCATGAAGGATGTTAAGAATAATTCAGAACCACAAAACAAGGAACATCGTCACTCATTTTCTTATTCCCAAGCTCCAATACATATTTAATGTTGGTTGAGCATTCAATAACCTATTAATACAACTTCAATGCATGCCTTAGATGTGGCAAACCAACTTGAATTAATTATCATTTGTTATATGTTTAATATGAGAAGAAACACCCTGGATGCGGGTGCAAGCTAGTAAGAAGGAGGGCCACAGGGCTGCTATGTGGCAGGAAACTTGGCCGCCCAACGTGACCGCACATGGAGGCCAACCCAACGTTAACTGCTCAAGTGAGGTGGTCTTAAATTTGACCTCCACCACCTTCACTTCGACGTACCCGGTTAGCAGAGCATTAAGGTCGCTCGTCTCAGATTCCATGGTTATTAAGCAAGCCATCTCTGCTCATTCGCCCTCCATTCGGCCCCCTCTCCTGCTCTCTATGTGCATCTCTGTCTCTTCCCCTCTGTATCAGGTGTTTAGTACTGTCTCGTCCAGCCTCAGCCTTCCCTCCAGTGGTAACTCTTCCCCTGCACTGTCAAAGACTCCCTCCTGGTCCTGCACTTCTACTCCTCCAAAAATTATGCCTCGGCGTCATCGTATGAGATGCAGAAGAGCAGGAGGGCGTGGCCTCCCGTCTAGACCTCCCTTGACGCATTCCCTGAGCCGAGATGTGAATTTTTCGTTGGGCTGGGAAGAGAAGAACATGAATGCTCCTGTCAATCTGTCTACCTAGCTATCCTTGCAGGTGCCTGCTCCCCCTCTGGCATCTTCCAGATCCCGTAACAAGAAGCGGTCGCGTAAATCAAACATCCCACCTGAGCCTGCCTTCATCCCCCACAAGATGAAGGCTCTCCTGGTGCAGAGTGCCTCCAGCAGCAGCCAGGACAATAGCGGAAACACAAACAACAGTGATGGAAGCAATTCTGGAAATGAGGAAGAAAAGAAGAATGAGCACGCTGGTTTTCCAGTTGCCTCCTCTGAGAAGCTCGATTCTCCTGCGTCGCCACGGCCCCAGACCTCATGCCACGTGCTGAGCAAGGAGAACGATGATGCATTCTATGTGTGTAGGATTGAAGAAGAAGGCCCCACCTCTGGCAAAAAGAATGAAGGTCCTCCCTAGTTTCATTTGCA
Source organism: Pinus albicaulis (assembly GCA_034641835.2). Taxonomy (NCBI): domain Eukaryota; kingdom Viridiplantae; phylum Streptophyta; class Pinopsida; order Pinales; family Pinaceae; genus Pinus; species Pinus albicaulis. The sequence goes on along the minus strand of CM076582.1, from coordinate 264,876,795 downwards.
GGGTGTCCTCTTGTCATTTCAGTTTTTTAACGTTCTCTAATTTGTTCATGTACTGAAAGTTTATGCTATCTGAATTTAGTTTAATTTTGGCTACTATGCTTGCTGGTTTCCCTCTAAGGGCAACACATTCAATGTGGTTTTTGGGGACTGGTTTCCCCACCTGGGGCAATCCAATATATGTTTTCAAACTGGTGATACTTCCCTCTAGTTTTGGCTTGCCAAGTCCAGAGGAAGAGAATTGTAACTTTGTGTTTTATATGATATAATAGAAGTAGTCAAACTTAGAAAAAATAAATATGAGAAGCAACAAATATTGGAATCATCTCACTAAAAACTAAGCTAATAGATCTTATCTTGTAGCACTACCCCATATTTTCCTTTGGTTATGTAAAACTGTTTGCCGAGTCCAAATACAACGAAAGTCATTTTTCCTGTAAATGTGCACAAAGTTTATGCATCTTCAAAGTTAAAGACATCTCTATGTAGAGTTTTTATTATTATTATATACTATCTAATATATATATATATATATATATATATATATATATATGTATATGTGTGTGTCTGTATATATATATACAGACACACACATATACATATGTATATGTATATGTGTGTGTGTGTGTGTGTGTGTGTGTGTGTGTGTGTATATATATATATATATATATTTTTTTTTTTTTTAAATTTCTTTTTTCCAAGTAAAAAATTGTAATTTTATTAATCAAAACAAAATTACATGTTGCATTACCTGAGATTTTTTCCAACAACTAGCAGTGATTGGTGTTCAAAGTTCATACAATAGAGAAATAAAAAGGAAATGAGGAGAAAATTAAGTTTTTATCCCTTTCTTTTTTTCCACCTTTCACCATGCGCCTTGTGATGATGGGGAGGATACAAGGGCGAGCTGATTATCAGCGATATAAGTGCCATTGTCCTCGTCCGAGTCTGAGGTGTCTAATAAATGATGCAATTTATTCCCACCAATGTCCGTCGCCGCTGGTTCCTGTGCGGGCTTGTCCTGGTGTGTTTGTAGTTCAAATGGATCCTGTGATTCTTTTTCTTGCGCATTTAGGACTAGTGTTGATTGATTGTTCCCATTGGGAGTGGGTTTTTCCACTTTTTCTGTATCCTCCTCTAGTCCGCAGGGAGGAAATTTCCATCCTTTGGGTGCTTTCCCCGCTTTCTTCTTTCTTCGGTTATATCTTTTTTATTCAGGACAAGTATTTTGCAAGTGTCCGGTCTGCCTACAAATTTTGCATCTGAAGGTCGTGTTTTCATAATCTACGTGTTGCATCCATTTTTTCTGTTTCTGTACCAATTGTATGCTTTTTGGTAATCCCTTGCTTAGAACAACTTCCATAAAAATACATGCGAAGGTGTAGATTCTCTCCTCCAGTTACTGTGTATCTGTTTTGATTTCTTGACCAATAACGTTCCCTATGCCTTCAAGGACATGGTCATTTCAGAAATGCATGGGGAGGTTGTACAACCAGACCCAAACTGGCATTATGGTAACTACCGTGGTGTTTGCATAAAATTTGGAAACCATGGGGTAATTTAAAGTCCCGTATATCCCTAGAACCACGGTCCATCCCAGAGTATGATGTCCCTGACTTCCGAGGTTTGAAATTTGACAATGAAGAAGCCTTTGGAACATAGATGCATTTCATAGTCCATGGTCCAGATTGTGAAGATCTAGTGAAAGAGATCCATTGGTTTAGGCCAGAAGCTATTGAAGCGACATATAATTGCTTGGGCTTCATATGTGGTCCGATGTTCATCACTCTTAGGAACGTTTATGACTAATTCAAGTGTATGGTTGAATTGCTCTACTATGTAAGGGCTAGGGGCATTTCCCTCTAGTTCTGTAGGTGTGATTGCTTTTTTTTTCCCCTATAGTATGTTCATGAAAGAGGGCCTTCCCCTTGTTTCTTGTTTTGAGGTGCTGCCTCCCCTTGCTCCGCTAAAGCTTTTGGATTTTCCCTGTTCCACTGCACCTCCTCCTCTCAGCCAGAGGTTGAGGATAATGGTTTCCCCTGAACCTATGGAGTATTCATTTATGGATCTGTATTCTTGTAATATTGTGCCTTCAAAAATCAGTGATTGCAGTTGAGTTGGGTATCCTAGATATTTTTGGATTTTCTGCTTCAGATTTATCACTTGCTTTGTATCGTCTATCCACAATATTCTATTTTTCCCCTCAGGGGTTCTAATAAATAATTGAAAACTATTTTGGGTTACCTGTTGCGTGGCTTTTGTTGCCCTGTTGTTGTCTCTCGACAGAATCAGTTTTGTGTGCCATTGCATTGGGTTGTTTGATTTGGGTTGGTGGATCCCTTGTGAAAACTGATCAAGTCCTTCATGAGTCAGAGCAGCTACTACTGTCAGGGGTAACAAATTCTGTACAGGCAATATGATATAAGGCCATGTGCAACCATAGTCAATATTATATGTAGGACAGGGGTATGTTGAAACCTCGTCACAGTTCCATCCGGCGCAAGATAGAACGAGGGGATCCAAACCCCCCAAATCTGAACTTGGGAGAGCCTCCATCCACGTGTGTAAAATTTGTGTACATTCAGCCGATCCCTCGATAGCCGGCCATGACATATCTCGTCCCTACTTGTCTCAGTAAACAGACCATCCCATTTCAACCAAACCGGCGAAAACCGTTCATTTGCCCTGAAACTACGAATTTTTTCAGTTTTGTTGTCAAAAGGCTCTTGTGCAGTTCCAAACCCTTGGTCTTTGAAGGTCGAGGTGTGGTATGAGACAAAGGTTGAGGGTTGCTGGTATCCCAGACACAAACCGATGCTCGCCTGCACGGGACCTCCTTCCACCTACGTTGATATTTTTGGGCCATTGACCACCAAAATAGGGAAAACATTCCAGTGCGGCACGAGCCTATGTGAGGCGGCTGCTGAAAAACCAGGAAACCCTAATACGAGAACCCTGTCGCATGTTCGCTCCATTATTACTCCCTTATGATTTTTTTTGTAAACAATATATGAAATTTTTTGTATATATATATATCATGTTGAATCCACAATTTTTATAATATATATCATAATATTCATTATATATTTTAAATATTAAAATATTTTGATGCACAACAAAATAATTGAAACATGATTCTAAGATTTATGGTCATATTCTCCATGAATGCATGAATTACTTTAAGGGTTTTGGGCACACCTCATTGTGGTTGAAAATCCCATATATTTGTCGGTAATAATTGATTTGTGACCTATTCTACGGATATTTAGTGTGACTTCGCCTAGACAATTTCAACCTCATTGATTTTTCTGATACTATTTCACTGGGACAGTTGAGAGTTTTGGACTCTTAGATATCTTATGTATATAAACAAAATTATAGACAATAGTTGTCTTGTATCATTATCTTATAGATCCCTTCTAAATTATTCCATTTATTGTTGTTTTTGTTTTAGTCTACAACTAAGAATATTTTGATTAATGGTCATTATAGAGTTTGAGCAATTGTAAATGCTAATAGTGTGAAAGTAGGTTGGTAATTAATAGTTGTTCAATGGTTGTTCCTCACTAGCTCGATAGTAGCTATTGGTTTGGCTTAATAACATGTTGTGGGCTTGATAAGCCTCTTAATATTAATGAAATCCAACTATTAGTCTATAAACAATTCAATTGTAGGTTCTGAGTATGATTTTTGTAGGCTCTCAATATGGTACTATAGTTTGAAAAATTACACATTATAATTACTTTTCCATTAATATGTGAAAATTTAAATTTAAGTTGTTTCACTAAATGAATACAATATTATGATTTTTCGTTTAATTATTTATTAAATAAATAGGAATATATTCTTAAAATGTGGACTAACATTTTAAACCATTTGCTTGTTAACCTATTTATATCTCGAGGTTAAGTTTCTTGAGGATTCCTTGTTTTCAATGAAGAATTAAATGTTGGGTTTTTTTCTTTTCCAGGAATAATTAGACATCATATGAAATAGATTGAATGTGACAACAAGGACCATAATTATAGCGTAAGTCCTTGTCAAGAAAGGGAAAACAATTATATAATGTGTTATTCAAAGTCATAAATGCATAAGGATTGTAGAAATTATACAACATGCATGTATATCTTGGATTCACTTGATCTAACAATATGATAAAGTTAAATACTGGATCGCTTTTACAAATCTTTGCAGAATTAAAACACAATCACCAATTACATAAGCATGAAGAAAGATCAATCACACACAACACAGATAATTTCCCAGGGAAAGCTTACAGCTAAAAACCCCACTATATTTTATTGTATATTATATCATGGATCATGGAACAATTACATACAAAACTCTTCTCACAAGAGCTCTCAGTACATCAAATAATTGTTTCACACTGTCATACAAAAATTGGCAAATCCCTTGCACAATTTACTGTCTCCAGACAACCTGCCTCCACTGCGCAATGCCTGATGGTAAAGAACCCTAAATAATGGATACCTTTCCTGCCTTGACTACTTAAATATCATGGGCTCATCTAATGTGTGTGTGTGTGCTTGCATGTGTGCAAGAAGATAATGCCACAACTGATAGTTATCTTCCCTTTCACCTAGAACTCAACTGGGTCTCCACTAGATCTGACATGCATGTAGTTAATAATAGTAAAAACATCATTTGCATGTGAGATCACTACATGTGAATTAATTAATATTTAATTAACTTAATCTCTCACTAGTGTATCTGCAGTTACAACTAACACAACTGACTTTAACTCACTTAACTGAGTTAAACTAATTTACAACTTGCACAACTCATGAACCATTGCACTTCCAACTCCGTTACAAATAGAATCACTTAGTTACAACTGAAGTTAACCTGCATGTCCCACCAACCAACCTCTTAACTCTAAATTCACTTAGCTAACTGATTTTCCACTTCAGTTAACTATTTTCAAGTTCTCATTGAGAATAGATTACAATTTAACGTCCATCTATACTAAGGGATGATAAAAATATACATTCATCTAAAAATATACATTCAGCTAAAAATAGCCCGTGTGGGCCCCACCCTAGTGTAGGTGCTTAATTTTCACTAGGATCATTGTTAGTATGAATCTTAATCGCAAGTGTACGAAAAAGGCTCACTTTAGCCGTGCATAACAAACAACCCTAACAAACAAGATGACTGCCAATTTCTTTAGATATGCAATTAGTTGATCAAGATAAATGATGCAAAAATCTAGATCTATGCATTAAAATACATTAAGAAGTAAATAAAAGCAAGAGTTTCTCCATGCATCCAATAGACAAGACAAGATTGTTTTAAAGAATTTTTTGTATTTATGACACCTGGGAGGAGAACATAGAAAGATGTTACCAGTCCTCCTTAATGGGATGGGTTCTTGTAAGTCCTCAACAGTTCAAATCTAAAATCCCTCTCTCTTGATGGTGTAGAAAACCCAGACAAAAATGGAACTCAAAGGGAGCTAACAAGAAAAATGGTAGCAAAATATGACAATGATGGTGGATCAAAGTCAGACCAAAAGTATAGATCTAGAGTGATATTTAGGCAACAAAAGGTAATGAGTGAATGGAAAAACCCATCTATTTATAACAAAATATTGAGTTAGTCTAGATATTGGTGCATAATTAAAATATTATTAACCAAATCAAGATCCAACTTTTATGGAATATTTTATTATATTTGTTGGAGGGAAAAAGAATTTGACTTGGGTCAAATCCCTTTATTTGTAAATAATAAATAAATAAATGATTTATTTATTAGTTTAAGGATGTGGTTGAATAATAATCAAATAAATAATGATTTATTTAATTATTTAAGAGTGATTTAGTCAAATTTAATAAGTAATATTATTTAAATAAGGTTTAAATAATTATTCCTAGAAATTAATAAGATAAATAATAATATATCTAATTAATTTTCTTGTTTTGGGTTAAATATGACCAGGAATATTAATTAAAATGATGTTTAACTAATTATTCCTTGAGAAAAATCAAACAAATGTAGATTTATTTAATATTTCCTCATGGGGTTTCCTGTTTGGACCATAAACAACTTAATAAAGGTGGTTTACTAAGTTATTTTTCATAGTGAAAGCAATTTTACTTAGGGTAAAATTGGTCTTACATGGTGTTCTTAGGTCCATCTAATAGTAACAAGTTAGATGACCAAAAAATGGTGTAATAGATTGTCCCCCAGTGTGCGAGCTTTAGGAGCTAATCGTATGACTGAAGTATGTTGTAAGAACTCAATCATTAGAAACCGAAGGGGAAGTCAAAGAGAGAGAAATATAATGTATACCAAAGCGTTAGAGGACTAGACCATGAGGAGGCGAGACTTACAGGTGAGAAAATTAACTTTTATGAGTGAGTACCTGTGCTATAGGCGGCGGGGGAGGCTTACCTATGCTCACCGAGATAAAGTACAAAGAATAATATGTCCAGTAAACAAGGGACTAAACAATATAGTACATGCCGACATAAACATGAGCCAGGTAAAAACATGATAATGAATCCCACATACATACTGTGCCTGGGATAACAGCGAGGACTTATACAATAATATCTAAGTACATGAGATACAAATACAACCCAAATTCCCCTGTAAACAGGAAAGGGCTCTGAAAATATGACTGATACATGCAAACAAAAAGGCACTGCAAGCGGTTGAGGCCGACATCATCAAATCTATGGAGTTACATCAAAGGCTGTAATGAAGAGGTCATCTGGGCATGTGGGGGGCTACCTGTAGGGCCACCCCCTCATGAGGGATGAAAACATTTCACACACACCTGGGAATCGCCGGTATCATCTACTGCATCACTAAACCATCAAGTATACGGATCTCGATGAAAGGAGCAGGAGCTGAGAAACAATCAAGTCAAAGGGCAATAAGGAGTCCCTTTTCCTGATCTGAGGCACCAAACAAGAGTGGAAGCTGGAACCAAGGTACACCGCCCTCTAGACCTGTCTTCTAGAATGAATGATCTGATGTCGACAGAAGGAGGTCTGCCATAGGTGAGGCAATGAGGAATCCTCAACTAAGGCACGAGAGAAAATAGTAGAGCAACTGACAGATTGAAACTAGGGATGATGATGGAATGGGGGGTACTGAGTAGTGGACGGATGAATTCCCTTGTTAGAGCATAAAGGGCATGGATGACCTAGCATCGACTGACACAATATCATAAGGGATAGGGGACAGTAGGACTAAAGGCTATAATGTGTGACACGAGAGAAGAACCAAGCAATGAAGGATGGAGGACTATAGCGGGATACAAAGGGACTCGGGATAAACTGCATGGATGCAATGATGACTCAACTCAGATGCTCGAAACAAGGGTGACTCGATGATGCTGCCACACAGAAAAGGTCCGTTGGGGACCATAAATACATGAGTATGAGATGGTTACTCATGACGAAAATTGACACGAGCATGGACAGGTATGGAGGAAAAGTGTTGCCCCAAGTAAGTGTTGCAAGTGAAGAAATTCGATTATGAGGAGTGGTGAAGTGACCCTCCTTGGAAAAAATGCATCCTAGTGAAGTATCAAATCACAAAAAACTAACAGATACCCATTTGAGGGCTCATTGAAAGCTATCCAACGGTACAGATGGTTTATCAAACTGAGCTATGTTTTGGCCGTATTAGGCGAAAGAAAAATCAGGGGTTTCTATTTTAATAAGGCATTTTCCCTCAAAATTCACTCATTTGCAAGTGGAGCTGTGGTGAATGTAGAGAGGAGAGAAGGCCCTAAATCTTGCGGCAAGCGTCGCAGAAAAACCGATCGTTGGAATCGAGATCTGTCAGTTGCAAGTAAGAGGCCTAACCCTACTCTTTCATTTCAGTGGATTGAAAGTTCAGTTTAGTTCCCCAGAGCTCAGTAACAGACCCCTGCTCCTTTTCACGGCCGGGTCGCACTTTTTGGGGAAAAAAATGTGACCTAGGTAGCAGGTTTTTGGCAGAAAACTGTGACCTATCCCAGGATTGGGCCTGAAAAGTGCGATCTGACAGGGAGAGGTTTTTCTGTGCTATTTTTTGGCTGAGAACTAGGTTTTTATGTTTGGATATAGTATTTCTTATCTATACACTGAAAAATATGATGGTTTTATGCAGATATGGCAGAATTACGAATCAACTAGTGAGAGAGAGACGTGGGCACATTACGGTCGAATATTCGAGAGGATCAGGGTGTCCGCAGTGCATTGGCCAGGTTTGGGGTTCTGAAGTTTGTAGAGAACCCAATGATGAGAGCTAGAGAGCCCTTGTTGGCCCGGAATGTCAGCTATTGGGATCCAAACCATGAGGTATTTATAGTGTAGGGGCACCAGATCGAGTTGACGGTCCAAGATATATATTTTCTGACTGGCCTCCCACCAATTGGGATGGTAGGGAATACTTAGCCAGTGTTACCGCGAGGGTGGAACATCACGAAGTTTATAGAGCACCATTGTTGACCAAGTCTCCATGTCAAAGGGAAATGGATACCCATCGGGGATCTAGAGAGGTTAGAGACCCGTGCTGTGGCCGCAACGGTGCTACAGATCCTGGGAAACTAGGCACTCCACCACATCACTAGAGGGTAGATGATGCTTGTGGAGAGTGTGTTGAGTGGGACCTACTATGGGTGGGTCCAAATGATGTTTTCGTCATTGAAATGACATTTGTTTCTATGTAAGCGGCAAGTGAACCATGACTATGCATATGGTACGGTGTTGTGCTCGCTCTTCTTTGAGAGGATCCCGACACTTCAACCTCATATACAGCTCCAGGAGGGGGGCTCGAGGGAGCCCAGAATGTGCTGGTGGGGGTGAATACTGTGTAGAGGAGGAGGTGGGGCAGTCGTACGGGTGTTCTGACCCGAGTTTTTTTCTCATTGGGATCAAATGCCATTGTACATAGACGACTATCCCTATAGTGGGATGAGTTATCGTGGGGACCTAGATTTTTCACTGCCGCCTGGTCGAGTATGGGGGCCCGATGGTAAGTGGCAAATTGCTAATCTTTTATGTGCATTGTAAAGTTTCATAATATTGTATATGGTACTGATTCTTTCACTTTTGGTATGTAGATACAACACTGGTAAAACCGACCGGGTATATGGGACGACCTGCAGTGTCAGGGACTGCCGAACCTAGTGGATCGAGAGCGCCACAAAATGAAGATGCAGCAGCCCTCCTGAAGGACATCCATCGTAGATGTGAGAGGCTTCTGACCAGTGTTTCAGAGCATGGCTGGAAAGACTTGGATGACTAGTACATAGAGCCATGTATTGGTCTACCCTCGAAATGGTGAGGGGTCATGTGGCGCATGGCGATGGTCGGACAGGGGATGTGTGATCTACATGCTGCAGGAGAAGAGCCATTGGCTTAGGATCCTCCAGATAGTGATTAGTGTGTAGGGGCAGGTGGTGCCCCCAGTTTTGAGTTTTTGTAACATGCTATGGGCATGTCATATGTATCAGAGTTGATGGACTCTAAAAAATGTTATATGACACATATTATGGATATGCATCGTTTTGATGGTTTTATGTTATTATCTTGTGTTAAATGCGTGTGCTAAATGAAAATCTAGAATATTGTTTGCAATGTTATCTTCATAGTGATTTTGTGCTCTAGGTACATGACTGAATGTAATGATTTCAAATTCATGCATCAAAATATTCACTCTTAAATATCTTCTAAAAAGGATAGGATTATGCACACGATAGACACCATTCAATTGCATGACAAGAAGCAGGGAATCTAAACGAACATGAAGGTGGAGGATGCGATGGGAAAGGGCATCGGATATCATATTTGGCCTAATTATTGGTAGCAGTTCCAATGCATACACCATTCGAGAGAACAAGCGAATGCAAGGGGGTAAAGATGGCCCAACTTGCCGAGGCTAGATTCCGGGAGTAGCGACTTGCACCATCGGCATAACCGATATAAGGTGTGGATGGGAGGTCCATATGAAAGGTGCCACAAGACAATAAATGGGAGGATGATGAACAATGCTGACAACTTGAGTGCAAAGTAGAAATCGAACAAACACTGCGGGAGGGAGTGATTTGGGTAGGATGTTTACTACTCACACACCAACGGTTAGGTGGAGTGTGGGAGTTACCAGAGATGTAGCCTTTTCTCAGGCCACGAAAGTCACCATAGAAACTAATGGTGCCATCCCGCTTATGGGCGGGAAAGATGAAGTTAGGGGTGGATAAGGCTTCCAGGATGTCATCATCACAATAGAAGATGGAGTGACTGGAGGAAGGGAGACCACATGACGCGGCGAAGCTACCTGACTCATCATCATGAGAAGAAAGGTTTACATGCGCATCATCATGGGGGATGACGAAAGAAAAAGCAGATAAGGGATCTACCGATGTTGAGCCCAGGGTGATCGCTGAAGGGAGGTTGAGCGAAACAGAAGGGGAAGTCTCAGAGGGAGTTTCCACCGAGGGTCTCATGAATGATGATAGGTAGAGGATGGTGGCTGTAGGCTCCATCATCTCGACATCAGGAGGGGGAATGTCAATGGGAGCAGGAAAATCCTCAAGCCGGCCCGAAGCATACTACACAAGAACGGGAGAAGCGGACTAGTTCTGTTCAATCTCGTACTCCTGAACTACCTCTAAAGAGGTGCGGTAATGCGTGAGGCGGGGACATTGGTGGGAATAATGGCCATGGATATCACACAAAGCACAAGGTTGGTTGGTGTGAATATTCCTAGGGTTCTTGGCTGCAGTCGAGGAAGAAACAAAGGCTTCAAGGACCGTAGACTTAGGGAATGAAACATTAACCATGGGCTTGATACGGGGAAATTCAGGATAGGTGTGGATGGCATGACCGATGACATCACACAAAGCACAAGGCTTTGGAGGTGGAGGATGAGCAGGGTTAGTCGGGGCAGCCTTGTATTTTGATGCCCTCTTGCGAGCTTTGAAATTCTTACCCGAAGCTATCGCAACAGGAGAGGGTTCCTGTTGAGGTGGCTGAGGCATTGTAGCAGCGAGAGAAGTCATGGGGACCGATTGAACCGAGGTCAAAGCAAGATAAGGTTTGGGTTGACTAGGTGGGGTAGCGGCTTGGGGATCGAGGTACCAGACGGGAATCCCCAGGGTCAAGTTAGGAAGTGATAGGGTGGCCATAACAGGTATCGAGAACACTCTTAGAGGTGGAGCTAAGAACAATATATGACTGGAGGGGTAATGGCCAGGCGGGATGGCTCTGAGATGGTTAAGGCCTGGAGGAACCATTCCAGGAGGGTAGAGAGGCTCATGTATACTAGCTGTAGGTGAAGGGCCGGGAGGAGGAGGTCGAGAAGGATGAAGCAAAGGGCTAGGACTAGGCTGCGGAGGGCGAGGCGACTGACTGGCCAAAATGGGATGCTTGAGGGAAGCCCGAGACGATTGCATCATGCAAACATTCGATGAGCTGGGATCAGAGACAAGAGGAGGAAGAATAGGGAATGTACCAAGAAAAGAGGAATCTTTTTAGACTCTGGGTGAGACACTAGTCAAGGGATCGATGGTTTGCTTATTGGCCACTGAAGATATGATGGACTTAGGGAAGGTCTGAAACTTTGGTTCGTAATATGTCAACTAGTCATTGGTGACTATATTTTCGTTATGAGGGAAGGAAATCTTGAGGTGAACTGCATATGGGACAATAGACATCGCATAGGTGTAGCTATGACCCAATAGAATGTTGTAATATAAGGGGGTGTCAATGAATTCTACGTCAACGCAAACAATCTTGCCCGCAAGAGTAATAGGACAATTGCAGAATAAGTCAATGGGCTGGGAAGTGTGGCCATCCCATGCTCGGAGAGTGATCATGGAAGGAGCTAACTCAGGTGAGCCGAATTGCTTCCAAACAGAAGTGGAAATCACACAGGTGGATTCCCCCTCATCAATGATACACCGAGAAACATTGACGTTACAGATCTTAACTGGGATTTGGAAGGCGATAGAAGCAGGAAGAGGAGGATGTTCTGACCGGTCAGCATCGTAGATGATCAATCAATCATCTAAAGGATCTACAACGCCCATGGTAGATAGTAGAGATTTTTGTTGTGAAGGGCACGACTGGAGGAGTTCCAGTGTTGAGATGGCAGCAGGAGATTGCGCCAAATCATCTACTATACTATACGAATGGGAAAATATTCCAGAAGCAGCGTTTCGGCGTAATGGTCCGTTAGGGATCTTGGTATGAACCTCTGCCTTAGGCTGAGGGATCTGCAAATTACCATTAGTTGTTGAAAGAGGCTCTGTAGAACCTGAAGAAGGTCGCTCGGGGACAGACGTAGCGGGAGGCTTGTTTTACTGACGGGTTCAAGTCTGAAGGTTGAGGTCTATGGTTATAGGTTGGTCAGATTTCATCATGAGAATCTGGTAATCGGAGGTACCAGATGGAGGAGGTTGAGTGGCCACTTGACCTTTAGGTGGTTGGGTAGCCACAAATCCTTGCCGAGGGAAAGGATTAGCAAACACAGCCGGCTGACTAGGCGCAACACTGGGAGGGACGAAAGGGGAGGCTTGCTGTCCTCGCAATGTTGCTTGAGACTCCCACATATGCTTCATCTATGGTAAAAGAGGACAATCATGCGTGTAATGACCATAAACATCACAACAAGAACAAGGCTTGTTCGTGTGAACAAGCCTGTCCTACTTGGGCTGAGTGCCCTGTTGCTGGTTAGCAGTGTTATGTGCATTATTTTGCAGATTAGGTCCAGGAGTACCAGAGGCAGATTGATTTTGAGTGCCTTTCCTCTTCTTTTTGGAAGGAGGAGGATTAGTCGCGCCCTGCTATGCATACACCTTCTCCTGAGGGGGCAGTGGCTGCTGTTGCGGGGGTTGAGAAGGCAAGGGAGGGGGAGGTGCTAATGCTGGAGGAGCTGGAGCACCAGGCTACAGATATAGATAATAAGGAGGTTGGATAACATTGTGGTAAACAAGAGGTTGGGAAAAAGGAGGAGGCATGCCGTATCCTGGATACATGTTACCGGGAGGGGGAAAAGTGCAGGAGGTGCTGGCCCCCTCCCTGAGGAAAACCATAGCCCATGGGAGGCTGAGCATATGGATGAGAGAGAGCTCCAATGATACCGTCGTCGAGATGAGATGCCCTCGGTGCATTGGCACCACTGGGTCTAGGAATATTAGGTAGAATGGTATAAACATAACCTAACTGAGCGTAGATCATGTCATATTTTAACGCAATTTGGAGAGTGGCTTCTTTGGTTTGAGGGAAATGCAATGCGACATCTTTCCTATAGCAGGCAAAAGAGATCTAAGGAACCAGTCCATGTAGACACAGTCTTCGAAGGTAGGGGCTCGACATAGGCTCATTCTTCTCTGCCATTCCTGGACATGATTGGATAGGTGGGTCATAGACGATTGACAGAAAGAAGTCAATTGTTCGGTACCAGTGTTATAACGAAGGGGAAGCTGGAAATAAGACAGAAAATCCCGGGCAAGAGTCACAAAGGCAGTATGAGAGGATGAGGCCTGATCAACATACCACTTAGAAGCTTCACCGGTAAGCATACGTTGGAACAACCGAAGACAAACAGAGTCATCGGTAATGGAGTTAGATGAACACCACATGTGGAAAGATCAAACATGATTTGTAGGATCTTCTCCAGCAAGGCCTTCAAACTTGGGGATGTCAGAAGGGAGCTTGGTCGGCATAGCAGACAAACTAGCATCATGGTGTATAGGGTCATTGATCAACTAGTTAAAATCAGGAAGACTGAGGCCTACCATATAGGGGAGCAAGGGAGTAGCCGGGGTAGTTCCTGTTGCGGTCCCACTAGTAGTATTCCCAGCATTAAGGTCAGGGCTACCACCAACATTAGGTCCTGAACCAGACATGGTGAAGGTGACAGGGGGTGAACCGGGGGTGGAACCAGAAGGGGAACCCAATGAACCAGAAGAGGAGTTGGAGTGCAGACTCGGTGGAGGAGTAACCAAATCCTATGCGGAGGAGTAAGTCTTCCTACCGGAAACTGAGGATGAAGGCCAAGAAGTCTCCGGGATAAACGCCTTGGTGGCACAATGGTGAAGGAAAAAACACGAAAAAAGGGAAGAGAGATCAACAAGGGGGAAGAGGTGCATGATCAACTGATTAAAATGTCGAAACAAGGGCAGAGAGGTGCAGGATCAATTGATTTCAATGTTAAAGTCTTTGCTTGGCAATGTTAACCAAGGTCTTATTCACTTAGGGTGTGTGTGTTGAGTGTGTAAATTTTAATTTTTAAACCCATACGTTTGTAGAGAAAAATAATAAGTGTGATGTATAACTATAAATAAACCCACAGATAATAGTATATGAAACTGAAACAATATAAAATAAACAACTAATAATGAAATAATGTAAACCCAAGGAGGTGGGCTTCTCAACAAGTAGTCTGTAGGTGGGAAAAAACTAGTCAAAACACACCAAAATAGCCAATAGATCTAAGGTAAGGAGGGACAGGGATCTAAAGGTCGGATCGGCTGGAAATAGGTGCAGAAAAACAACAAAAAATCAGAGGAAAAATTGCTATAAATGAGGTGGCAAAAGGCTATAACCTGGAGGGAAGCAGAGGGGACCCTATAGGAAAAACCAAACAAAACAAAAAGGAGGTGATTTGGATGGATAAATAGCCAATATGAAGTGGATCTAAAGGTAAGTTATTAGATTTGAAAAAAGGCTAAACACTCTAAAATTTCAGACAACCCGCAACAGCTAAAACTCTTCCACAAAAGGTGGAGGGTACTGAAGCCCTAGAGGGCTAGGTTCCCACTTATATGAGTAAAATAGAATAGGTACATGTCCAAAATGGGTGGAGACGGAGGTCAGAAAACCCTGAACAGGGGCCTAGACAAACCCATAAAACTTTCAGAAAAAATCCTGCAAAAAGTTCAGGTCACAGTTTCTGACCTGATTTCTACAAAGGTCATAGGTTTAGCCTGTTTTTTGCGCCCTACAGGTTCAGGCTGCAGGTTTTGGCCCAAAAAGTGCGACCTTCACTTTCGACACTCTCAAGAGCAGGTTTCAAAAGATCATGTCCTCTCAGCTGCGATTGATGTCTGTCACCTGCGCAATAGGTCCGAAAACACACGGAAGTTAGAATTTTTAATGTTTTAGGGTTTTATAGGTTAAAAACAACATCAAGAAAATAAAAACAAGAAGCTGAAGATAAATACTAGGGGTTGAAGCAGCTGGATATGCAGGGATCTGAAAAACGACAGACGTCGTAATCGTAAATCTGTGTGGAGTCGCCAGTTGTTAGTATGAATCTTAATCGCAAGTGTACGAAAAAGGCACACTTAAGCCGTGCATAACAAACAACCCTAACAACAAAGACGGCTGTCAATATCTTTAGATCTGCAATTAGTTGATCAAGATAAATGCTGCGAAAATCTAGATCTATGCATTAAAAGACATTAAGCAGTAAATAAAAGCAAGAGTTGCTCCATGCATCCAATAGACAAGACAAGATTGTTTTAAAGAATTTTTTATATTTATGACACCTGGGAGGAGAACATAGAAAGATGTTACCAATCCTCCTCAATGGGATGGGTTCTTGTAAGTCCTCAACAGTTCAGATCTAAAATCCCTCTCTCTTGATGGTGTAGAAAACCCAGACAAAAATGGAACTCAAGGGGAGCTCACAAGAAAAATAGTAGCAAAATATGACAATGATGGTGGATCAAAGTCAGACCAAAAGTATACGTCCAGAGTGATCTTTAGGCAACAAAATGTAATGAGTGAATGGAAAAACCCTTCTATTTATAACAAAATATTGAGTTAGTCTAGATATCGATGCATTAAAATATTATTAACCAAATCAAGATCCAACTTTTATGAAATATTTTATTATATTTATTGGAGGGAAAAAGAATTTGACTTGGGTCAAATCCCTTTATTTGTAAATAATAAATAGATAAATGATTTATTTATTATTTTAAGGATGTGGTTGAGTAATAATCAAATAAATAATGATTTTTTTAATTATTTAAGAGTGATTTAGTCAAATTTAAGAAGGAATATTATTTAAATAAGGTTTAAATAATTATTCCTAGAAAATAATAAGATAAATAATAATTTATCTAATTAATTTTCCTGTTTTGGGTTAAATATGACCAGGAATATTAATTAAACTATTCTTTGACTAATTATTCGTTGAGGAAAATTAAACAAATGTAGATTTATATAATATTTCCTCATGGGGTTACTTGTTTAGACCATAAACAACTTAATAAAGGTGGTTTACTAAGTTATTTTTCATAGTGAAAGAAATTTTACTTAGGGTAAAATTGGTCTTACATGGTGTACTTAGGTCCATCTAATAGTAACAGGTTAGATGACCAAAAAATGGTGTAGCAATCATGGATGTTGTTTTCGGATGCCAATTTCAATATTTCTTGTTGCAAACTTCAACAAGGATCAACACCATGAATGATGTTAGGAATATTTCAGAACCACAAAATGAGGAACATTGTCACTCCTTTTCTTAGTCCCAAGCTCTAACACATATCTAATGTTGGTTGAGCATTTTAGTAACCTATTAATACAACTTCAATGCATGCCTTAGATGTGGCAAACTAGCTTGAATTAATGAACATTTGTGGTACGTTTAATCTGGGAAACAACACATAGATCCATAATGATTGTGTTTGACTGAAATTTTCATAGGTTTTTAAATGGCTATGGATCCATAGCATAGACATCATACATACTATAAAATATTCCATGAACAAATCGTAAAATTTGACACTTTTCTTAAATTTCCCAAAAGATGGTATTGATTGACATGTGTTTCTTCCTTGCCATCGAGAAAGGGTAGTAAGACACAATAATGGTTACATTTCATGGTTGCTACTTGTGGTTCTCCTTCCCTTTCCATGGAGGTACTTTTATCCCGTGCTTCTATTAGTTTTGTTACCTTTGTTTTGGGAGGCATGGCTGTTGCAAAATATACAAACATCCACCAAACCACTCATATCGTTAGATAACTAATCACAAGTAAAGCACATGATAAAACCTTGCTCGTGGGAATACTCGTTCACACAAACATCTTATTATTGCTGTTATTTTGGGAAAAACATATTGCGAGGTAGAGGGGCTTAATGTTGGGCTATTCACAACATGGGTATGGCATTTGAATGGCTAATGCAAATGCAACAGGAAATCACGACTCATATTGGAGGCAAAGGAGGTCAAGCTACTTGAGCAGTTCTAAGGTAGATTTATCCTTTTGATCCTAAGTACAAAGTAGGAGGAAATAAATAGGGCTTGACAGATGGAATCAACATATATTTTCTTAGCAATCATCTATAGTGGATAAGGTTGCATTTGAATGGAGGAAAATAATCATGCAAATGGAAACCATTCAAATGGGTATGTCAAGGTAAGAACAAAGGATGTGATTAGTTTACACTTATGTTGACAACCTTTATATTTGCATTGAGATTCTATAGTAACACTTAAAATCCATTGGTAATGGGTAATGATTGGTATTTAAAAAAAAATGTTTTTTCCCTTGCCTAATGTGGTTGGAGTTTCCATGTATGGATTTTGAATATCATTTGTATAATTTTTGTGATTAAAGCCCATTCAAACAAGTGCTTCAATGGATGTCTTGTCTTTAATTGTAAAGTAAATCCAATTTCAATGGCCTATCATTCTACTTTTCCTTATTTCTATAGTCTTCTTTGCACTTGACTGATGGAATTGGGTGACAGAGTCCAAATTGTTATAATAGTTACTTGGTACAAGAATGTGATGGGTCAAGGCTTATGTGTTTCTATTGCAGAATTGTTGGTGAGTAGTATTGCTAGGATCTACGAAGTTAATGGTAGGGCCTGAACACATTCCTCATAAAAACCCTTGATTTAGATATCTTTCCTTGCTTTCTTCAGCCTCCTGGTGGGAAATTTGGAGTACTCATCCAATTGGTTCGATGAGGAATACATCTAACCATTTTTCACCTCGACATGAGTGGAGGAGCTTCTGTAGTGGAAGAAGAGCTCAAGGTCATCAATATTGATCTTCTGATACTTTCTTATGGTCTATCCTGCTAGCCAAATAAGAGTGATCAAGGAAATAAATGATGAAATTTTCCCAAAATAGAAAAAAGGAAGCGAATAAAGGTCGACCTTGTTAAGACAATATAGAGGTTCATACAAGCAAGAGGAAGTAAAGCTAACTAGCACAGGATGGATTCTTGAATGGATAGGTGTTTTTCTATTAAGCTTGAATCAACTACAACTAAACAACCTGCAAGTAAAGATGTGAGAAAATTGAAATAAATGAGGGCGGGGGAATGAACTGCAAGTGAAAGATGTGAGCGAATTGAAGGAAATGAGAGTGAATGATGAGCAAATTGAAGAACAACTTCAAGTGAAAGATGTGATCGAATTAAAGGAAATGACAGCGGGTTAATGATTTGCAAGTGAAAGATGTGAGTGAATTGAAGGAAAGACAACGAATGATGAGCGAATTAAAGAAAATGAGCTAAAATTAAGTAATATTCTCTCTTTTCATCTGGAAATATATATAGAATCTATCAACTACATATAAAAATGTAGTAAATACTAAAAAGAAATAGTAAATCTTTTTACATATTTTTGATTATATAATGCATAGGACTTCTAGGACTAAGGCCCTCACTGTAATCGGTTCATATCATGGGAATTTCAATTCATATGCACTGGATATTGAAGTTCATCCATTGTCTTGGAAATCTTCCTATGGTGGGGTGAGATAGGAATTAAGCTCAATCTCGACATACACGAGAAATTTTTTCACATAATCACATGTAGTTAGTGTAGGAAAAATATAGTTCACACATAACCAAATAGAATTAGTGGAGCAAAAATACAGTTCAAGTCATTTATTTGTGAGGTTTTTGGATTTTTGAGATAAATCAACTATTAAATGAACCTATCACTTATTTATTTAAATAGAATTTATTTACTTGCTAAAAACTCTAATTAAATGTTACACACTTCGATTAAGAGAGTATTTATAATTTTCTCTTGCTTGTTTGTGGTGTTTCTACTCTTCTAGTAATTCTAGAGCTCAACATATATCTACGATGAATACTACTCTACCAACATCGATTGTATCTATTTAGAAAACATCTATAGGCACCATCTTCCTGCAGCCAGTCCAAAAGAACCATAGACAAAAAGTTGCCCTCAAAAGAACAAGTTAATATATAAACAAGATATCAATTTGCAATTCAGAGTAATTCATACAAGCTTAGAGTTACATAGCACTTTGCAAGCTTCCATTCCTTGGTTATTACTCTTAAATAGCATGAGAAGATCTCATGCAAACTAGAATTTGGACACGAAAATTATAGTCTCTAAACACGTCACAAAAAATATAATGTTTGGAAGTTAATGAAACCTAAAATAAGATACATGTAACTAAATATTTAAGCGTATATGAATTAATGCTGACATCAAAGTAACATTAATCCACATGAAAAAATTTATATGAACGCTTCTCTTATTTCTTTAAATTTAAAAAATAAGAATACCATTTAAATTTGCTAAGTCTCCATATGAAGCCAAATAAAACCTCAAAATCATTGACGGGTGAAAAAAAATGTTGTAAATGTTTGATAAATTTAATAAAAATATTTCAAAGATTATGGGGTAAAATCTTTGAATAAATACTTCTATTTATGAACCTGACTAATAAAAAATAAGAAAATCTATCACAAAAGTCCATGGTGCGCTTGGACAGAGACTAATCATCAATTTAATATCAATATATATAGCGTGATCCTAAAAATTCCAACTTACCGAAGCTTAAAAAGTAACACAATTTATCCAAGTACTCAAGCTTAAAAAGTAACACAATTTATCCAAGTTCTCATGTGGTGTAGGTTATTAATGATATTTTAGGCACGAATACAAAATAATAAAGTGAAGCTACTTTCCGCGAAAAACTTTCCGCACGGTAATGAAAGACTTCATTACAAGTGGAGTGAAAAACTTTTCTCTAGTGGTGGATGTGGGACAACTTGTACCATGATTGACTCATCCTCCTTTTCTTGTTAAGTAAAGAACATTGAATATATCATTATATGATTACCTTGGAGTTTAAATGTATCCTTTAATTATTAGGTTGGAGTTTAAGGTGGCATAAACAAATAACAGTGATATTATGAATATATGATTAGGTGGGGTGTGTATCTATCTATCTATATAATAATAATAATGACATAGGGTTATATATATAAATATGAGATGTGTTATATATATTTGTATATGTGTGATAGGGTTATATATATATATATATATGAATATGAGAGATGAATTTTATATATTTTTATATGTGTGATAAAATTATATAGAATAAGGTTGATAGCTAGTGTTTTTATTATTTAGTTTAATTATAAATTGATTTCTTATTAAAATTAGAGATAAATTTATGGAAATAATTGACACTAGTCTTTTTATAGATTTAGTTAACTAAATACGTTAATTAACTAACTAGATATATTAACTAATTAAAAATATGTGGTCTAACACTAATATTATGAATATATGATTAGGTAGGATGTGTATCTATCTATCTATATAATAATAATGACATAGGGTTATATATATAAATATATCAGATGGGTGATATATATTTTTATATGTGTGATAGGGCTAGTTATATATATATATATATATGAGATAGGTTTTATATATTTTTATATGTGTGATAAGATTATATATATAATAAAGTTGATAGTTAGTGTTCTTTGCCATTTAGTTTAGTTATAAATTGATCTCTCATTGAAATTAGAAATCAATTTATGGAAATAATTGACACTAGTCTTTTTATAGATTTAGTTAACTAAATACGTTAATTAAATAACTAGCTATATTAACTAATTAAAAATATATTGCAAAGTTTATGCATTTTGAGGTATTTTATTTTTTGTAATTATGCAGTGTGGCGGTGGAAAATCCAATCCTGGAAAACCCTTGTCTTTTATGTTTAGTTCAAAAAATTCCACTAGATGTAAATGCTGTGAATCAATAGAGTTTTACTCAATTACTTAATTGCATAATCAAGAAGTTGATTTGTCAATGAAAATTACTGTAATTATAGCGGATAGTACAAGACTCAAACTGTTTCAATACTGCATGGCTTATAACTCTTTGAGGTGGTCAACAAACCTGGTTTCCTTTTGGGCAGGTTGAGGCCACCAGGTTTTGATATGTTTTTGTAACTTTCCCTTTCTTGATAATAGAAAATAGACAGGCACTGCTAAACTTACAAAAAAAAAAGAAAATTAGTGTAATTATTAAATTAATAAATTGAAAAAAAAAAAGAATTTTTTTATTCACAAGTAATAGCTTTAAATATAAAAAATTTATTATTATTTTATAATACTTTTATTTTTATTATTTTAGGATATTATTATTTACGTATGTGCAATTCAATATTTATTTTAAGATGAAATTACATGAGGTTCTTTCTCCTTACATTACGATGAAAACATTCATTCATGTGGAGAAACCAAATGGAGTGCAATGTGTATGATCATGATAGCCATGCAAACGTGGTCCATAGGAATGCCATTAAACATAATAAAGCATGGACCATAAATAAAACGATGCCTAACATCGATATTTATATTTTTTTAAATTAACAAAAAATCATAGTTTTAAGTTAAATTGGATAATGACAACCAAAAGCAGTTTGTTGCAAAATATTAAACGACATCCATAATCACAACATCCATAGTCTCATCTAACTAGAAATTGTACTACTTTTGTTTTGATTGCGCAACCATTATCCCCATGATAGGCATGCTCTTCTAGAGAAAATATATCCTTGTCAAATACATAATTGGATCCTTTGAATCATGGGCTATTCCATTCAAGAGCACAAGTCTTCACATTAATGTGAAAGAATAGATCGAAACTTGCATGAAAAGTTATGTAAGATCTTCCATCCCTCAAGAAGATTTTTGTACAAAGAGGATGATCAATTATAGCCAAATGCACAAGAGCCCAATGTTGTCCATCTCTCGAGAATGAGTAAGACATCGAACTGGCCTGGTACACATATTGCAACATTAAACTCTCTTCCATGAAGCTATTGCCATGTTTGGGAAAATGTTACAAACTTGTGAATCAACTGATGACGTTCCCTAGTACATAGGAATCATTTCCAAATTAGACGCTGCCTGAATCAAACAATCACAACTAAAAAAAATAAAACTAAAATATTAAAAAAACTAAACAATTTTTTATTGTATAAGGTTAACATTATACTTTCTTGTTTATTTTTTGGTCAAACCACAGTTTAATAGCCAATCAAGCAAAATTGAATGCATATATCCATTGCTGCGGCAGGGATACTAAGATAAGATTATATATGTTATTAAAATTTATAATAGTTAGGTATTTTTCTAATAAAATATAAAATTTCAAAATAATAATTAATAATTTAAGTAAAATTAAAACATATATATATATATGTTAAATTTTTTATTTAATTATTAAAATAGAACATAAACATAGTTTTAGTTTCTCTTGATATGTTAATAGGGAAATCAGACTAGTGACAAACCATAATTTCTTCAACATCCATACAAGTTGATCAAAAGGGAGATAAAAAATAGTTGAATGTGTGGTCCTAAGACCTTTACTATATGACCAACTAACTAAACTATCTTGATAAATAAAAAACCAAGATAAAAAACCAAAGAAATATGATTCATGCTAATGGAAAATGAGTCAAAGGGAACTTATATTGGTGCTTTGAACTACCAGGAGAGTTAATAGGGTCTGTAGGGAGGTTGAAATGGTTTTTGAGCCACTTAATGCACCGTTCCAAGGACTGCATAGACATATGCATCTCATTAAACATGAGGAGAATTTCCTCCTTTGTTTCATTTCAGTCTAATCAAAGTGTTAGTGTAAAATATTTTGGGAAGTGTACCAAAAATACCTTAATTAAGCTATGGAAGACATATAGTCCTAACAATAGAAATAGCTGTAAAACCATTTAGATCTGCAATAGACAATCAAAAGAAATCCTGCAAAAACCCAAATCTATGCAGTAAAAGTAGTTAAACAACAAAATGAAATAGTAACTGATGCAAAAATAACTCCAAGTAGCCAATGGACAAGGCAAGTCTAAAGAATGATATTTTTCTATTATGTAACACATGGTGAAGGAAACAAGTAAATGTTACCAATCCCCCTTAATGGGATGGGTTCTTGGTTGTACTCAATGCTTCAACTTGACGAGTCTCTCTCTCTCAATGATGTAGAAAACTCAAAATATCTGATGAACTCAAGTGGGAGCTCAAATGGAAAAATAAAATGATAGCGACAATGGGAATGATCAAAGTGAATAATGAATGGAAAAAACCTCCTATTTATAACAAAATATTGAGTTATCCTCGATAATGGAAAATAATAAAATATTATTAACCAAAATCTAGATTTAATTGCTTGGAATATTTTATTATATTTTGTTGGAGGGAAAAGGTATTTAAATTGGTTAAATACTTTTATTTAGAAATAATGAACAAATAAATGATTTATTTATCATTTCAAGAACCTTTTTTTTTTCCAGAGAAAAAATTGAGCTTTTTATTGATAAATAAAGAGTTACATTGCACATGCATTGAAGCATTCCTTTTAACTCGGCCTCATTTTGGAGCCCTCAAGAAAACTTTCCTATAAAGGATTAGCCATTTCAAAAACCAGAAATCAACATCACGATTTGCAGTTTTACCATTCACCATATAGTGACATGAAAGTCTCGTTTCTGTTCCCAGGCCTCCTATTATGAGGAAAATCCAACCCAAATAGGAATAGAGGTACGGTCTTATCTAAAAACAAATGTTCAAAAAAACATATATATGTTTGTAGAAATATGTTCCAAAAAAATATTGATACAAATCCTTTTGGTGAGTAAACGTCAATAATACATGTAAAATAAAAACAATCATGATATATCAAAACATGGAAAAGATTTTAGGAAAAAGGAGGACGATCCAAATCCACTGATCATTCAGGATCTATTTCTCGAATTTTCTAGCTACCTAGATCCTGCAATATACCCTCCTTAGAAAGGAGGTCTACCACAACATTACGTTCCCTGTAAATATGGCACACAGATATGTAAGTAAAATTTTATTTCAGCAGCAATAGTTTCTCAACGATAGGACTTAATAAATAGTTTTGACAAATGAATTCCTTGTTGAACCATTTTATGCTGTTCAGTGAGTCTCTGAAAATCTGGACAGAGAGATGTCCCAGGTGGATAAGCCAACATAAAAGATAGTGAAGAGCTTTGAGTTCTACATAATTATTTGTACCATGACCCAGGCCTACCGAGGCTTCCAATATTTTGCATGAGATTATATGAATCACTATACCCACCTCACTGGTGTTTTCAGGACTGGATGCTCCATCGAAATGTGTCCAAGGGATGTCACCCCTTATCTGTTAGGGAATGATCACCCCGGGGCTTGATTTTGGATATTGGATAGGCATTAACTCATAGATGGCCGCACATTATGTTGCTACAAGATGATACAGAGTCTCTTGATCTCTGAAAATATTCTCTTTCCTAGCCAACCAGATCCCCCAAGAGATTAGGTGTAGGATCACTTTCCAGTTCTCCTCCTGACTACCATTCCACCGATCCTGCCATGCTTCATTTGCATTTACCCCGCTCCAGCTCTGATACTTTCCAATCAGCTTTAGAGGTTCTGACCAAACTGAATTGCTGAATGAGAAATGGATGAAAAGGTGGGATTGATTCAACATCCAATTTGCATAGAGAACACCAACCTGGCCCTTCCTTCTTTCTTTTTTGGATATTGTCCAATGTTGGGACTTTTTTTCTCAAAATACACTAGCATAATTGCCTAGTTTTTGTTGGGCATTTCAATTTCCAAAGCGATATTTTTCACCATTCTGGTGCCTCCCACCCCTTCTTAGATATAATGAAAGAGTATCCAAACTTTGGTGAGTATTGGCCTGAAGGGGCATGAACCCACCGCAGTTCATATGTCCGATCTTTTAGGCATACATTTGACTACACAAGTTCATTTGTATAGTGATGCTAAGCCTCCTTCCATTGTGGATCTAACTGCATGTCTTTGCCTGACATCCACACTTACTGCCATATCAAGGAGGAACCCACTTTCTCGATTTGAATTAAGAAATAGAACCCTTTGGAGGATAGGTGAGTTCTTAATTATTCTAGCAAGGAGAAGCCCTCGTTGCAGCCAACCCAGGGGTCCATACCAATCCTAACCTGTTCACCATTCCCTATCTTCCAGAGCAGTCCATCCTCAATGATTTTTAGTGACCCCAGAGTGGATTTCCACACCACTGATTCCCAGAAGATATTTTTTCCGGGGGTCCGCAACCATTCAATCAAAGGCATTGGATTGATGTATTTTATTTTTATAAGCATAGTCCAAAGAGAATCCTTAGAGAGAATTATCCAACCCATTTTTGCTGCTAGGGATGACATGAAAGAGGGAAGCTCTTTTATGCCCTAGCCACAACAGTCTTTTGGTCTGGCCATCTTGTCCCATTCCACCCATGGGAGCATTGCTTCCTCATTTGAGCGCACCCATAAAAATTTGATACAAATGTTTCTGATCCTCTCCATAATTCCTTTTGGCATCCGAGAGAGCGCAATCCAGTAAACCAAGATGACCATTAACACTGACTTGATTAACACCATCCTGCCTGCTCTCGATAGGAATTTATAACTCTAATGTTTTACTCTTTTTTTTCAAAATTTTCCACCATCCACATCTAGTCTACAATTTTGTAGGAGTCAAGTTTGAGGAAGAAACCAAGATATTTGAAGTTTTCCTCCATCATCTTAATCTCAAAAGGGAGCTCCCTTGCAATCTTCCTGGAATCCTCTCCCAAGAGGCCTTCCAATAGAATAGAATATTTTTGTACATTTATGTTCATACCCGTGGCAGTGAGGAAAAGATCAAGGGAGGATTTTATATGTTTGATGTCCCTTCTACTACCATCACTGAAGAGGAGAATATTATCAACGAACAACAAATGTGTGATGTGGATATTGATCACTACTTCAATGCCTTTAATGTCCCCCTTTATTTTGGCTTCCACCAACATCTGACTTAAACCTTCTGTTGCCAGAAGAAATAGCAGAGGAAAAAGAGGGCACCCCTATCTAAGTCCTCTTTGGCTCTTGAAAATAGGAGAAGCTGCCCCATTGATCAGTACTGCAAAAATAATATCTGAGATGCATCCCATCATCCTATTGGTGAAATCAATGTTGAAACCCATGTGAGTCAACAACAACCTTATGTATATCCAACTTATGTTATCATATTATTTTGTTAAATCAATTTTTATGATCATCCATTTTCTCCTGTTTCTTTTGATGTTGTGCATAGATTCTTGGGCAAATCCAATTGCTTCGTGTATCTTCCTTCTGTCTAAGAACCAAAATTATTCTTTCGAGATGTTCCTAGACAGGATCAACTTTAGCTTGACTGTTATAACTTTTGCTATAATTTTGTAAATGCAGTTATAGAGTGAAATAGGTATGAAATAATCAAAATATATAGGCTCTTCTGACTTTGGAATAGGGCTAGGAAAGTCGAGTTTAAGGGTTCGAAAATAACACCTTTTATCATTGATTCTTCCACAAAATTTGTTAGCTCCTCCCCCACAATTTCAAAAAAATGTTGATAAAATTATAATGTCCACCCATGCGGCTCTGGGCTTTTGTCCTTTTGCATTGATTTAAGGACTCCTTCCACTTCCTCCTTTTTTACCGGGCTCGACAGCATCTCATTTTCGTCTTCCTCAACATATCTGGGGAAAAATTGTGCCATTCACACTACTTCAACTATAGTGACTTCCTCAAGGGATTTGAAAAGGTTTCTGAAGTGGTCCATTCCCATGGATGCAGAGTCCTTAAAGGATTTTTTAGTCTTATCATTATTCATCCTCATCCCCCAACTAGTATTTGTATTCTTCCTCCCTTTAGCATAATTGTGAAAAAAATTTGAGTTTTCATCACCTGCTGACAACCAAATTGCTCTGCTCTTTAACCTCCACTGTTCTTCCCTTTCCAAGAAAATTTTCTTTCTTTCCACCTCTAGAGTTTTTATTTTTTCCCTTTTTCCAAAGTTTCGTACCCATCTTCCTCTGGGCTCTCCAATATGTCTAGCTCCTCTCATAACCATTTTAGGTGCTCCTCTTTTTCTTTCCTCTTTTTTTTCCCATTCAATGGTGGCTTTCTTCATTCGATTTAGATTTTCCCAGAGGTAGGCTGCTTTGTTTAAACCCTCCTCTTCTCCCATTGATATCCATGTGTCCTTGAAGAGGGAGTTGTAGGATTCCTCCTTGAGCCAACTACGATTAAATTTAAAGGATGATCCTAGTTTGACATTGGATCCTTTGAGTTCCAGGAGAATAGGATGATGATCCGATTCCCCCCTTCTCCAATCCATTGCCTAAACATATGGATTCTATCCACAATCTCCTCTTTGATTAGAAATCTATCTAGTCTCTTTGCAACTCTAGCTTCACCAATTATCCTATTCCGCCAATTCGGTCTCATCTTTAGAAGGTTTATGTTGACAAACTTGCCATATTTAATTTTGGACGAGAAGTAGTCTGACAAAGGGTCAGAATGAGTAGTTGGACCCAGGTTTCCACCTGACCAATGGGGAAATTGAGGTCCCTCCTATAATGAGGTTTGTGTTGGCCATGAAGGATTTTTCCCATAGTTCGTTCCAAAAGACCATCCGGTCCTGACATGGTCCGTATAAATTTAGATGGAGGATATTTGTGCATAGGTCTATGGAATAGGCTTCAAGAGTCAGGGCTTGTTCCAATCCCCAAGAGCTTATCAGTTTAAATTTTCCTTCTTTGAAGCTTAGGGAAAGTCCCCCAGACTTTCCTTTGGCATCCAAACACTGAAAGGACCATCCCAGACATATCTTAGAAAGTGTTGTTTTGACATCTTCACCTGCTCCTAAAGTTTCTTGGAGCATTATTATCTCCGAACGATATTTATAAATTAAGGCCTTGAGAGCTAGTTTTTTAGGGCTACTAGCCAGCCCTCTACAGTTTAGGGACAAAATAATCATTTCTACACTGTGTTTGGGGTGTTCACTACTCTAAGTACCCCTGTGAAAGACCTTTATTTCCCATTTGCAATGTCTAATTTGGCTATAATCTGAGCTCTGGTTAAAGAATAATAAAAAAATAATGATTTTTTTTATTATTCCTAACTAATTTAGCCAAATTTAACGAGGAATAATAACTAAATAATGATTTAATTAATTATCCATAGAGAAAAATATGATAGATAATGATTTACCTAATAATTTCTCATAATTGGGTTAAATATGACCAAGGATATTAGTTAAACAATGGTTTAATTAATTATTCCTAGAGGAAAATCAAATAAATAATGATTTATTTAATTATTCCTCATGGGGTTTCTTGTTTTAACCATAAATAACTTAATAAAACATGGTTTATTAAATTATTTATTATAGTGAAAGAAATTTTACCATGGTAAAATTGGTCTTACATGGTGTACTTCAATCCATCTAGCTAAGAATGGCTAGATTAAATTTTGATGATAACACAAAGTTTACCCAATAATGACTTCATATGTTAGTATAAATCCACCATGTCCATGTATTGATTTTGTTTGAACTAGGTATGAGCAGCGTTGGGGACCCAAGCAACAAATCCCCACAACCATGTTCCCCCACAATATCCATCTTAGCCTCCCTTACCTCTGCTTGGATGTTTGGTGAGAGTGATATAATCTAGTCGAGGATTTTGATATTTGACAAGCACGAGATCCCCCTCTTGGTTCGTAATATGTAGCTTTGCAATGACATCTTGCATGTTAAAAAAACATAGAATATGCCCCGAATCAATGATTGAGGATCATGAGAGGTTGTTTATTAGTTATATTTTCAAGGTCACATAGAGGAGGAAAAACTATAATAAATTCATTAAATAGGTGGACCATAACAGAACTAAAAGATCTCCAAAGAGTAGAGATCAAATCCTTAGGATTGCTAAATGGAAGAGAGGGTAGCGTGAGGTGAGTAGGAGAAGAGGGGTCACCCAACGAAGGCCAACTACGCATGCTCACTTGTTATGTAAATGAGAAAGGAAACATCAAAGTGAAACATAAATAAAGACAAAGGAGCTCGAAGGTTGTTCTGTAGAATCCAACCACTTAGAAAACAAATGCACTGCTGAGTGGAATTCCTGAAACCCATAAAAACCGAATGAAATTATGGATGCATGCGAGTGTGGATTAAACATAATGCACTTAGCATAACAATCATAGATAAGAGAGAGAGAGGTGTCATACCTGAATCATAGCTTGAACTGGAAATTCCTTCACCACCTTGTGACATTAAATCTCCTTGGGGCCTACCTAAAACGTCCCCTGCCATTGTTTCTAGGTGGGATGACTGAAATTGAGACCCCCACTTTTCACATCACTTCCCAACCCATATAGGGAGTATTTTTTAAAATCTTGTTGAAGGTTAAGATTGTCAACACATACATGATTAAAATGTTTGTAAATTAAAATATTGTCTTCTCTTTGTTTCAAGTTCATGTTTCTTTTATTCTTTCAATATTTTAATTTATTTTTCATGTTTTTATAGTGTTTAATAAACGAATACAAAATTAATAATGAATATAAAGAATTGTTGCACAAGGATTCACTAGAACACCAATCAATAATGTGTATAATAATTTAAGCATGGGCATTGCAACCTGTGTAGTAATTTACGAGATAGCATGGTAGTGCTATATTATTTATTTAATTATTTTTTTTCGGGGGAAAAATCAAACTTTTCATTAATATTGAAGAGTTACATTGTTTATGCATTTAAGCATTCCATATGAGATTGATCATGAATAAGGTAGCAAATCAAACTGTCCAAAACGAACTAAGGAAAAAAAATCCCCTAATCAATTGTATAAAGTAGCCGGTATCAAAAAATAAAACCATGATCATGGCCTCCCTTAAGGGAAAACAACCCAAAAAAAACCACACAACCAATCTCAAAATTTTTTTTTCCATTGTATCCAGTAAGAGTTTAAAAATCACATCATCTATATACAATAATGCATACGACCCAAAAAATAAATAACATACAAAAAATAGGACACAGATCAATAAGGCCGGGTGTCCGAGACACGAACAAACCCATCCATTTGTTCAGTTATAAGTCACGTGTCTAGAACCTAATGAGTACCATCTTTGGATAGCCTGTTAGCCAAGGAACTGCGTTCCCTGTAAATGTGGAATACCGTAATAAAATCAAAAGATAATTTTGAAACATGTATTTATTCAAGAATTGGAACCAAAAGATAATTTTGACATCTTTGACAGTTTTTGGGCCAGTTAATAACATTCAAAGAGTCTCGAAAGATATGAATAGAACTAATGCCCAAATGGATGAGCCAAAAAAGAAGGAGTTTTAATGTGACCAGTTCCGCAAAGTTGTTTGAACCATAGTTAATGCCCACAAAAGCACCAATTTCCCAGTTGTGATTTAAATGGATTACCATCCCTGTACCAGATCTATTTTTTTTCATCCGAGGCAACGTGAAAAAATTTCAAAAGAATATTGTGATTAATCTGTTCAATAGTAATGATCCGAGGGTGTCTGACCAGGTTAGTTGAAGAAATCAGAGAAAATATTGATGCACATTCAACAACTACCACCAAGGGAGCGGTAATCGAACCATTGAAAATAACCCTATTCCTCGCCAACCAAACTCCCCAAGTAATTATGCAGGATATTTCTTAAATTTTCATCAGAGACCGAGTGCTAATATCCATGCCAAGAATTTGCATAGGTATTCCCATAACAATGAGAAGTGATACCTAACATGGATAATGTATGTTTCCTAATTTTTTGTGCGAACCTACATTTTAGAAAAATGTGTTCAATTGTTTCATCAAAATCCTTACACAAAGAGCACCAACAAGGCCCCTGAATATTCCTTTTTTTGTAAAAAATCCCAAGTAGGCACTTTGTCCTTAAGAATGCACCACAAAAAAAGCCTTGATTTGGCAGTACAACTCAGCTTCCATATTTTCTTGTACCACCAAACTTGTGCATCCCATACTTTTCCTTTCATCAAGTATTGATAAGCCTTTGGAGAGTATATTCCAGATTGAGCATGAATCCATATGAGTGAATCTAGAAAGTATTTTAATTGAAACTTTGATCAAAGGGGATCCTGGATATAGGTTTTCCATTCCTGCCACCATTGTTGAGCAATCTGAATCCTTCGCCCCCCATCGCCCCCCCTGTTTCTACCCTTGTTGCTACATTAGGTTGGACTCAGGTTTCCCAATCTGAGCTAGAAAGTAGATCCCCTTTAAATTAAGTTCCTCCACTAATTCCATTGAGAGGGCATAATTTTCATTGCATCCCACCCAAGAATCCTTACCAATTCTACACATTTCCCCATTTCCAACCTGCCAAAACAAACCTTCTTCCACCAGACTTAAGTAGATAATGTGTTATCACTCATTAGTCTTAACACTTTCATTGATAGGGTTTTACATGTCATCCACCTAGGCTCATGTTGTCTCGTAGTTAGTTTCATGAATTAAAAAAAAAAAAAAAAATTACATGTGGTGATGTTTACCCTAAGTCTAAATCCACCTCATATCATTTAGTCTTCATTCCCACGCTTTTAAATAAAAAAGATAATCCACTTGTCAGTTTTACATAGTTTCGTAGCAAATTCTATGGAAAATCAATAGATTTCGCTACGAAACTGCCTGACAGTTCAGTAGCAAATCTGTCAGCAGTTTAACTATTTTCGCTATGAAACTGGGTTTTTTCCCACAGAGATTGACAGAGCAATGTGAGGTGTCAAATTTTGATGGATGAAGATAAAGTTGAGGTCATGCGAGTTAGTTATCATAATTCCAAAGCATGCAAGGTTATATCTTTTGTGTCCATTGCCTCTTATGGTCACATGTGTCATATTTTACCCTCGAGTTGTCAAATTAGCTTTTAAACATTCCCCTAATTATTGCATGTAAAGCATCTCAGTGTCACTGTTCGAGAGCTGGTTCACCACGCAAAGCAGGTTGTTGTTTAGTTTTGATTCTGCATGCGTCATAAGCAAGGAGGAAACAAGAAGTATAAAGGATCAATGGAATTAAAGAAGAAACAAAACAAGGGTGGTTTTTGTGTGAGGTACGACCCTATGGATTTAAAGTTTTTAAATGAGGATCCCATTGCTATGGAGGCCTTCACGAAGGTAGGTTGCCTGCAGTTTTGTTAAAAACTGCAGGGTTTCCATATCCAGGTATCCAAAGAGTTTGCAATAAATTTTACAGGTACAACCTCAAAAGTTGGAGTTTTGAACCTCACAGTGTCACAAGATACTATATCCCAAGCTACAGAAATACCCAGAGGTGGTGAATAATGGTTCAAAGGCACAAAATGCAAAATGAAAAGCTGTGAAGAATTTCTCAAATTGGAGCATAGTGGAGTTGACATGACAAAAGGCTTCCCAAGGGGTTATATGAAATAAAATTATGCAAAACTATTGTTGGTGGTCCAGAAGTAATTCACCTGCAAAGGGAGATTCCATATGGTTTATTCTTATAATTTTAGACTCCTTCTTCATTTTGTTGGTAAGAAACCACTTGAGCGACCTTTCTTTTTATATAGAAGTTTGGGGAAGATGTCTGTTAAGGTCCAGGTCAAGGCAGAGGATAGTGAAACATTAGTATTTCACCATGGTCTGACCAAATTGTTAGTACTGGAGGAATTAAAAAGGTTAAATAGAGATTGGGTCTCTTTTTTTTTATGAGTGGATATGAAGTAGATGCAGTGACTCCAAAGAAAGTTTCAAAACCAAAAACTACTCCTTCTCCAGCTATAATAGAAGAGATTGATGAAGAAGGAGGAAATCCTCCCGTAGAACCAATGGACATTGAAGTCAAACCTCTATAAGAGACTAATATCCCTCACCCATCAACTGCAAGGAAAAAACAAAGAATTAGCAAACAAAGCAGAAATAGGGTAACAAGAAGCCAAATTTTTTCCAAAGGAAACCTGGAAGACATCCTCCAGGCAATAGATATTGAAGAATCCCAAATAGTATAGGAAAATGACATTGAAGGAGATAGAAGAAAATTGAAGAAAGGTAAGTCTGTCAAGAAGTTGGATTTTGTAGGAGAGGATGCTGGCTTAATTTTCTAGCCAAGGAAGCCAATGAACAGGTCACAGATTGCAAAGGATGCCATGGAAAGCAAATGAGTAGAAAAGGTCAGTGAAGGTAAGAAAAAAAAGAACATCATACATTTATCCCCAACAACAGAAGAAGTTTTTGTACAAAGAAAAGGGAAATAACATGTTGGAGAAAAGAATGAAGTAGAAGCTTAGAAAAATGGCAGATAAAGTTCAAGCTAAATTTGAAGGAAATGAAACCTCACTCTTTCATCATGGTTTAATCAAGTTGCTAGTTTTAGAGGAGTTAAAAAGACTAGGCAAA
This sequence comes from Pinus albicaulis, assembly GCA_034641835.2. Taxonomy (NCBI): domain Eukaryota; kingdom Viridiplantae; phylum Streptophyta; class Pinopsida; order Pinales; family Pinaceae; genus Pinus; species Pinus albicaulis. The sequence continues at coordinate 264,843,251 of CM076582.1, read as the reverse complement.
GACTGGTCTTCTTTTTTGTTTGTCAGTGGTTTTGAAGTGGATGCCATTATCCCTAAAATAACTCCTAAAACTAGAGGTATACCATCACCTCTAGTGGCAGAGAAAAGTGAGCCTATAGGGGTAGAGAAAAGTGAACCAGTAATCATGGAAACAGAGCAATTGCATAAACTTGATATCCCTGCTGTTTTACCTGCAAAACAAAATCCAAATGTGAGCAAACCTACAAAGAAAGATCCAACTGTGAGTAAACATGGTAGAAAAAGGATTACAAGAAGCCAAACAGTGGCTAAGGGAAATTTAGAAGACATTCTGCATGCTATTGATATTGAGGAAACCCCCATAGTCCAAATTGAAGATATATATGAGGGAGGAAAGAAACTCAAGAAAGCCAAATCAACTAAGAAGTTAGAATTTGAAGGTGAGGATGCAGGTTTCATGTTTCAGGCTAGGAAACCAATGACAAGGCATGCCAGAAAGGTCTTGGAAAGCAGTAATGAAGCTCATAAGGTCACTGAAACTATCCAGCCATCACCAAGTATCATTGAACTATCGTCACCTACAAAAGAAGATTCAATCATCAAGCAAAAGAAAGGAAAGGAGAATATCATTGAAAAAATAGAGATTGAACTCCTTGAGGAGTAGTTGAAGTTAGAAAATCATGAAATAGTAGTCTTGAAGAAAGAAGCAAGGAAACATAATGTTCAGAAGGTGCAATTTGAGAAAATGAAAAAAGTTTGGGAAGAGTAGGTTAATAGTGTGTCAAAGACTTTAGATAACACACAACAATTGATGAAATGGACTCAACCATTGAGAGGAGAGGTGAAGCATATAAGAAGAATGAACCTGCACTTGAAATCTAGGAATAGAAAGCTTAAGGACCAAGTCAAAGATCTCCAAGAGCAGTTAGAATTGATCCATGAGGAGCTGGAGAAGAAGGGCTTAAAGATGACTGTAGTTGAAGAGCCCATAGACCAACTTATCATTAATGAAGAAGAAAAACATCAAGGCTCTTAAGTTGAGTTTGATTATGTTTTAAGAGGTTAATGGCATGTTGAAGACCAAATTTCTACAACTGGAGGTTACCTTTTTGAGACAGGGTCAAAATCTGGAAATTTCACAGTTTTTCACAGTTTTGTAGCGTTTCCTAGGCTTAAAGCCAAGAAAACGCTACGGAAGTTTCTGTAGCTTTATTTTTTCCTTTAAAACCACTTTGTGTAACTTTAAAGAGGGGATAATGGTGTTGATGAGGTGTCATGTCATGATGGACACCATGCAAGATAAAAGAAGCAGAAATTTTGAGTGCAAAAGCCATTTTTTTGGACGCTACAAAAGCACACTACGAAATTGCCCTGTTTTTGTAGCGAGCTGTTTTTGAAGGTTTTTGAGTTGTTTAAAAGAAGTTTTGGATAGATGGACACATCCAATAGGTCAAGGGACCTTGCCACCAAAAAATTATGACTTGAATACCATGCAATGAAGACAACTCATCAGCTGAAGTTTTCGTTGAAGATAGGGTCCTGTTTTCCTGAAAAATAGGGTCTGGTTCCATGTGCATAGGAGGATATTTAATATGTCAAGTTGTGATGAGGTATGTCATAGCCTATTCGAACATGTGAATATTAGTTTTTGGTGATATGTAGCTGTTTTAAAAGATAAGGTAGTTTGATGTAATAAATAGGAGTTTGACTCCTATTAGGAAAAGTCATCTTTAGGGTGTAGTTATCATTTTCCTGTTAAAGGACATGTTTTTCTGTTATATGAGGTGTCATAGGAAGATTTCGATGAATCTAGCCAAGAGGCAGATCGTCTCTGATGTAAGAAGGTCTATTTAAAGGTAGATTATCGAAGTTGTAAAGGGTTGGAGATTTTTTGCACGATATGCTGCTTTATGTAATTTGACTGATATCAGTAATACAGAGGACTTCTTCTTGATAGACCTGAGATTCTCATGGAGTTTTTAATGTCTTTTTGATCTATATCTTTGTGTGTACCACTTTTAGTATATTTCATATTTATTACTCAGAATTCATATGCTTATGCTCTAACTTCCTTTATTGATGAAGTGAATGTGTTCCCCTATGTTCTATGTGTGATTTGCCTTTGTTAAAGACTCTTATCTGCCTCAGCTTCCATGTCAAGAAACCTTGCCACTGAATCTATTGATTTGTTGAATCCATAAGCCCATTGGTTGCAATCTTGCATTCTTTTCAACCTACATACACAAAAACCAAGTTACTTTTCAAATAGAGTTAGCCATCTAATCCTATCATTATCTAATATTATAAACCCCTTTGAGAGAGCCCTCTCAGATTGAAGAGGCTAAGCTTCAGTAAAAAGCTGGTTGGAAACAGTTACATAGAGTTGTCTAATCAGTAGCCAATCAAGTGCAATTATGTGATAACACAAGTGACACAAGTTTTGGTTTAGAAGGTGATTTTTTGAAGAAAATTACCAAATATGTAGTTTCAGCGATATCAGGCAGTTTCGTAGCAAGCTACAGGTTTGAGGGCCGAAATTTGCTATGAAAATTCTGAAGAATGTTTTTGATCAAAAAGATCAGTTTTATGGAGATCCAAGGAGGGAGTATGGTATTTAGTTATTTTGACCTAACAAACACTTTTTGACTAGCAGAGGTGTTAGAAGAAAAGGTTAGAAGGCAGAAATGGGCACACTACGAAATTTCGCTACAAATCTGCGTAAAAGATACTTTGTTTTGAAGCGAGGTATTTTTAAACTGTTTTTGAAGGTTTGAATGGCATATGGAAGGCCAGCCAGCCACCTGGAGGCATCCAAATAGATAGTGGGCCATCCAAGTAGACATCCACTACTTGGCATGTGTGTCATTCATACAAATCAGCATGAAGACAAAGTTTTAGATAATGTTAATCCTTTCCTAAAAAATAGGATAGTTGTTCCTAAATTATTGGGGATACATTCATGTCTTGGTCATGGAGAAATGCTACTTGACCATCACATCTTTATCTATGTGGTTGTCCCACTATTAGAGAAGTGGTTGAAATAAATGCAAGTAGAGACCTATTAGAAAGTAAGTCTTAAATGACTAGGTGTCTTTTTATGTTCCAGAAATGTAGTTTTCAATTATGATTAGGTGTCAAAGTCATGGTTCGATGATCTAGCCAGCTGGGCAGAACCTATGTAAGAAAAAAGGGTCTATTTATAGACAGGAAATCGAATGAGAAAGGATTGGAGAATTATTTTGACACATCTATTATTGTAATTTTTCATATCATTAATAGATAGACAATGACTATTTCCTGCTTCACCTGAGATTTTTGAGATGTTTCAATGAGTTTATGTGTTTTCTTTTATATCTTGCTTCCAGTAGTCTTGATGTCAAATTACTCAGAATTCATGTTATGCATGCTCTGACTTCATTTTAGCATTTAGTTATTTATTATTCCCATGTGTTGATGTTGTTCTATCATTGAAACAGAAAACGCATCAGTTTCCACAAGTAGAGATGCTTGTCATTGAATTCCTTTTACTGACTCCATGAGCCCAATGGTAGTTGAATCTTTCCCATTTTTCACCTGAAATCAAATACACTAAGACACTCATATAGTTAGCCACCTGTTTTAAGACCTAATTGAGAAAATCATTAGCTAAATTGACAGAGCCCTCTCAGGCTAAAGAGGCTAATCCTTAGTAAAAAGTCGGTTTGAAATAGTTACTCTAAGTTGTTTGGTGGAGCAGCTCATCAGTACCAATTTAGAGATAACATAATGGTAGCCTTCAAAATAACTGATGCATTCGTGTATATTTTCCTTTGAAGCCTGATCCAATCATCTAGAGATATTGGACCAATATATTTCCATTTTACCACAACAATCCACAAATTGTCTTCAGTCAAGAGCCTCCAACCCAGCTTTGCTGCAAGAGAGGTAACAAAAAGTTGGATATCCTTTATAACCCATCCCCCCCATTCCTTGTGTCTAGCAATTTTTTCCCAGGCCACCCATGGAATGACATGAACCTCCTTTTCCCTGCCCATAAGAACCTCCCATAAATATTCCTAACCTTAAGAAGAATGCCTTTTAGAACCTAGGACAGAGATATCTAGTACACCAGGATGGCCATTAATATATATTTAATAAGCACGATCCTTCCATCTCTAGAAATCCATTTATAGCTCCAGAGGTTTAATATTTTATCTATTTTTGCCACCAGTCATAACCAATATAGTTTTCTATATGTGTTTGAATTTAGGTAAAAACCCAAATAATTGAGATAAGCCTCCACAGGTTGACAGTCAAAAGGGAAAATATCTTTAATCCTTCCCAACTCCGACCTCAGCTCTCCAGCAAAGAAGAAGGAGTATTTTTTCACATTTATAAACATACATGTGGCTTTCAAAAAAATATCCAAGGAGTATTTTAACTGACCCATATCCTCCCTATTCCCATTGCTAAAAAGGAGAATGTCATTCACAAAGAGTAAATGAGTAATGAACATATTTGTAGCAACCTCAATACCTTTCAGATCTCCTCTTCTCTTTGATGATATAAGAAGTTGAGTCAGTCCTTCAACAACCATCATAAATAAAAGAGAAGATGAAGGGAACCCTTGTTTGAGCCCCCTCTGACTATGGAAAAAAGAAGAAGCAACCCCATTGATAAGAACAACAAAAGAAGCATTTGTAATACAACCCATAATCCAGTTTACAAAATGAATACCAAATCCCAAATGGGTCAACAATATTCTCAAATTATCCCAGATGATCTGATCATAAGGATTTGATAAGTCAATTTTTATAATTAAACCTTTTTTCTTGGCTTGTTTGATGCTATGCATTGTTTCTTGTGCCACCCTAGTTTCTTCATGAATCTGCCTACCATTAAAAAATAAAACTATTCTCTAGAAATATTTCTAGAAAGAATAGGTTTAAGCCTCAAAGCAATAACTTTTGCAATGATTTTATCAATGAAATTGCATAAGGAAATAGGCTGAAACCCATTAAAAGATGAGGGAGAATCCTATTTAGGAATAAGTGCCAAAAAATCCGAGTTAAAAGGATCATGGATTTGACCCCTAATTCTAGACTCCTCCACCACTCCCACCAACTCATCCCCCAGAAGCTCAAAGAAATGTTGGAAGAATTCCACAGTCTAGCCATCTGACCTTGGACTTTTATCTTTTTTCATGGATTTAATAACATTTTCGACCTCCAACCTCGACACTGAGTGTATAAAATCCCAATTTTCTTCTTCATACACATATATTGGAAAATGTTGTGCAACCCTAATTACTTCAACAATAGTAGCCCCCTTAGGAACCCTAAAAAGACCTTTAAAATGATCTTTCCCTAATTGTACTAGCTCATTAAGATATTTTTCCTTACCTCCTCCAGGTTTGTCTAGCTCCCAAATAGTATTGGAACTTTTCCGTCATTTTTCATAAGTTTGAAAAAAATGGTATTTTCATCTCCAACAGAGAGCCAAATTGCCCGATTTTTTAACCTCCATTGTTCCTCTTTTTCAACCAGGATATTTCTTCATTTGAACTCAAGAGTTTTTATTATATCCCTTTTTACCTCATTTTCATAACCATCCTCTTCCAAACTCTCCAAACTCCCTAATTCATCCCCAATCTCGACCGAGTCACACTCATTTTGTTTAGTTCTTTCTCTCGCCCATGACACAGTCACCTTCTAATATATTAAGATTATTCATAAAAGGAAGTGAAAAAGGTCCTATATCCTGGTTCTCCTTAGAGGACCAAGTTTTATTTACCAATATTATGTAATCAGAATCCTTCAACCAACCAACATTAAACTTGAAAGGAGAACTAGGTTTTTTAAAAGGCTCGGTCAACTCCATCAAAATAGGGAGGTGGTATGAGTCCCCACCCAACCCAACCCATTGTCTAAACCCTGACAATTTTTTTTCAAAGACTTCGTGCATGAGAAATATGTCTAGTCCCTTGGATACCCAGGCATTGCCCACCCTCTGATTCCTCTAGGTAGGGGAGACCCTTATTGAAGTTGGATCAATAAGGTTCCCATCCATAATTTTATTGAGGAAAAAATCAGTAAGAGGGTCAGGTTGAGCCAAAGGACCCCAATTTTCCGCCAACCCAAGGGAGAAATTAAGATCACATCCAACAATCAGGTGCTCAGCTTGCATAAAATATTTTGACACAAGGTTGTTCTAGAAAACAACCCTTTCTAAACAAGGACCATAAATATTGACAATAGTGAGATCCATAGCCACGTCTGAGGAGAAGACTTCCTCTCCAATAACCTCATATCATCCTCAGAAGTTTATCAACTTAATGGAACAATACCTAAAACCAAGGGCTAAACCACCAGATCTTCCCTTGGCATCTAGGGCCACAAAATTCCATCCCGGAATCAATTTTGAAAGAGAGGTCGTAACCAAATATCCATGGACTAGAGTCTCCTGAAGTATAATCACATCGGGCTTATAATGAGAAAAAAGGGAGTTGAGTGCTAGTTTCTTATGGACGTTAGAAATACCCCTACAATTGAATGAAGGAAAAATAATTTTGTAACCTGGGACGGGGTTTGCATTGCTCTAAGCACCCCTATTATAGATAGTTTTTTCCCATCTGCTATATAAAACATAGCTTTCAACTCGGTTTTTGATATTTTTGTTTTCCAGCCTCGAGTTTTTTTTGTGTTTAACAGTCAATGAGATACCCGCCCCCACTGAACATCACCGCGGGAAGTAGTTTTTCTTCCCTCAGTATCAGGTTATAAGGATTGGTTTCAATATTTAACTTTGGAATCATTGTGATGATATTTTCCATAACCATTGAAAACGAATTGAGACATTGAGGCTCCAATTATTTAGGCCTGGAAGGACCATACAATTTAATACTATTCAACAAAATATCAAGTGTATCAATAACAGAGCAAGAGGAGAGAGGGATACTACCCTCGAATTCCAAAGATGATTCAACCATGGTCTGTTGTTCTAGAGCCTAGGTCACGGTATCAGCCAAGGGTATAACTACCTTTACATCCTCTTCATCCACACCTTCCATTGGGCTCAGTCCCTTGTCGTGATCCTGACTCCCCTTCTTGGTCTGATCAGCAACACTAGCAACCAAAATACCATCCCGTGGCCCAAAACCAGACTTGGGAAAACCTTTATGTCACCTCTTCCTACTAATAACCAAAGGGAAATCTCTGGCTAAATTCCCATACTTATGACATCTATGACATCAAAAAAGGAGATGCTCATAATTGATCAATTGATAGAATGAATGTCCTTCAAAGTGTAAGTGAATTTTCTCCACCAAACCATCATGAGGTATTAGACGAACCAACAACCACGCCACTTTCAAAGCCTTTATCTCCAAAAAAGACACATCCATTTCCCAAAAAGTACACAAACTGCTTCCAATTTCTCTAAAAACATCCAGTGTCCACAAATGAGGAGGAAAAGCCGGTAAATGCACCCAAACCGGGATCTCATCCACCCTTTCCCTCTTTTCATCAAACATCAAAATCCCCAGTTTCGACCACGTACCCATTCCAGCGTCATAGAATTTTTAAATTTTATCATGAAACAACCCTTTGACAGGGTAAAAACCTCCACATCTCTGTCTGGGACCTCATTCCATGAGTTATAATGTGTTGAGCAGAGAAAAATCCCCCCCGAGCTCGACCCCAAAAAAATGACTATGAGGCCACCATTTCCCTATTCACTTGTATGTCAACACCCACGACCAAGTTTGACACTCTGAGATTTTTTAATCACCTTTCCTTTCTTCCTTTTTCCTCCTATATGTCCACAATGCTCCAAAATTGGAATAAACCCTTCATCTTCTCCCCCAACCCTTACATCGATGCATGTACCCCCAATCCCCTGGTCTGCACCTGCACCGACCTTCCCTATCAACAAAATTCATTCCTCCTGCCTACCATCCAAACCCAGAGCTGGGTTCGCCCATTTTGACTTGACGACGATAAGCGAGACCTCTTCTAATGGCTAAGCTAAGCCCGACTGAAAACCCCCAAAACCGTATTCCTCCCCCTTATTTAGACCACCATCTCCGTAAGTAGGGACCCCCCCTGCCTCCTTGAGTTTGAGACCGAGACCATTGTGCTAGTAGAAGGAAGGTATGCTTCAAAAGCCTCCTTCGGCTGAGAGATTTCCCACCCCAAAATTTCAGAGCCCTGCCACCATTTCTTCAGGGGAAACCATTCGAGTTTCCCAAATCAATTAGGCAGGGATTTAACCCCACACTAGACACCGTCCCAATACCAAAAATTACATCCTCTATCCCTACCGACCGAAAATCCGACACATGGGTTTGATTAACACTTACATTCTCCATAGAGCTCGCTTCCAAGACCTCCCCCAGGAAGTTTGGAGAGAAATGCACATTCTGAACATGACTGTTAGGACCACCAATTTTTTTAGTAAACCCTAGTCAAAAACTCCCAGGTTTACGAAAAACTCCACCGAGTCTGATGACAGATGTTCCTCCTTCCACACGTCGACTAGACAACATGGTGGTAGTGCCACCTTGGCCAAGTTCTGTCGTGTTGGCTCCATTCCCCACTTCGAAACAATATTTGCAACATCCAACTCTAGATCCATGCATTCATGTGGTTTGGCCATCGAAACCACCGACATAACCCATAGAGCACCCATAGTACTCATTAAACTGTTAGGGAGTAATAAAAACACCAAAACATTGTAACGTTTCACCCTCATGACCCTCAAAGCTCACCAGCGCAACCATTACACTACGGCTAAGAGAAAGACCAATGGGTAAACCTACATCGATATTAACACTCAAGCCGACCAGCAACCCTTCCACCGAAATCTCAACAGTGAACAAACATAAAAAACAATAATGAAAACATAGAGCCTGACCGCCTTCATCCAAGACAAAAGGCATCACTCTTTTCAATGCCTGTTTGCAACAGGTTAACAAGTGTAATGGAATTGAGTGCCATGTGTCTGCACCCTTCCCTCCATGTGCCCCGCATGGAGCATCGTACTAAGGTCCCACTCCTCGAGCTGGAGACCTGTAGGAATACTTCAAACGACCAACATACCTTTACAGGAGGAAACGAACCATTGGAGTGAATACAACATGGCTCGAAGGAATGTCGAAGACTGGGTTTCCACCATTGCTAGGGTTTTGAGCAACCTCTCAGGTAGTGGTATATTTTAAATACTATAGTTCAATTCTTATAAAATCTGATGTGTATATAATGGGAAAATAACATGTATTTTTCTACCCAACCAATAGAACTTATGGTTTAAGTAATTTTTTCCATGTTAATCTTGATGATCTCCTATCTAAAATCACTAATAAAATATGTTTAAATTAAATATCAAATATCAATATTAGGAAATAAAATATCTATAAATTTCAATATAAAATATTCTCATGAAAATTGTTGTAAACATGCGATTCATTCAAGGAGTAACTATGGTCATCAAATATTATGTTTAATTTAATATATTTACTTATTGATGAAAAAAACCCATTGAAGTCCATTATTTTTTATAAACTTAAGAAATATAAAAGATGTTGTGAATAGATAAACTTGTACTCATATGGGTTTCATGTCTACTTTTGATCATTACCGCTTTAGATTTAAGATCAAAATTTCAAATTTTAACCCTTTTATCTAAAGCTAAGTTTATAACTACTACCATTGCTTAGCTAAGTTCATATTGTAATTGAAGATGTGCATCATATTTTTTAGTATATCTACCACAAATCTTATATGCTGGCAAGTTACATAGCCCCTCACCCTCCTTCCTCCTTCGTCCCAAACCCATATTGGATTTTTTAACTTCTTTTCATTTACCTTATTGAATCCAAGTTGATAGAGCCCCTAGTAACACCAAATGTGTTACTTCCTTTGATTTGGCTAAATGGATAATTTCTCTTTTTGAGTTGAAACATCAAATTTCTGTTGTCTCTTCATCTCTTGTTGGCTTGAGGGGTCTTGACCCAGGTTCAAAGTTGAGGTTAACCCACAAAACCCTCTTACTACTGGCCCTTTCGGCAGTGACCTGCTTGCGCAAGTCAAAGTTTCACCCGAAGCAGTATGGGGGAGTGTTGGAACTAGGTTTCCACACCCTGAGAGAGGTTTGAATGAAGTGTGTGCCTTAAGATCCAAAATCACCATAAACATACCTTCGCAACAGAAGCCCTAAATAGGATACCCTTACAGAAATATTTAGGTCAACTATGCAGAATGCCTTGCGCAAGTTAACACAACATTTATAACCAAAGTAATAACCCTTAACAAACAATATCAGAACCTTATACCACTAGATCCATCCAATAAACATTCATATAAACCCAAAACGTTTGCGTAAGAGATCTAATTGCAGACAATATAGGAATCAGAAATAATATGTAGAACATTCATAACATAAAAAGTAGATGCATTTCAGACTTAAGATATCTAAAACAGTAGTTCTTTATTAATATCAGTCCAGATCCTTCATACAAAAACCCTTCAGTCAGCCATGCACACAACAAGCGGGGTCCGCACATAGCATGACAAAGGTCTTCGTGCACACAGTCAGCAGGAGCCTTCTACCCATACCATTCCACCCAAAGATATCGCAAAATATCCAAATCTTTCATCAACGTTTAGACTTATCCAAAAAATGACTTCTTGGACTCGATCTAGACTTCTATTTATACTTTTAGCCTACACCACTCTAGGGTCCACAAACTGTGGTTTGTGTCCCCTTGTTCTACCCTTCTAACCCTTTACAACTCATGAGGGGCTTTGACCCACCCCAAAGCCCCTGCACATGACTAAACTTGCAAAATATATTACAAAAATATGGAAAAAATGGTTTTCGGACTTAGGGGACCCCACTCTAACAAGCCCCCAACACAATCTTGTGACTCATCCCTAGTCACACTGGCACTAGATTCTTCATTTTGTTTTGGAGCTCCTTGATAGCAAAAAAAAATGGTGCCAAGACACCCGCACTCTTGTTTGCTATGCTCTGGACAGTCTCCACCAGCTTCTCTGAAGTCAGCCCTTCTGTGGTCAAAGTGATGCTTTGTAAGGTCTGGTTCAGGTTTATGACTATAGTATGAAGGTCCTGAGACAATTTCATTGCCTCGTCCTCCCACGACTTCATGTGATTGGTGACAATTTTTTTCTTGATGCGAAGCACCTCAACCTTGTCCTGCAACGCCTGGCTGGTCTGAAGGCGTGCCATTCATTGGGCAGGAATGAATGTAGGCAAATCCTGCTACAAATCAATGGATTCCTCCTCTTTAATGTGAAACTCCTGGGTAATTTTCTTGACTAGTGGATATGTCTGCCCTTATCCACGTTGGCGGAGATGCTTGCAAAATTTGTTTTCACTAGGGTGGCACGTTGCACGCGCACCTTCGGGGGGTTCTCAGGGTGCACCTTAGCTTGTAGTGCCATAATTTGCTGCTCAAAATAGGCCTTGACTGTCTGGATCTCGGTCCTAGAAGCATTGAGCACGGTGACCAGGCTCTCAACCGTTGCTTGTGGCATGGTAGAGGCTGGGATGACTGCTTTGGGGATTTCGCCACATAATCTATCAATGAAGTTCTCCTACTCCACGAGTTGAGCTACGACTGCCTCCTGCACTGTTTGAGCCTAGATAGACTCTGTAGTCTTTATTGCTGCAGTCTATTCAGCTTCGCTGAGCTGCTGCTATGCGCGTGAATCTCTTCTCTATAGTTCATCGGATATGAAGATGTGGAGAGCATGTAGCTTCCAACTTGGAAGCTTTGCGAGGTTTGGACCTCAAGGCACGTTTGGCCCTACGCGAAAAATTGTGATTGTTCCATGGACACTGCTGCACCCGGGAAGGGGCAGATTATGCTTTTTGATGATGTGATGATCAAAGTGGATGGCAGGCTCACTTGCACCGACCTTGCTTGATATACGCTTTCTTGTAGAGTATCTGTCTTAAACTATAGAACCTGTCCCCACCTATCTTGGTGCTGCGTGGAGATTCAACACCATCCCCATTGAGCCCGTCCAAACCGCCAAGGTCCACCTCCTCCTATTCTCCTCCCAAATCCTGGTCTCTATCCTTTTCTGTGTCCAACTCCTTCTCTGCTTCAACCTTAGTGTTTTTGTCGCTGGTATTTTCATCCCATACCTCCATCCACATGGCCAGGTGCTTGCACGGATCTCCCCAACCATAGAATAGCTCAATCGGCGGGTTGGATGGAGGTTCAAAGTGCAACGCCATCATTTTTCTACATTCCTCCCAGTCCTAGAATGCTCCCTTGTGCATCTCCCACCAACACGCTGGAGTTGCGCGCATAGCCAAATCAAGTGCCCAAAACCTTCGTTCCTTTGGGATAAATTTTTCCAATGCTTATAAAAATTATTTGACACTACCAGAAATGTCAAATTAGGGTAGTTATATTACCTCTGAGGAGATTCATCAAAAGTTCTTTGTGATCTTGAGGCAACACAACGCAGATACATCGTGCAAATGGTTCTTCCAGTTCTCCATCTCGCCATCTGAATTGGAGAAACACGAGCTATCCTTTTCCCAGTTCAACATGCCATCGGCTATAGGGTTGATCCAATCTTCATCCCATGCAGTCAGCTTGTAGATATGTTCAACATCACCCCCTTCATGCATTGGATTTGTGTATCGTTCTCCTTCTGCTAGATGCAGTGGGACTATCACCCGCGTAACATCATTCTCAAAAATCATACTTCTACACTTCCGGTTGATGATTACTCCCATATCCATGGCCCAATCCAATCCTAAAAGCATAGGGTAGGGGTCTGCATCATCCACAATTTTTATTACTTCAAAATCCGCACATACTTTCACTCTGGAAATGTCTACCAAAACCTATGGAAGCCTTCCAAGTGGAATGATATTTTTTTGATTAGCCATGCACAACTGAATGGTGGACCATTCCAAATTTGATTCTCCCATCTTCTGCCAGGTCTGCTTAGGTAATACATTTGCATCAGACCCCAGATCCAAGATGACTTGATCCATCTCATACTCTCCAATCTGCACAGTCATGCACATCTCCCTACCAATTCTCTTCTTCTACTTATAAACCTTATTCATGGCCTTGGTTTCTGTCTGAGGCACGTCCTTCTCTACACAACTGTCTATCAGGGCTTGGATATTATATACTACCTTATGATTGCGCAATAGCTTAATTCATGCTTGTAGGAATGGTTTAAATTCATCATCCACCTTTGGTTCCATAGTAGTCTTTGACGTGGATGCTCCTACATCAGTGAAATCCTTCCTGGCCTTAATGAAAATTTCTTTTTCTTTCTACAGGTTGAGGCCTTCTTGATAAGTGGCACAAGGTTTGTTTGTTTGGTTGCTGGTTATCAGGAAAGAAGGGTTCAATATAAGACAAGGATGAGCAAAGAGGATTTAGGAAGAGGTGAAGTATTCCAGGGAGCATACAAAACCATTGGGAAATGGAGTCAGGAAAGGGTTTGCTTGCTAATTAATATGCATGCTTTCAATTGGGCTAGTCATCTAAAACATTGGATCTTAAATATGACTATGTGGTATGGAATGGTAGGGGAGGAGGAACAATACAGGTTTAGAACACAGTTAAAGACCTGAGATCAGAGAGAGAATTTGAACTCTCAATGCTTCAGCCTCCAACTTGACGGATCTTAGAAAGGCAAGCTGGTTGCACAAGGATCCTAGTGGACAGGGCTAACTCTAATCCCCAGTGTTCCCAAATCTTCTAGCTAAATCCTAACAAAAACATCTAAGAACAGATTCATTTAACTCATACATCAGCTAGCAGGCAATAACATCCACTACACTGGTTAAATCAACTGAAATCAATTCTTAGATAACACATTTAGTAGAAAACATCAAAGGCAAGGAGAGCAAAAACATAGGGTACCTAACAAGGGTAAATCCTATGCCAGATTTCTGATGCAAGCCAGTAGAAACGAAATGAAGTGAATTAAAACACAGAGATAGGAAAACATCACCGCTGCTTTAGATTAGGAACCAAAGAAATGTGCTTGTCATATTAAATAGCAATACCAGTCAAGTAAAACATTTCCAATAGCTGGATACTCAGTCTGAAATCATATTCCTCAGCCTATCTTACAACTTTACACAGAGACTATGTCTCAAAAGAAACAACTTGCAATTCTTTGATAACTGATCAAAAACCTTTACAATGAGTTTCTTTCTGAATTTTATAGCTGAAAGATGAGCAAAGGACTTGCATTAAAAGAATAGAGTTTAAACTCTATAAATTCCTCCCCTAAGCCTTTAAAGCATATATTTCATAGTCAGAGGCAAGCGTGGAAGCAGCAAAGAGTGTCAGCGGGAAAACAGAGTGTTTAAGGCCTGTAATGGAAGATTTTGAGCCTTAATCCAAGTATTTCAAAGCAGAGTACCAGATCAAAGACATCATGGATCTCTCCGAAGGCCCGACGCACATAAAACTATGCCATCAGGGTAGCTACTTCAACAGGACATCCCCACCTGTGAAAGGACAAAGCGCTCATATTGTTCCCTTATTTACCGTGTTTCTCAGAAGATTTCCACCCTGACGGAACAATCCTATGAAACCAGAGCATTTGTTATGCAGCATGGTAGACCTCAATCTGCCTTTTTGTTTATTCACCAAAAGTACTACAGAGTACTACAACCAGAGTGCATCAAAGCCATAACAGAGTAAATGAAAGCTTGAAGAAGATCATTAGTTCACCCAAAAGCATGCCAGAGATAAATGCACAGGATTTAAAACAGAATGGGTTTCAGCCCTCTTTCCTTTTCAGAGTTTAATGTTACATTTAGTTCTCCACCTACATCCTCTGCTAATCTTTCAGCTATAAAATTCAGAAAGAAACTCATTGTAAAGGTTGTTGATCAGTTATCGGAGAATTGCAAGCTGTTTCTTTTGAGACATAGTCTCTGTGTAAAGTTGTAAGATAGGCTGAGGAATATGATTTCAGACTGAGTATCCAGCTATTGGCAATGTTGTACTTGATTGGTATTGCTATTTAATATGACAAGCACATTTCTTTGGATCCTGATCTAAAGCAGCGGTGATGTTTTCCTATCTCTGTGTTTTAATTCACTTCATTTCGTTTCTACTGGCTTGCATCAGAAATCCAGCATAGGATTTACCCTTGTTAGGTACCCTATGTTTCTGCTCTCCTTGCCTTTGATGTTTTCTACTAAATGTGTTATCTGAGAATTGATTTCAGTTGATTTAACCAGTGTAGTGGATGTTATTGCCTGCTAGCTAATGTATGAATTAAATGAATCTGTTCTTAGATGTTCTTGTTAGGATTTATCTAGAAGATTTGGGAACACTGGGGATTAGAGTTAGCCCTGTCCACTAGGATCCTTGTGCAACCAGCTGGCCTTTCGAAGATCCCTCAAGTTGGAGGCTGAAGCATTGAGAGTTCAAAGTCTCTCTTTGATCTCAGGTCTTTAACTTTGTGTTCTAAACCTATATTGTTCCTCCTCCCCTACCATTCCATACCACATAGTCATCTTTAAGGTCCAATGTTTTAGATGACTAGCCCAATTCAAAGCCTACATATTGATTAGCAAGAAAACCCTTTCCTGACTCCATTTCCCACTGGTTTTGTATGCTCCCTGGAATACTTCACCTCTGCCTAAATCCTCTTTTCTCATCCTTGTCTTATATTGAACCCTTCTTTCCTGATAACCAGCAACCAAACAAACAATCAAACAAACAAACCTTGTGCCTATACCTAGCCTAATATCTCAAACCTTTGACCTTCAAAGACATTACCTTTAGCAATCATAGAGAGATCCCTCTCTAGACCCAGGAGGGCTAGATCCCGAGGTCTGAAAGTGGTTTGATGTTGTCTCATCTTTTGGTCTTGCCAATCTGACCAAAACATGGGAACCCCAACATAGGGTTCATATATCCTATATCCGACAGTGAGTGGGTATGTCCTCTTGTCTTAGTCCCAAAGAAGAATGGGAAGTGGAGAATTTGTGTCGACCATCGAGAACTTAACAAAGCCAATAAGAAAGACCATTTCCCTTTTCCCTTTATAGACCAAGTCTTGGATGGCCTTGCAGGGAAGAAGTTATTTTCCTTCTTAGATGGGTTCAGTGGGTACAATAAGATTCAAATCGGCCCTGAAGACTAGGATAAGACTACTTTCACTTGCCCTTGGGGTACCTTTTCTTATAGAGTCCTACCCTTTGGGTTGTGCAATGCCCCAACTACCTTCCAAAGAGCTGTCCTAAGCATATTTTCTGAGTTATTCCATGACTCTATCGAAATCTGCATGGATGATTTCACACCATATGGGGATGACTTCCAGAACAAGAGTTCATAATTTTTTCTCAAAATTGAAAGTTAGAGGATTGGGTTGAAACCAAGATTTTTGCGTAGATCTCGTCTTCCTGATTCTGGCGCCTTGAACGGTTCGAAAAACCAATGTCGTATGAGGGAGATATTGCATTCTGATTGATTTC
This sequence comes from Pinus albicaulis, assembly GCA_034641835.2. Lineage (NCBI taxonomy): Eukaryota > Viridiplantae > Streptophyta > Pinopsida > Pinales > Pinaceae > Pinus > Pinus albicaulis. Next base: position 264,826,791 of record CM076582.1, on the reverse strand, counting down.
CAAAATAACCAATTTTTGTGATAGGTTTGACTGGGATGCCCAGTCAGCATGAGGGTGCAAAGTCTAAAAAAAAGGAATGTTCCTAAGAATATTCATTTTCTTAGAGCCAGCCAGAGGCTGAAAATTGGCATTACGTGATTTGGTTAAGGTTGTACGAGTTGTGATTTAGTGGCCAATTGGAGGGTGACACGTGGCCAACCCTGAGGCTGCCACATGTCCTAAGAATATTCCTTTTCTTAGAGCCATCCAGAGGCTGAAAATTGGAATTACGTGATTTGGTTAAGGTTGTACGAGTTGTGTTTTAGTGGCCAATTGGAGGGTGACACGTGGCCAACCCTGAGGCTGCCACGTGTCCCCTGGATGGTGGAATAAAATTTTATGGAGGCTGTCGAGTTCGACCTCGCAACCTCCCGTGGAGCAGCCGCCTACCACAACCGTATGCGTTGCGTGTTAGATTTTAACTTGTAAGGGTCGAAAGTAAAATATAAAGTTTATTAACTTTTCACATTGGGGTGGGGACCGCTGGTGGTCCCAACCTTTTGGCGGTCCAAGTGTTGTGATCACATGGTATAAGCCAAAAATGACAACAACAAATGATACACCAATGTTTGAAACCCGCGGCATTAAACTCTAACCGCAACGATTATCACATGCAATAGTTTCTCTGACAGTTACGTAACGTTGTTGCAAAAATCCACTCTTAACTCCAATTGCAAAGGTATTAACCACATTTTTCGGCATGGGTTCTGCTCCAAAACTTAAATGCAACTGGGGTTTCGGGGTTGGCATGTGGCCACCCCCTCCCCTTAACCATTAAAATTTAATGTTATGGTTTGGAACTGGTGGAGACTTAACACGCCCCCAAAAATTTCAGAAAATTGTCAAATGTAACTGCAGTTAGGTGCAGTTCTCCACAGTTAGTGGAGGTTTTCTAGGAGTGATTGGGAAAATGACTTGGAGGGTCAATTTTCACCCAAATGGAGTGAATGGAAAGTCATTCTAGACTAATTGGAGCATTCTGGAGCCATTGGTGCAGAGAAAATAACCATTAGAGGCATGTAAACACATGTATTTGAAAATTTTTGAGCTTATTGAAAGATGGACATGCCATTGGGAGCTAGACCAGCATATGTAGCCCAGGGGGGGGTGAACTGCTTCATCAAGCCTGTTGTGTAAATGTTATGTGTGGTTTTATTTCTTTGTTATACACTATTGTTCAGTGTTATTTTCTCTTATTTCATTCTTCTAATTCACTAAAATCACTTATATTTGATGGTTAAAATCCTCAATACTTAAGAAAACTATGGAGACAAGAATGCACATGTTTTATCACTGAAAAGACACATAGAACAACAAAATAATATAGTCCTTTCAGATCATGTTAGTATCAGAGCTAGAGTTTATTCTTTGGTGTTGTTTGTGCAAAATATTTGTTTAACGGTTTGCAAGTTTCACATGCTTACTAGGCTCAAGCTTAAGAGAGGAGAAGGAACATTAGTGGAAGCAAGAGGGTCTCAAAGTGAGCCATAACAAAGGTGAGCAAGCTTGCCACAATCTCCACCACCTAGTTCACCTCCTAAGGAAGTAGAAGCAACATTAAGCATGCCTCAAGAGGAAGGAGAAATCCATGAAGAAGTTGATCCCAAAGAGGAAGAAAGAGTGTTCAGGAAAGCATTTCTTGACTTGACTGAAATTGTTAGAATACTTTATCAAGAAAGGAATGAGAAACTGGAAGGAGAAGGATCCAAACTTCACAAGGAAGGACAGGGATCATCAAGAGGTCACAATGATGAATATAAGTCAAAGAATGGAAATGGAGAAAATGGAGGCAAGGGAAAGTCACCATCCTCACCCTCATCATCATCATCCTCTAATTAATTTTTAGTACATCAGTCACACAAGTCAAAGAACATTGGTAAAAGTCCTTTTCTAAAACTTGATTTTAAGTTTGAATTGCCAATGTTTAATGGTGAAGTCAATGTAGAAAATACTGATAATTGGATTCGGAAATTGGAGGTCTATTTGAGAATCCATAACCTTCAAGATGATGATACCAAAATCCAATTAGCTTCATTGAGAATGGAAGGTGCAGCACTTGTTTGGTGGGAAGCCAAGACAAAGGAGGAGATCAAGAAGCATGCTAAGATTATTCTATCATAGAATGATTTCATTTATGCAATAAAATGGCAGTTTTATCCATTAGCTCATATGCAGAAAGCCAAAATGAACTGGAAAAATTTTAGACAATTGAAAGGACAAAATGTGCAAGTTTACACCCAAAAATTTAGGAGAAGAGCTCTCTTATTGGGGTAGATTTGCAGAGCCAAGCTACTTTTCTCAAGTACATAGGAGGGTTACATAGCTACCTAAGACATACTATTCTCATGTTTAACCTGACAAGTCTAGATGATGTATGTGTTCAAGCCACACATCTAGAAGCTAGAGGGAAAAAAATTTCTGATGAGGGTAGGAACAAACCTTTTAAGGGTAAAAACAAAGAGAAGACCTCAAAAGGTAAAAGAAAAAGGAATGCATCTGCTAAGAAAGAGGGAGAAAAATTGGTTTGTAAAAATTGTTCAAAAGAAGGCCATAATGAAAAAAAATGTTGGAAATTACATCCTGAAAAGAGGCCCAAATATTTCAACAACAAAGGGAAACATAAAACTGCAGCTACAAATCAACATGATTTAGGAGATGATTCAGGTGATGAATCTAAAATTAAAGCCATGGGATTGAATAACATGAAGGGGAAAGAAATTGAAACTAAACCTAGTACTAGTACATGAAACTGTCACATACATGCTTCAAATGAAGAAGAGACAATTGAACTGTTTCATGTGAGGGTCATATCCAAACATACTAATATTGACACATTGTTTGGAAATGGGTCACAAGAAAAATTAATCTTTGAAGAATTGGTCAAGAAACTTAATCTTGAGACCATACCACATCCAAAACCATATCCACTTGGTTGGATTTGAAAGGATGCAAATTTACAGTTTTCAAAGAAGTGTATATTGCGGTTTGCAATAACTGCACATTTTGTTGACACAATTGAATTAGATGTGGTTCCGCTTGACATAACAAGTATTGTGTTGGGGAGTCCTTACTTGTATGACATGAAAGAGATCTTCCATCTCCATGAGAACAAATACCATTTATTCAAATATGGCAAGGAGTACATTGTTAGATCACATCACAAGAAGACAAATATTGCTATGGTAAATGGTGGACAGGTAAAGAGGCTGGTAAATTCAAGTAAGAATTTTGTTCTTCTAATGATTAAGCGTAAAGATGATGTTAATCATGAATCATTTGAGGACTGTGATCCTAAGTTGAAATCATATTTATATGATGTAGTTTATGCACATCATGAGATGTTTTAGGAGCCAACAGGATTGCCTCCAAAAAGGGAGATTCAACATGAGATTCAATTGCAAAAATATTTTCCTCTTCCAAACATCGACATGTATCGCATGTCGATAATGGAGAATGCTGAAATAAAGAGGCAAATCAAGGAGATGTTGGACAAAGGAATCATAAGGGCAAGCACTTCGCCATGCGGATCACCCATAGTCTTGATTCCAAAGAAAGATGGGACTTGGCGCATGTGTGTAGACTTCATAGCTTTGAACAAGATAACAGTAAAGAATCGGTACCCACTCCCAAGGATAGATAATTTTCTTGATAAATTGAAAGAAGAAATTTTTTTCACTAAGTTATATTTACGAAGTGGATGTCATCAAGTAAGAATTGCAGAAAGTGATGTATGGAAAACTGCATTCAAAACCAAACAAGGACTCTTTGAGTGGTTGGTTATGCCATTTGGTTTGTGTAATGCACCGACGAATTTCATGCGTGTTATGGATAGTGTTTTGCGACCATTCCTTGATGAATTTGTGATTGTGTATTTATATGACATATTGATTTTCAGAAAAAACATGAGAAGAACATGTCTTGCATGTGAATAGAGTGCTTGATGTTTTGAATAAAGAGAAATTGTTTCTTAAGATGTCAAAGTGTGAGTTTGGAAATACTTCTTTGGTTTATTTGGGACACATTGTAGGAGGAGGTGAGTTGAGAATTGATCCTTCTAAAGTGGAAGCCATTGTGAATTGGCCCACTCCTAAAAAAGTAACTGAGGTAAGAAGTTTCTTAGGTGAAACTTAGTATTGGAGAAAGCTTATTGCTAACTTTTCTGCCATAGAAAGTCCTATGCATGCAGTGACAAGTGTGAAGAAAGGCTTCCAATGGGGAGGCAAAAAACAACAAGCTTTCAAAGCTTTAAAAGAAAAGATCAGTTCAGCTCCAATCCTTGCATTACCGAATTTGAGACATCCATTCGAGATACAAACTGATGCTAGTGATTATGCCATGGGCACAGTTCTTTTGCAACATGGTAAGCCTATTGCTTTTCATTCTGAAAAATTCAATGGTGTTGTAACTAATTATCCTACATATGACAAAGAGATGTATGTGTTATTACAAAGTGTCAAGAAGTGGAAACACTACTTGATGGGTAAAGAGATGATTATACATACCGATCACCAACCATTACAGTACTTGCAGTCGCAAACAAAATTGTAGCAATCATGAAATTTCAATTGGATGAGATATCTTCAACAATTTCACTTGGTTATAAGGTACAAGAAAGGTATTTTCAATAAAGTTGCTGATATTCTTTCAAGACCAATTATAAGTGCTTCTACTTTACTAAAAAATGATCATATTGTACATGAGAGTTACATAGAACGATATGCACATGATGTTGATTTTAAAGATGTGTATGCTAGTTTGAGTGAAGGGAATCAAGTTGAAGAAAATTGTTAGCACATGCATAAAAATTTGATATTTCATTTGGGAAAAATGTGTATACCGCAAGGAGAGAGGCTAAGTGTCATGAGAGAAGCTCATTCATCTCTTATTGCTGGACACTTTGGGGTAAGAAAAATAGTGGCACATTTATGCAGGGCCAGCCCTGCAATACCCATAATCTTTACTTCCATGCATTTAAACATGCATCTCAGCATTTGTCCCAAATCAAGATCCTTAATGCCTGGAAGATTTCACATACTTTTGCCGAAGCTTGTAGTTACACATCAAAATGTAATTCCAAATCAGTTTCAAATCATTCCATTCATTTGGCAATTTCATACCCTTTCTAAAAGCTTCAATCTTTACAATCCTTTCATTATGTTTACAAGTTCACACAACCATTCTTACAAATTGAAGCCAATAACCTTTGGTTTATCACTTTATGGTTTATGAAAACCATATTCTCATCATACAAGGTTCTCTAAATTCCAAATTAAAACTCATGCATTAACCCTCATTTCAAATCAAATGAAATCAAATCAATTCAACATTCCCAATGTTTCAAAACCCAAGTATCTGGAATTCGTCCCTCTCTTCAATGCGCCTAACTCAACATTTTGAGATTTAAGAAAACCCAAATTTGATGTGTCCATTATTTAACACATCTTAACCATCGATTCTGCTTTTCAACATATGAACCAGTTTAAAAAATACACAACCAATAAACATGCAACTACTCACCATTCACCGCCTTGCGCTCTCAACATCGAATCTGGTTCACCAATATTAATGTGGCACTGCCTTCACTTTCCTGTATCTGATCAATGCACTATCAGACCATTTCATTTATTTTCTCTGCGCCTTCATGAGATCATACAGTCCTCTTTCTTGACTGATTAAACTTCCAACTCAGCATTAACGCAGTCAACACATCGATCGACTTTCAGCAAACTTCTGAATCGAATTCAACAGATTCAAATTACCTCCGGCAATACCTTGTATCCTGCGTTCTTCATTACAACATTCAATCGACTCCATTCCCAGCACTGTCCAATCGATTCCCATCGGCAACTTATGAAACATTCAAACATATATAAAACGCAGTCTTGGATTTCATAACGCTGGCTATTTCTGCAAAATAATTCTGAAGTGAAAACCATCCTTCCGGCAAGCAGATGAATTCTGTCTCTGCGTTAATTAACATTCCAGCAAACAAGATCAGTTCAGGGTTAACGCATCCCATAATCGAAATTCATTAATTTCTGTCTTGAACCCTTCATACCAGTGCTAAGTGTATTCAAATAATAGCGTTTCATCAAATCGATGCATTAATTTCTGTTTTGAACTTTTCATACCAGTGCTATGCGCATTCAAATAACAGCGTTTATTAATCTAACTCTGTTAATGAGGATTGAAACGTTTGCATATAACACATTAAACCTTCAACTCCACGTTCTGGATTGGGTCATGGATTATTAAAATCGAATCCTCCCAAATTCACACAATAATTCAGTTTAATAGCTAATGAAATTCAAGAGAACCAGAATCTTATACAATAATTCAACACATACAATTCATCAACAACTCGTGGATCAATTTCATTTCTTTTAACCCAGGGTATATATATAGACCAATCGAACTAGAAAGGCGAGAACGCTTTCTCTGCCACCGTAGCTACCAGTCGAAGATCGAGCCTAATCGATCTAGTCGACTTTATCAAACAGTCTTAATGAGATTCTGCAAAGTTGAACTTCTTTCGTAGGGACTAAAACACAATTCCCTTACAACATTATTATTCCAGAATTTAAAAAGGATCGAATTTCCTTTCATTCATTGAACACACAAATTCAATCTTACGCAACCTCAATAATGGACATACAGTCAAAAAATCAAATGCTGTATTAACACACAAAACACTTACAATACAATTTTCTTCCTTGGCCTGATTTCCAATCATTTGGCCCTTTACAATCGCCCGAAGGCTTGCAAGTAGAAACCTGCTTTCTACTCACACCCTCACTCTCTCTTCCACTCTTCAAAAGTGTCATTCTCCTCTCAAAAACCACTCATATTTATACATAGATAATGCATTTAATTCACTCAAAATATCTCTCCACCTAATCCTCAACTAACCTATATTTTAGGTGTGGACTCAACAAAGTCCCATACATAGAATTCCTAATCTCTAATTTTTCTCCTAATCTATTTCTCTCATATCTTTTAATTAATTAAAAAGATATTTACAAAATCCTCACTTCTCCAAATTATCTCCTATTTTATTAAAAATACCAAATTAATTAAATAAAATAATAAAATGTCACACCCCCTTTTCTAACATATTTACAAATGGAATATGGCCTTGATGCTCCTGCATCACACATATACAAAGGTATTGCTATTGGCCTCACATGATAGATAGCGTGTCACATTTTATTAGAGGTTGTTCTATGTGTGCAACAAGCAAGCCTAGCAATAGGAAGCTTGGGTTGTACACACCACTACCGGTACCATCAAGGCTATGGGAGAGTGTCTCCATGTAATTTTTTGGAGGTCCACCTGTGTCAAGAAAAAAACATGATTATCTTTATGTATTTGTGGATAGATTCAGTAAAATGTGTATACTTATGCCATGTAAGAAAAACATTACTGCTGAACAAACTGCTGAAATCTATTTTCAACATGTATGGGTTCATTATGGATTGCCTACTTCTATTGTTAGTGACAGGGATTCTAGGTTCATTTTGAATTTTGGTCCAATGTTTGGAGTATGATAGACAAAAAGTTGAAAAAGAGTATTGCTTTTCATCTGCAAACCGATGGCCAAACCGAGGTGGTGCACATAACCATTGTGCATCTATTGAGAGGATATTGCAGCAAACATCCCAAGTTGTGGGATGAACAATTGCATTACATTCAACAAGCTTACAATCGGGAAAATCACTCTTCTACAAATACATCACCTTTTGAAGTACGCTTTGGGTATTTGCCAAAATCGCCATTAGACTTCATATTTGAGAAGTATGTTTCAATTTATGGGCATAGTGATATTGACAAGGCTTGAAAGTTCATTGAGAAAATTTAGATTATACATCAACAAGTTCAAGAACAGGTTGAGAAGAGTCAAAGAAAATACAAGGAGAGGCATGAAAAACATAGATTTGATCACAGGTTTCAAGAGGGAGATGAGGTATGGTTGCACATAAGAAAACAAAGGATGGAAGGAGAAGGTAAAAAGCTCAAACCCATTCGCTATGGTCCATTCAAGATCATAAATCAAGTTGGTAACAATGCATTTCAACTTGAATTGCCTTCATATATGCAAATGTATTCAATTGTTAATGTTGAAAACTTATGTTTGTATCAGCCACCTTTGATTGATGATCAAGGAAGTTATGTTCAACTGCCTTCTATTGAATATTTCTAGCTAGAATTTCTGGATGAGCTCAAGGAAGATACAATTCTTGATAGGGGGACAAGAGCATCCAAGAGGGGAAGTGTTGACTACTTTCGAGTTGGGCTCAAAGGCAGTAAGCCAAGCAAGGAAAAGTGGATGGAAGTTGGAAAGGTGAGGGAGTTGTAACCTCATCTACTGAACAGGTAATCAAAGCATTTTGGGGTCCAAAAGCTTCCCAATGGGAAGGTGTGATCAGAAGTTCATAAATTTTTCTCAAAATTGAAAGTTACAGGATTGGGTTTAAACCAGGATGGTTGCGTAGATCTCGTCTTCTTGATTCCGGCGCCGTGAATGGTTTGAAAAACCGATGTCGTATGAGGGAGATATCACGTTATGATCAATTTCCCAAATAGCTAAATTTACGATAGGTTTGGCTAGGATGCCCAGTCAGCATGAGGGTGTATAGTTAGAAAAAAAGGAATGTTCCTAAGAATATTAATTTTCTCGGATCCAATCAGAGGCTGAAAAGTGGCATTACATGATTGGGTTAAGGTTGTACGAGTTGTGTTTTAGTGGCCAATTAGAGGGTGACACGTGGCCAGCCCTAAGGCTGCCACGTGTCCCCTGGACTGTGGAATAAAATTTTATGGAGGCCGTCAGGTTCGACCTCGCAACCTCCTGTGGAGCAGCCACCCACTACAACCGTCTGCGTTGCATGTTAGATCTTAAATTGTAAGGGTCGAAAGTAATATATAAAGTTTATTAACTTTGCACATGTGGGTGGGGATCGCTAGCGGTCCCAACCCGCCGACAATCCCATCCCATGAGCGGTCCAAGTGTTGTGATCACTTGGTATAAGCCACAAAACATAGCAACAAATGATACACCAACGTTTGAAACTCGCGACATTAAAATCTAACTACAACCCTTATCACATGCCATAGTTTCTCTCACAGTTACGTAACGATGTTACAAAACTCCGCTCTCAACTCTAGTTACAAAGGTATTAACCACATTTTTCGGCATGGGTTCCGCTCCAAAACTTAAATGAAATCGGGGTTTCGGGGGTTGGCATGTGGCCGTCCCCTCCCCTTAACCATTAAACTTTAATTTTACGGTTTGGAACTAGTGGAGACTTAGCGCACCCGCAAAAATTTCAGAAAATTTCCAAATGTAACTATAGTTAGGTGCAATTATCCATAGTTAGTGGAGGTATTCTAGGAGTGATTGGGAAAATGACTTGGAGGGTCAATTTTCGCTGAAATGGAGTGAATGGAAAGCCATTCTAGACTAATTGGAGCATTCTGGAGCCCTTGGTGCAGAGAAAACAACCATTAGAGGCCTGTAAACACATGTATTTGTAAATTTTTGACCTTAATGAAAGCTGGACATGCCATTGGGAGCTAGACCAGCAGATGTAGCCCAGGAGGGGTGAAATGCTTCATCAAGCATGTTGTGTAAATGTTATGTGTGGTTTTAGTTCTTTATTATACACTGCTGTTCAATGTTATTTGCTCTTATTTCATGCTTTTAATTCACTAAAATCACTTATATTTCTTGGTTAAAATCCTCAATACTTAAGAAAACTATGGAGACAAGAATGCACATGTTTTATCACTGAAAAGACACTTAGCAAAACAAATTAGTACAATCCTTTCAGATCACTTCCAGGAAGCTCTCTCCAATTTGGGTAAAGTACTAAGAAGGTGCATTGAGATGCATCTCTCCTTGAGCCTATAAAAGTGTGAATTCTTGAAGAAAGCAGGGGTTGTATTAGGAAACTCCATATCCCAAGCAGGAATAAAGGTAGATCCAAATAAAATCACTATCATCAAAAGGGTACTTTCTCCTCAAAAGAAAAAATATGTCAGGAGTTTCTTAGGCTTAGCTGGTTACTATAAAAGGTTCATCAAAGATTTCAGCAAGATGGCTTCGCCATTATTTGGGTTATTGGCCAAAGATTCTGAGTTTATTTGGTTTGATCCTTGTTAAGAGGCTTTCGATCTTATTAAGAGAAAGTTGACTACTGCCCCTATCCTCTGAGGTCCAAATTGGACTCTTCCTTTTCACATCCACAGTGATGCATTCGACAAAGTTGTAGGGGTAGCATTAGGACAATTAGAAGAAAAATTCCCTTATGCCATTTATTTCATCAGCAAGAACTTGTCCAAGGCCAAGCTAAATTATACTTTTATTGAGAAGGAGACGTTAGCCATTGTCCATGCCTTGAAAAATTCAGGCATTATGTAACTGGATATCAGACCTTTGTCCACACTGACCATGCAACCATCAAGTATTTAATGAACAAACTAGATGTTAATGCTAGAATAATTAGATGGTTGTTACTTTTGCAACAATTTGATTTGAATATTGTTGATAAACCTGGAAAGGAGAATGTTGTTGCAGATTTTTTGTCCAGGTTAGCTCTCCCTGCAGGTGAAGAAGGAATGGTGAATGACCAACTACCGGATGAGCATCTCTTTGCTATATCATCACTCTCACCATGGTTTGCTGATATAGCTAGCTACTTGGTTGCTGGGAGAATCCCTCCTAATATTTCATTTAGGGAGAGGAGTAGAATCATCAGAAAAAGCGCCCCTTTCACATGGATTAGGGGAAACCTTTTCAAACTAGGCCCCGATCAAATCCTAAGGAGATGTGTGAGGGAGGAAGAAGTTTTTGATATCCTCTCTGCATGTCATGACAACCCATGTGGAGGCAACTTTGCTGCAAAGAGAACTGCTTACAAGGTTTTGCAGGCATGATGCTATTGGCCTACCCTTCATCAAGATTCTAGAAGATACACCAGTAGGTGTGACCAGTGCTAGAGGATGGGGAAACCCACACAAAGGGATGAAATTCCATTACACCCTCAGGTGGATCTTCAGTCATTTGATAAGTGGGCAATGGACTTTGTTGGACCTATCGATCCACCATCTGGACAAAAGAAGTATATCATAGTCTCCACTGATTACCTGACAAAGTGGGCTGAAACAAAAGCAGTGAAGGTAGCAACCAAGGAGAAAGTAGCAGAATTTTTGAGGGAGAATGTGTTTTACAAGTTTGGGTACCCCAGAGAAATAATCACTAATCAGGGAGCACAATTCACCTCTCACCTCATTGAGAATATTTTGAGGAAGCACAAGATTAAGCATAGAACTTCTACTGCCTATCACCCTCAAGCGAATGGCCAAGTAGAAATAAATAACCATAGCTTTAGAGACAATCCTCACAAGGTTGTGAGTAGCAGCATAAAATATTGGGTAGACAGATTGGTGGAAGCTACTTGGGCCTACAACACTACTTGGAAGACAACAACCAGATTCACTCCCTATGAACTAGTCTATGGTAAGAAGGCTCTAATTTCAATTGAGTTTGAGTTCAATACTTTAAGAATGGCAGCTGAATTAAATCTAGATCTATAAAATACCCAAAAAGAGAGGTTGTTGCAACTAAATGGATTGGATGAGTTCAGAATGCAAGCTCTTATTCACACAGAGGTAGTTCAGTTGCAAAGGAAGGTCTGGCACGAAAATAACATCAAGTAAAAGACCTTCCAAGAAGGATATTGGGTGCTATTGTATGATTCAAGGTTTAAATATTTCAAAGGCAAGCTGATGGCAAGATGGTTGGGACCTTACACAGTGGAAAAATGTTTTGATAACGACGCAGTTCAAATAGAACCATAGATGAGGAAGGAATCCTCTTGCTTGTCAATGGTCATAGACTTAAAATTTACAAGAAGCCTTTGTCAAAGGTAGAGTTCATAAATTCAATAAGCAGAGAGGTGTATGTGATGGGAAAATTCATAGTTTCCCACACCTCCTGAAAGAAAAAAAAGGAAAAAGAATAAAGATCCATGGGTGAAAACCTCTCTGAGGCACCCAAGGTAAGCTTGTGGTCTGAAAACCTCGATGGAGGCAACTCACTTGCTCAAAAAAAGAGAAAAAAAGAAAAGAAAATAAAGATCCATGGGTGAAAGCCTCTCTGAGGCACCTAAGGCAAGTCTGTGGGTTGAAAACCTCCATGGAGGTAGCCCACTTTATTTCAAAAAAAAAAAAGGAAAAGAAAAACAAAAACAAAAAAATACATCTGCATTTTGTGTTTTCTGTTTTGTAAGTTATTAATGGTTTATGGAAACATAGGGATGCATTCATATTTTTTTCCATTCTTCTATTTTACCATCCACCCCATCATTCACTCCATTCATTTTCATAACTTCCTCCATCACCTCCACACACCATATTCCTCCATTCCTGAGCACAATGTAGCAAAAGAAAGCAAGCCACAAACTACTACAAAAATCAGGAAGTTCCTTAAAAAAGAAATATTGTTCACAGAATGAAAAGACAAACAAGGAGGAGATGATAAATCAGACCCCAGGAAAGACAAGAGTGCCACCCATGGCATCTGGAGCAACCCTACACAACATCTCCAACAGGAAGAAACAACAAGGAAAGATCAACAACTCACTCAAAGAGATTCTCATTCAATAAGCTGTTCACTCAGAGAACAAAAAATAGTGAAGAATGCAACATATAAGAGGCTTGTATCCAAACTCCAACTCATGCAACTACCTTGACAACAACTGGTAAGCTCAGGTATATCCCCTGACCACTCGCTATGCATTCATATTATCCAAAAGTATTTAAAATTGTAGACTAAGAGTTTAAGAGGCAAAAAGGTGGCCAGTTAACTTGACCACCACTGTGAGGTGTGGCTGGAAAAAATTGGAAGTACACGCCACTTGGGCCAGCAAAAAAAAAAATTAATCTATTGGAGTGGAGGAGGATGAGAGGAGGAGACACACAGTATCAACCAATTAAAAAGAAGAGTGTCCAATTGTCTACAACAGAAATTGGAGCTGAGCCGCATTACATAACTGTCTACAACAAAGAATTAGCTGCGCAGTCTAATAATATAGAGGGTCCATCTCATCCAAACCAGTAAATTGATTTTTTTTTAAAAAGAGAGAAAGGCCAACGAAAGCCCCCATCGCAGCAACAATGAGCTTTAGCTGCATATTTTGGGACATCATGCAACCACAATAACAATACAATGTCACCCTACCCATGGTCTAGTCCTATTTCGTAAATATGAGTAGGGAAGCTTTTATAGCAACCCAATCAAGGAATAATTCCACTTCTAGCCATAGAGAAGAAGAAGAGGAAGAACCAAAAGAGGAACAAGAAGAACCAGAAGAAGGAGAGGAAGAGACAAAGGGCCAAGGAAAAACGAAATAAATGGAAATAGAAGTCATAGAGGTAGCAAAAAGTGAGCAAGAAGTAGACTCACAACACAACACCACATCCTCTCAAGGCTAAGAGGTAGTTTCTAGCTTAGCTCCTCTAAGCATAGAGAGCAGACCTCTATGTATTTTAGAGCTGACAAGAATCAGAGGATAAGTCAGATAGAGCTAGAAACTTCTCCCACGAGCCCAATTATCATTGACGAATCACCAAGGGAGGAGGAAAGAATCGAAGGAAAATTTCTGAAGGAGCAGATGCATAAGGAACAAACAGAGAATGTAGCACTAAAAGAGCAATTGCAATGAAAAGGGCAGGAAGTAGCCACCATGGGAGACTTATGCATAGAATCCATTTAGCCCAGATTCCCTTCTGACTCATATGTTTTGTAGCTGAAGGAGCATTGGCTCTTATTTCAAATAAAAACTCTAGCCTACCTTTCCAAGATTGTAGGCAATTCATGAATTTCTACAAGCAAGCTAACATGGCTGATCAGGAAAAGATGGTAGAGTTTTATGTGCATAACCTTGTGCTGACAAATATGGATACTTGGGACCCCAATCCTACAATGGAGGATATGCAGTTGATGGCTCTAATATCTTGGATGATGAATGAGGACACCAGAGAAAAAGAAATATGGAGAGTAATGGGAAGAAGAAGCAAAGAACCCTTATATATCAGACTAGAAGTATTCAGCCCAAGAAGAGTCATCCTTAAATGTCGAGATATTGAAAGGGACCCTGCACTAGTTGAATGCTACCTTCAGACTCAAACATAGGTGATAGGCCACTTTGATGATGTTTCTAGGCATATAGAAGATGAGTTCATTATGGCCAGCCAGAGGAGATGGAACAACCTCCCTCACAGCCTCAAGAACAGGGAGTACCATACTCCATAAATACTGAGGGGTGAATTGGAAAGGGCACCATTATGTAAGAGGGCCATGCAGGCCAAAAAGATCCAATGGTTGGAGCTAAAGCTCAGCCCACCTTTGCTGCTGGGGTTGAATGATGAAGAGGACACAGATGCAAAAGATAGAGAATGGGAGAATGCAGAAAAGAATAATGGTTTTTACCTCCTTGGGGAAACTCCCACACTTCTTCCTTAGGAAATCAGGGGGGCTATCAATGCCTTGAAGGAAATTTAGGAGGAGTATTAGTTTCTCAGAGGATGAGCAACCATTCAATAGGGGGGTGATGACGAGCCATCATTAGACATATTTGGAGGGGTTAATGGTCACCTTTTTGCCTTCTTAGATCTCTTTTTCTTGCATTTTTATTATTATTTGGTTTTATGATGCTAGTATAGGTGGTGATTAAGGATAACATACTCTGAGTGCCTAATATGAGGCTGAGTGCAGAAAATCATGATTTATTAATATTTTTTATAAGGATTTTATCATAAAGACTTGGAGGAGACAGCAAGGAGAAATTATTGGAGGATTTTCCACCCTCCTTAACTCCCAAAGGAAGCCAAAGGAACCTAAAGATTCTCTCCAGCAATTTGAATTCGAAAGGTAGCCAAACGATCCCCAAGGATTCTCTCCAGCAATTCGAATTGTAGAGGCATCCAAGCACTCAATATTTGTTCACTTGGAGTCAAGTGGAATCAATCACCATTTTCTAGGGATAGGTTGGTAGTTGATCTGTAGAATAAATAGAGAAGAGATAGAGCAAGGAAGAGTTAGTCAATTCCAGTCAATTCTAGTTGGAACTTTGTTGCAAGCTATTGAGCTTATTATTTTACTTAGTGATCACAATTTCAGAGATGTATGAGATTATTATTTTATGAAATGAGCAGATTGATTTCATTTTACTGATTTAAGTTTCAGAGAGCTAGGCTCATGGGTTAGGGCCCAATCCACATGCCTCAGCTTCTATGATTTTACTATTTTTTCCTTTCTGCCATTAAGATATATTTCTTTCTGTCATTCAATTAGTTCTGCTTTTAATAGTTTCATTGTTGTTTAGTTTTGCTTCAAGTGTGCTGCTGTAGTTAATTTTCTTATGAGTAGTATAATAGAGGAAAAACTCCAAAATCTGTGTCAATCCTCCCTCTCTCATCTCTGTCAATAGAGTTCGAGTAGGGTAGACCTTTCCACAGGCCAAAAATTGCTTCTTGTTTGAGTTTAGGGAAGAAATTGCATTACCATGTCAGAGTCTATATTTCACTATTTTTATCACACATTTTTGTCTACTTTTCGTGCATGAATCTATAGGTGCGTCACACTTCTAAGCACTGCTGGTGCATCTCCATTCCCTCCTGTTTTCCGCTTCTTTTTACTGTTTCACCCACCTTTTATTCCCAAAAACACTTAAAAACCCTTCAGCCTGCCTCATTCCTTTTCCTTTTGCTATTCACGATTGCCTTACCTTCTTAACGCAAAATGCTTGAAAACCATTGGAATTTGACTTCCACCCTTGCTCCTCGAATCTCCCGCTACTGTACATCACACTTCGCAAAATGCAACATTTCCTTGTTTCCTTTAACACTTACCATTTCTGAATGCCAATATGATATTGTCGCCGCATCGTAGGTCGCTCATTGCAACCTTTTTGTTTATTTATTTGACTCTTACCGCTCCAACTCTACGATATTGCGATTGTGATATCGACCCCACCTCCATGTCACCACTCCGCATCACACATTGCAAATCACGGTTTTTTGTTTTTTTCTTTAACGCTTATCACTCCAATTTTGCGAAGTTGCGATTACGATATCACATATCACAACTTTTTCCTCCATCACGTCTCCGCCATCGCACTTCTCAATTCACTCCTCTCCAAAGATATTTCTACGCCATAATAAAGATGTTATTAGATTAAACCCTCACTTTCCACTTCTAAGCCCTGTTTCATGCGTTAAATCATCCATAGCATCTTTAGCCCTTTTCTCTCCTCCCGGAAAATCAACACTCGTTAAATTAGGATTAAGTCATGGATAGCTTAGTTGTATGGGTAGAAGCATGGTAGATATACCATAGGATAAATAGAGTGCATTTAGCCGATTGGCCAAGTTAAGTGTGGTTCAAATTAGTTTCCTTTTCTGCAACTTAGTTTAGTTTCTTTCTAGTCATTTCCTTTCAGAAAATTAATTTAGTTTCTTTCTGCCATTTCTTTTCAGTAACACAGTTTAGTTTATTTTCAGTCATTTCCTTTTCTGCAAATTAAATTATTTTTATTCCTGTCATTTCTTTTCAACAATTTAGTTTAGTTTCCTTTTTGTCATTTCCTTCCAGCAATTTACTTCCAGTCCTTATCACAATTTAAGAAATAGCACCCTTTTGTAAAGAAGAAGAGGATGACATGAGCATAATGCATCTGCTGCGTATATAGCACTGTCACCTCCAAGGTTGCATGAACCCCGGGTTGATAAAGTAAAGTAGGGTAGCCCCTGGGAGTTGCAACACTCTTGGTGCAATACTAGGGCTCACCAACGATGACCCATTCCTTATGCTACTTGTCATCGTAAGAAAATCATTTGTCACTGATGGTTTTCTTTAGCTGTTGGTCAGATTCCTAAATTGATTCCTTTGACCCTTGCTTAAAATATTTTCTATCACGCACTAAGAATAGAATTTTGGCTTTCGGAATTGTTGCTTTAGGGCATCCTTAATATGCTAAACCGTGGGATCTACATTTTGAGAAAGGTATCCCATGAACCAATCTAAATAATGACCTTCAAATGCCATAGCCAGCTATGCTCTATTGGCAAAATCTGTATTAAAATTCAGTGCAGTCCACACCGCATACGCCACAAACCAAAATCGCTCCATATCCTCATCCCCTGCACCCTTAAAGGTGTGTAGCTTCATATGAACGACCATATCTTCCGCAGGTGGGGGTGGTGGTGGGGTAGGAGGATTCTTACCCCTGTGAGAATTTGATGGTGGCGTAGCAGGAGGAATATTTTTAGCGTGTGTAGCCTCGCTTCTGTTTATATCAGGGGAGTTTCTGAAAGGAATGTATACAAACCTATCCCCTCTCTAATTGACCCGATAATATTTACTATTGCACATAGTGATTTCACTCTGATTAAGGGTCATTCACTCAGTGTGGCTACAGAAAATACCCTTTTCACACAATAACATCTTAATCAGCAGGGGAAAAGTTTGTAAGAACTTACCTCTCAATCACTTGAAAAATATCCTTTCAACTTCAAAGTATGACACAAAATTATCAACTGCAAACTCTGTCACAAACCTGCATAAGATGTTGTCAACCTAGTGAGATACAGTTCGGGTAATGAAATTATCAGTCTTCTCCCACTATTGGATCAATTCAGGTGTCCATTGTGTGACCTGATCGTCCTTCCAATAGGTTTGGAATTTATCCAACCTTTCCAACCACTCCTGCAGTTCATGTGTAAAGGTTACGAATAATATATCGTGCACCTCACTAAAAATATACTTATTCTTCCACTCTTCAACGAATAGCTTCTTACTTCTGTTTTCTTTTAGGGAAAATTTCAGAATCTGTTTTTCAAACCAGTCATCGAGTTCAGGCTTTAATGGCTGCCAATGACCTTTCGACATCACCCAACCTCTCTCAAAATGTTCCCGGTCCCGGCAACGGAGCCATTTGTTGGCTTGAGGGGTCCTAACCCAGGTTCAGAGTTGAGGTTAACCGACAAAACCCTCTTACTACTGGCCCTTTTGGCAGTGACCTACTTGTGCAAGTCAAAGTCTCATCCAAAGCAGTATGTGGGGGTGCTGGAACCAGGTTTCCACACCCTGAGAGAGGTTTGAATGATATGGGTGCCTTAATATCCAAAATCACCATAAAAATACCTTCAAAATAGAAACCCTAACCAAGATACCCTTATAGACATATTTAGGTCAATTATGCAGAATTCCTTGCGCAATTTAACTCAACATCTATAACCCAAGTCATAACCCTTAACAAAAAATATCAGAGCCTTATACCATCATATCTATCCAATAATCATTCATATAAACCCAAAAAATTTGTGTAAGAGATCTAATTGCAGACAATACAGGAATCAGAAATAATATGCAGAACCTTCATAACATAAACAGTAGATGCAATTCAGACTTTAGATTTTCGCAACAACAATTCTTTATTAATATCAATCCAGATCCTCCATACAAAAACACTTCAGTCACCCGCGCACACAACTAACGGGGTATGCACACAACATGACTAAGGTTTTCGTGCACACAGCCAGCAGGAGCCTTCTACCCAGACAATTCCGCCCAAATATATCAAAAAATAGCCATATCTATCATCAACGTTCAGAATTATCCAAAAAATGACTTCTTAGACTCGATAGAGACTTCTATTTATACTTTTAGCCTGCGCTAATCTAGGGTCTGAAATCCGTGGTTTTCGGCCCCTTGTTCTACCCTTTTTACCCTTTACAACTCATGAGGGGTTTTGACCCGCCCCAAATCCCCTGCGCACTACTAAACTTGCAAAATATATTACATAAATATAGCAAAAATGGTCTTCGGACTTAGGGGACCCCGCTCCAACATCTCCCTTAAGGCATTTTCAATCACGTTAGCTTATAAAGAAAGCAGTGGTTGCTCTTATATTATCAAATCCATTTCCGCGTAAGATCCCTTGGAAGGAGGGTTAGGTACCTTTATGAATTCTTTAGGCTAAGATTGTTATGCATCCTTTTTTGGAACAAGCCCTAGAAGGGTTTTTTGGTCATCTATTCCCCCAATTTTCCTTTGAAAGGCCTCCCCCTTTCAAAATAATTAATTCATATGGCTTGTCTCTAAATAAATTAGATATCTAAATATGTTGTATCCTCATAATCCAAATCTGAGGTCCATCAATAGTCATTACACTCTAAAATTATCTCATCTTCCAAACCTTTACTTAGGTCAAGCTCTCCATAGAACCTAACTTAGGTGATGGCGATTCTACGATTCACCTAAATTTGGTCAATACTTGATGGGCCTCACTAATAGGTTTATAATAAGGCCCATTTGGTCATCCTTCAACATATATTTACCTCTCCTTGCATTTGATAACACCTTTTTGACTATAATGTGTATATTAGGAAGATCAAAGGATATTATCATATCCTGTGACATAACATGATTAATGTGCAGAAAAGGGTGCATTTATTGTGTAGAGATATGTTGGATACACATAGAGGATATGTACGAGGCTTTTCCACTGCATTTACTTGCATACAACTTGACTTGTTCCCTGTATTTAATCACCTACAATTCGAGGATATATTGAACCACTGATGCACTTAAGGATTGCAAGGATCTCAAGGACATAGATCCACGTTTATAGGGATTTTGGAGGGAAGCAACCATTCTTCCAAGGAGGCTACCCCTAAGCTATTTTTTTATAAATAAAAAATCCCAAGGGCTCAATAGGATTCAAACTTATAGAGAAGAATATCGACTTCTAGGTCTAAGAGGTTCTACTTGTCATTTTCATTTCCATGTACTTGAGCACTTTTTGAGATCAATGAGAAGTATTTTGTTGCCTTAAATATGAGTGTGTTTTAGAGGGCTAAGCTCCCTTGGGTTAAGGCCCAACCCAAGCACTCTAGTCTCTCTCATTTGTACATTTTATTATGCATCTTTCTTTTTTGTACTTAGGTTAACAATATTTCCTTTCTTGCAAGTTTTGTTTATATAAAAAGTTTCCTTTGCAGATTAATCAATAAAATCTCTTGAAAAGTGTGGTTTTAAGCCTTGTATTTGTAAGAATAAACATATAGGTTTAATTTCTCATGAATTAGGAATATCTTGAGTAAAATTCAACCATCCTTTCCTTTCTAGTTTAATTTTCTGCAATTGGCACAATTAACATGCTTTATATGTTTTGAAATATTGAGTGATCTTTGTGGTGTGCAGGTCATACTATTGGATTGCAGGGCATAACACTACCATTCCCACTTTTCATCCTATTATTAACACCCTCCTTCTTCCCTAAACAACTTCTTCAAAAACATTGTTCACCAAGAGTTCATTTCAGCTTTGTTCAAGGCCACCATGTGCATTTCACCTTATGCAAGATGGGCTCCTGAGGGGTACTAAGCTTGGAAAGGACCTAATACAACCTTCGTCCACCATCCACTACCCTTAATAATATTTAAATAACCTTTTAATCCCACAAAATTCTCTTTGATTCGATCCTGTAGCAAAACAGGGCAATCTTGTAGCATCCTATAACACCGTGTAAAATCTCTCCAAAATTGACTAGAATTGCCCTTAAAGCTTGAATTTTTCCTCATATCCCTTCATGATTCCCCATATGACTTGAAACAAATTTTTAGAAAGACTAGATACCAACTAGGATTTCTCTCTAAACCATTGTAATTCATTTTTGCAATTATGGTTAGTAAAAAAGTTCATGAATTGAATGACACAATAGTGATTTACATGATTAATTTTTGAAGCACTTAATGGAATTTGTTACTAGGATAAGATCTCTTTTGAACGTAGTGACTGAGATTTAATTTCATTCTCTTTACTTTATGCGAGCTAGATTAGGTTTTCCTTCTCTGTTTTATGTTCCTTAAGGTAGGGATTTCATTCCAAGAATTGTCATTTTCTTGCAAATAGGCTAGAATTTCCTTTGATGCAACATTTACATTCCTATAATGTTATGAAACAAGCTCCAAAAATAGAAGAAAAGAGAGATCAACACCTTAGAAATAACCTACTTCGAGGGGGAAACCTCCTTTACATTACATAAATGAACAATTCTTGAATGATACAAATGAAAAAACATCCTTTCTATATATAAGAGTCCATGGGGTCGCAATATAATCCTAGCTGACCTAACAATAATAATGTAAGGGCACAATAATAAAAATAGTGGGATTTTCTGGGGCACAATAATAAAAATATGGGGACTATAAGGGTACAAAAATAACAATAAGGGGGCTACACTAACAACAATAAGGGACTACACTAGTAATATAGGGTCCTAACATGCCCCTCTCCTTCAAAAAAGTGTTGTCCTCAATGCTTGAGTAGATATGGATGATTTTGTATAAAATTCTCATCCTCACATGTGGAATATTCAGTGGGTAAGTTCTTCCACTTGATGAGATACTATGAAATTGACTGATTTCGTAGCTATCGAGTTCGTTTTTCCGTGACTGCTTCAGGTTCCAATATTATTTTTCCTTCCTCATCAAGTTATGGCAATATTATTTGAACTAGAATTTTTTCACCTATAACCTTCTTTATGCATGAAACATGGAAAACTGGGTGCACTCGAGAAGAAGCATGAAGCTCCAATTTGTATGCCATAGTACCACTCTTTTGCAACACCTTTTAAGGACCATAGTACTTTGGCGATAATTTATTATCCTTCTTAGCTTTCTTGAGGGAAATTTGTTTGTATGGTTGTAGCCGTTAAAATATCCAGTCTCTTACATCAAAAATTCTCTCGCTGCAATGTTGATCTACCTATTGTTTCATTCGATTTTGTGCCAAATTTAGGTTATCCTTTAAGAGTTGGAGAATTGTTCTCGATGCTTGATTTGATATTCCACTGCTTGAAACTTAGATTTTTCTCTTAAAGATGATGTGATGGACGATGGATGATATACATAAAGTGCCATAAATGGGGTCATTTTTACTACATTATGGAAGGAAGTGTTATACCACCATTCAGCTAGAGGTAACCACTTGACCCATTGTGTTTGTTTATCAGATACAAAACAACGAAGATATCCTTCCAAACATTTGTTCACTATCTCAATTTTCCCATTGGATTGAGGATGATAAGATGAGCTATGAGATAGTTGTGTACCCAAACAAGAAAATAATTCCGTCCAAAAATTTCTAGTAAAAATGGGATATTTGTCGCTTACAATAATATTTGGGTTTCCATGTAGCTTTGGAATTGTTTCCATAAATGCAGTAGCAACTGTACTTGACTTAAATGGATGAGATAATGCAAAAAAGTGTGCATACTTGGTAAGTCTATCAACTACCACCATGATGACACTCTTTCCTTCGGACTTAGGTAAAACTGTGATGAAATCCATTGAAACCTCCTCCCAACATTGACTCGGAATGGATAAAGGTTGTAGCAGACCCGGGGTCTTAATTTTTTCAACTTTATTTTGCTAGCAAACCAAACATTCCGCTAAATTTTTTTGAATATCATATTTAAGGCCATCCCAAAAAAATTATTTCTTCACCCCGTGGTAATTTTATAAAAATCTTGAGTGTCCTCCTAAGCGATAGGTTTGCAATTCCAAATGAATATTTTGTTTTAGTTATGAATTATTACATTGATATAAGCGATCTTTGTACCATAAGGAATCATTTTTCCAACTAAATGTATCATATGTACTGGGATCTTGCTCCAAATTTTGAATGAGTGTCCACACTTATTCTTCATTCTTCCATTCCTCCCTTGATCGGTTATCCAATCTGGTTGGATAATAGAAATGGCACAAAGTAATGCTTCCACCTCCTCATCTTTTCTTGAGAGTGCATCTGCAACAACATTTTTCTTCCCTTTTTTGTAGATGATTTCAAAGTCATAACCCAACATATTTGTGACCCATTTTTGCTGCTCTTCTGAAGATAGCCTTTGTTCCAAAAATTATTTGAGACTATCATGATCAATTTTTACCTTGAAGTTTCTTCCCATTAGGTAAGGTCGCCATTTCTTTAGTGCATGTAGTATTGCAAACATTTCCTTATCATAAATAGCTTTCTGTAAATACTTTCTTTTGATTGGACAACTTTCAAAATCAATGGGTCTTCCTTCTTGCATTAAAACAACACCAATTCCATTTCCCGAGGCTTCACATTCCACAATAAATGTTTTTATGAAGTATGGCATAGCTAAGATCGGTGCTAGGCACATTTACTCTTTAAGATGTTCAAAGGCCATAGTTGCTTTAGGCGTCGATGAAAATGCATCTTTCTTCAATAATGTTTTTAGAGGTTATTCTATTCTCCCATAATTCTTAACAAACTTGCAATAATACCCTGTTAACCCAATAAATCCTCACAACTTCTTTATGGTTGTGGGGACTTTCCATTCCTTAATGGCTTTAATTTTGTTAGGGTCTACCTTAACACCCTCCTGAGATACAATATGACCCAGATATTCCACCTCTTGTACTCCAAAGAAACATTTGGAGGTTTTTGCATATAATTGTTTCTTCTCCAATAGTTTGAGCACCTTCTCAACATGTTGACCATGATTCTTCCAAGACCTGTTGTAGATTAGTATATCATCAAAAAATACTAAATTTTTTTTTCTAAGGAAGGGTTTGAAAATAGAATTCATCAACCCTTGAAATGTAGAAGGTGCACCGGTAAGGCCAAAAGGCATGACCAAAAATTCATAATGACCCCCATGAGTTCAAAATGCTTTTTTCGGAGTATATTCAGTCTTCATTCTAATTTAATGATATCATGAACGAAGATCCAACTTGGTAAAATAAATTGCTCCATGTAATTCAGCCAATAATTCATCAATCATAGGAATGGGAAATTTATCTTTAATAGTGAGCTTATTGAGCTGCCTATAATCCAGACACGTGTACCTTAATCCATCCTTCGTGTGCACCAATACTACTAGAGCAAAGGAAGAACTTTGATTAGGTTGAATTATACCAACCTCTAACATTTCTGCAATCAAACGTTCAATTTTGCTCTTTTGGACATAAGGATATCTGTAGGGCCTGATATTTGGAGGAACGCTTCCTGGAATAAAATGAATAACATGATCATGCTCACGAAAAACTGGCAGTCCTTTAGGATTTTCAAACACCTTGGAATGATTGTCCAAGACTTTTTGGAGATATGGAGAAATAGATGATTTTGATGTGGGAACTTCTAGTGAGCATAATTATGCAATTATGTCTCATTATTATTTCTTCAGAAGCTTTGTCATGACATTAGATCTTATTATCTTTCCCGAATTTCCTGTGATACCCCGTAATTCAATTTCCTTTCCTTCTGAAATTTTTTTCAAGAAAAGTTCCTGAAAATTAAAATCTATCGTCCCCAAAGATTGTAACCATTGTACTCCTAGTACAACATCAACACCTCCCACTGGAATAGAAAGAATTAGACTATTCAATACATATTCCTCCATCATTAGCTTGATATTATGGCATTTCCTAGAGAAATTTATAGTTCCTCCATTTGAAACCATCACTTGACACTCTGGTGTTGGGTATAGGAAGTAATTCAATTCCATGGCTACGTTACAATGAATAAAATTATGAATCAACACTATTACATTTTTCTTCTTGATATGTCCTTCTATCTTGAGAGTTTGAAGAGTGGTAATGTTAAGTCTCTATATTAATAGTGTAGTCCCTTATTATGTTAGTGTAGCCCCCCTTATTGTTATTGTTGTACCCCTGTAACCCCCATATTGTTATTATTGTGCCCTTACATTATTATTGTTAGGTCGGCTAGGATTACATTGTGGCCCCACAAGGATTATATTGTGGCCCCATGGACTCCTATATATAGAAGGGGGTTTTGGTAATTTGTATTATCCAAGAATTGTTCATTCATGTAATGTATTGGAGGTTGCTCCCTCGAAGTGGCTTATTTATAAGGCGTTGATATCTATTTTCTTCTATTTTTGGAGCTGGTTTCACAACATTTGGTATCAGAGCTTTGGATTCTAGGGTTTTGCTGCTCCAAATAGGTCATCGTGGCATTTTTTCTATAAATTTTTTTCTACGAAGGTTAAAAAGTTGCAATTTTTAGAGTGCGAAGCTAAAATCCCGAGGAATATCTTCACAAAAATTCAGAGCTTGGTTCACAATGTTTTCAGAGATATGATCTGTGGAAGTTAGGAATTTTTGCAGGCTCCTAAATTTCACTTAAAAAGGTCATCGCGGAAGTTTCGCTATAAATATTTTATATGAAGGTTCAGAAGCTGAAATTTTTAGAGAGCAAAGCTGAAATCCTGAGGAACATCGTTGAAAAATTTTAGATCTTGGTTCGCAATATTGTTGGAGATATGATCTATGGAATTTAGGTATTTTTCAGGCTCCCAAATTTAATCTCAAAGAGGTGATTATGGGAAACGCTTTACAACACTCTCTTTGAGCATCGGATTGGAATTATGTAAAAAGTGGCTAGAAGTACATGGAATGTAGTTGCTTTTCTATCATTTTTAGAGCCAAAGGAGCAAACAATGACATGTGGAAATTCATGCAAGTTTTCTCTACTGAACCAGTCCATAATTAGGTCATTGTGGGAGATTGGACATAACTTTGTATTGAGGAATTAAAATTAGGCTAGACCTGTAGCATTTGAAATAAGTTTCAGAGGGCTACTTTAGGGCTGAATTTCAGATATTTGAGATCCAAAATCACAAATATAATTTAGTTTCGATATCGAGCTCCTCAAAAGCAAGAAAAAGGTGTGTATTTGGTTTTTAAAATTGCATAACGTTTGTTTGAAAAAGAAGTTTGATGTGATTCCAAGGGAATATTTTAGAATTTTTATTAGTATTGGGTTCTATAATGCCTTCAAAAAATAATTCCATACCCATTAAGCCCTCAAAAATCTATACTATGACGCATGGAGAGGAAGAATTGCAGTATGAGATATCAAAATTATGGTACCAAGTGCAACAAATTTCGATCTTATGAAGAGCAACCGAAGATGCCATAGAAGGTTTAAAAGCAGAAATGGAGGCTAAGTTGGATGGTTTGAAGGATAAAATAATAGCTAATATGGATGATAAATTAGTGGAAGATCACATCGAGCATCAACATCAAGTTCTCCAACTCTCAAAGGATAACCTAACTTTGGTGCAGAATCTAATGAAACAACATGAAGATCAACATCACATCGAAATAAATTCCGAAGCTGTCGCAGAAACAATAAATCAACAAGTATGATCAATTTTAGAGTATCTCAGTAGGTGGAAGAACTTTCCTGTAGAATATTCCACATGGGAGGATGAGAATTTTGTACAGAAGCATCAAGAAATAATCAAGCATTGAGGACAACACTTGTTTGAAGGAGAGAGGCATGTTAAGTCCCTATATTAATAGTGTAGTCCCTTATTATGTTAGTGTATCCCCCCTTATTGTTATTGTTGTACCCCTATAATCCCCATATTGTTATTATTGTGCCCTTACATTATTATTGTTAGGTTGGCTAGGATTACATTGTGGCCCCACTAGGATTATATTGTGGCCCCATGGACTCCTATATATATTAGGAGGTTTTTTTCATTTGTATCATCCAATAATTGTTCATTTATGTAATGTATTGGAGGTTTCCCCCTCGAAGTGGCTTATTTCTAAGGCGTTGATATCTCTTTTCTTCTATTTTTGGAGCTGGTTTCACAACAGGTAATTCCTGCGAATTCATTACAGGATATGGTCAGGCTCATTTATTCTTTCTCTAGGGTTGGTTCCTGGTGTATATCCTCTTCTTTTGAAGTTTCTTATTCATTTTCTTCCTCCTCTTCACAATCTATGTAAAATAATTTCATCTCAGCACACTTATGACCTTTAGTGTATTTTCTATCACAAATGTAACAAAGCCCTTTTGCTATTTTTTCTTCCAATTGTTGTGGTGTCAACCATGTAGGTTGTGGAAGTCTAGGAGTAGAAATACTTCCATATTTATAGATGTGAGTGGTAGCTTCCTTGACACCATAATTTTACTTTCAATTTTTCTTGCCAACCTGAATGCCTTCTCCAATGAATCAGGTTCCCAAAGGCGAACCTCATGTTGGATGTTATCCTTTAAAGTCCCTATGAAGACATCAATCCTGTGTTCCTTTGGAATCAATTACCCTTATATTCAATTTTTTGAATTCCTCAATGTGCTCCACCATTGAAACTTTTTTTTTGAGATTTATCAATTGGCTAAAGAAGGTGTTTCTCTTTGTATCCTCATAATGTGCTATCATTTCCTTCGTAAAACATGACCAAGTGACAATTTTTTTACGAGAGAAAAGCCATCGATATCATACAAATGTATTTTGTTCTAAATATAAAGTTTCAATGTGTACCTTTTGTGTGTTTTGAACATTATAGAGATCAAAATGTTGCTACATCTGTAGTATCCATGTTATGGGATCCTTGCCATCAAAATTCTTCATATCACTCTTTGGAATATGGGGGGTCTTCAATCCAACATTAGAGTTTATGAAATCACGATTAAAATTTATTTTTTTCTCATCATGAGATTCCTCTACTACCTTTTCACCATTAGGAATCATTTCTTGTATCAACTTTTTCAAACCTTCCATGTCTGCTTTTAGATCATTCTTCCTGTCTCCCATGTTGTCTTTCATTTTTTCATCGATATTAGCTTCCATGTCATCCATCTTATCTTCCATGCCATCCATCTTAGCTTCCATGTCATTCTTCAAACCATCCATCTTAGCTTCCACTCCTTTCTTCAAACCATCCATCTTAGCTTCCACGGCTTTCTTCAAAACTTCCATTTCATTTTTTGTTACTCTTTGCGAGAGAAAAATTTGGTGCACTTAGTCTTGTAATTTTGATATATCATGTTGAACTTCTTCCTCTTAATGAGTCATAGTAGAGCCTTATGAGGGCTTAATGGGTGTTGAATTCTTTTTATGGGCTATTTTAGAACCCAATAATGATATCTATGCTTCAATATGCCCTTGGAATCACTTAAAACTGATTTTTCAAACAAGACTTATGCAATTTGAAAAAAAATAAAATCATTTTCTTGCTTTTGAGGAGCTCGATATTGAAACTAATGTATCTCTGTAATTTTAGATCCCCAAGATGTGATATTCAGTCCTTTATTAGCCCTCTAAATCTTCTTTCAAATTCCACAGGTCTGATGTGATTTGGATTCTTCAAGATAAATTTATACCCAATCTCTTGTAATGACCTAATTATGGACTGGTTCAGTAGAGTGAACTCGTATGATAAGCCACATGTCCCTCTTTGCTCCTCTGGCTATGAAATTGATACAAAGGAAACTAAAATCCATGTAATTTCGGCCATATTTTACAGAATTCCAATGCGATGCTTAGAGAGTGAGTTATGATGATTTTCCCAAGGTCACCTCTTTGCGATAAAATTCATGATCCTGCAAAAACCCTAACTTCCACAGATCATATCTACGAAACTATTGCGAACCAAGATTTGAGAGTTTTACATGAAGTTCCTCAGGATTTCTTCACAAATGAGTTTTTTTATAGCTTTTGAACCTTCATATAGAAAATTTATAGCGAAAATTCCACGATGACCTATTTGAAGCAACAAAATTCTAGAATCCAAAGCTCTGATACCAAATGTTATGAAACCAACTCCCAAAATAGAAGAAAAGAGAGATCAATTCCTTAGAAATCAACCACTTTGAGGGGGAGACCTCCTTTACATTACATAAATGAAAAATTCTTGGATGATACAAATGAAAAAAACTCCTTTCTAGATATAGGAGTCCATGAGGTCACAATATAATCCTAACCGAACTAACAATAATAATGTAAGGGCACAACAAAAATAGTGGGCTTTTATGGGGCACAATAATAACAATATGGGGACTACAGGGGTACATCAATAACAATAAGGGGGCTACACTAACAACAATAAGGGACTACAATAGTATTATAGGGACCTAACGTACAAGAAGATTGGAATTTATATTCCTGCAAGTAGATTAGCATTTACCTTTATGCAAAATTTCCATTCCTGTAAGTAGAATAGAATTTACATTCCTATAGGTACATTAGAATTTAATTTTATGAAACATTTCCATTTCTACAAGTAAATTAGAACTTCTTTTTTTTGTAGCATTCTTCATTCTTGCAAAGTCTATATTTATTCTATAGAATGGTCTCTGTACACCTTGGTTTGTTCATTGCATCAGAGCAACTTGAGTAGAGCTTAGCTTACTATGAATACATCATCGTCACCTCTTAATTTTTTATGAACCTCAGGTTGATAAATTAAATTTGGTAGCCATGGGAGTTGCAACATTCTTGTTGCAATACTAGAGCTCATCACTGTTAGGTGCCGTTGCCAAGGAGGTGTCCAAGTAGGTATTATTTCTGCTTAGAGTTTCTTTATTTTCCCATTTTAATTTCACTTTGCATCGATTTTGTTTGTCTAGAAAAATTCAAACACACACACACACACACTTATTTCACACCTCGTAGGGTTAGAGATAACTTAGGGAAATTTATACCAAAAAAACCCACTCCTTCAAGTAGTAAACCATCACTCTCCTTTGGTGACTGTGAACCTCCTAATCTAACCACAGAGGGGATGAAAATACTTTAGGTGAGTAGCCAAAGATATTTGAAGAACCCATAAGGGAGGAAGAACCTACATCACCTATCCAAAAGATGGATGAAAATAGGGAGACTGAGCTCTTTCCTATCAAATAAACCAATGGAGAAGCTTCCATGGACTAGCTTTTGAGGACCCTGATACATTCATGTTTGAGTTTGTTATGGTTTGTAGAACCTATGATTACACTTGTGATGAGCATAAGTTGAAGTTTTTCTCTTCTGCAGTCAAGGATGTAGCCTTGCGCTGGTTCATGAGCTTGGAAGGAGGAAACATCACCACTTGGGATCAAATGCAATAAGATTTTAATCACAAATACAGGGACTATTTTAGATCAAGGTAAAAAAAAGAGGAGATCTATAGAATGATCCTAGTGCTAGATGAATCCTCAAAGGATTATGAAGAAATATTTCAACTCAATTACAGAAGGGCTAATTGTACCCTTGAACTTGAATCCTTCAAGCTTGTACTTCTCCAATGGATTAGGGTGGATTCGATGGAGACCCTTAATATGTTGTCTGGTGGAGACATTTACCAACTGAGTTATGAAGACACTGAGATAGTATTTAAGAATCATTCTAGGGCTGCAAGGAAGAGAGGTAGGTTTAGTCAAGGCTTGATAAGCTCTTCTCCCTCTATCTCAACTATCAAACATGAAATAAGGAATATGCTAGAATAATTTAAGAGTGAGATGTTGCATACCTTTGCCTTGAAAAGGAATATTATGTAGATGAAGAAGAAGAAAGAGGAGGCATAAAGGTAACTTTATTTATTTTTCCCTAGATGCACCAAAAGCCACCCTAAAAATGAGTTCGCATTGAATGTCATAGAAGTCTGCTCTATTTGTAAGGAGAACCATGCAACTAACAAATTCATCTCTCTTATAGACCTGAAGGTTGTCTAGAAAGATCTAGAGGGTGGCTTGGAGTAGCTTTGTTTCATCAACCAAAAGGGGCCATAAGGTCCTTGTCCATATCAAAAAGGCATGGAATGTGTACACTATCCTTCTTTCAATCCAAAACAGAGTGCATCCTTTCAACCTTAGTATCCTCCAACCCACTCACCTTGGTCCATGCCTTCTACTTGGTCCTATCCTCCTCATCCTATAAATACACACTTCTAGCCATACCAACATCAAACTCCTCAATGGAGAAACCCTTCACAGGGATGGAGGCCTTAGGCATCCCACCCACCTGCCTTAATTCCTCCTCCACCTCAACCACAACTACCCCACAATAATCCACCCAAGAAACATTAGATGTTTGAAATAAGTAGGATTAACACTTCTGTAGTGGGGAAAAATCCTATCCTACTTATGTTTTGGAAATCTAGGATATCAACCTTAGGTCTGGGAAGGTACTTCTAGATGCTCACCCACCTTCTCCATATAAATATATTGAAGAAGAGAAGGAAGATAATTCCCCTCAAGCCAATATACCTCCCTATCCTGAAAGGTTGGTCCAACCTAAATAACACACCCTAGAAGAGGATAAAATTTTGGGATAATTGAAGAACCTTTATGTTAAAATACCCCTTCTCCATAATATCAAAGAAGTTAGCATATACAATAAGCTTATCAAAGAAGAGTGTCTCAAGAAGTCTGGAAGAAGAAAAATATATTCCCCCACTATCAATGTTTTTGGGCATATGGATGATCTAATGCTTTGGAAGGTCATCTCCCCAAGTATTTGGATCTTGGTAGCCTAGTAATGGATGTACACGTTAATAATATTGTATTCCCCAACACACTAATTGACGTTGGGGCTGAAATGAATGTCGTGACCAAAGAAAATCTGTTGAAGCTCAACCTCCAAGGAGCCTCAAAGAAGACCACCACAATGCTACAATTTGCAGAAAAATCCATATTGTCCCCTGATGGAGTGATTGAGGATGTGATGGTCTCCATTGACTCCTGGGAGTATCCCCTAAAGTTCCTTCTCCTCCAACCCAAAATCAATTTTATTGGATCCATCTCATTTGAGGGAGATATTGGTTAGCCACTACTGATGCTTACATCAATTGCGGGGCTAGAAATGTGACAATTAACAATGGGAGGCTCAAAAATAAAATTGTATTACCTTTGTGGGTAGAGAAAGAGGAAGATGAGACTTTATATCAATCATCCCCATACCTAATTTGTACATTAAACTATAGGAAGCAGACATCTAGATGAGGATGACCTTATTGATAACTTTTTGAAAAACCAACCTCCTACTACCATACTAATTGATGAGCTAGTAGAGGAATCCTTAGGGCAACATGAGAGCAAAACATGGGCCAATTTTTTCATTGCTAGTTCTAATCAAGATCATGATAAGATTGTAGAAACCAATCCATCCAAAACCCAAAAAATCAATGCTTCTTGTAGAGCAAGAAGAAAAACTGCTCACTGTGTTAAGGAAACATCTTGATGCTTTTGCTTGGGACTATAAAGATATAAAAGGGGTTCATGCCTTAGTTTGTACATATCACATATATATTAAAGAGGGATGTAAACCTATGTGCTAAACCCTAAGGAGAATGAGCCCCGCCCTTAAAGATATTGCGAAATAAGAACTGTATAAGTTATTGGATATAGGAATCGTTTATCCTATTCTAGATAGTGAGTGGGTGTCTCCTCTTTTTATAGTACCCAATAATAATGGGAAGTGGAGAATCTATGCTTACTATAGGGAACTCAATAAGGGTACAAAGAAAGATAATTTTCCCTTTCCTTTCATTGATCACATTTTGGATGGTATTGCAGGGAAGAAGTTATTTTCATTCTTAGATGGTTTTAGTGGGTATAATCAGATCCACATCATCCCTAAGGATTGGGATAAGACCACCTTCACATTTCAATTGGGGACCTTTGCCTGTAGATTCTTTCCCTTTGGCTTGTGCAATGCCCTTGCTACCTTCTAAAGGAAAGTGTTGATTATTTTTGTTGATCTTGTTCATGACATATTTGAAATTTATGTGGATTAATTCACTCCTTATGGAATGATTTCCAAGAAGCTCTCTCCAATCCATGTAAAGTTTAAATATATTCATTGAAATTAATCTTTCACTAAGTTTAGAAAAGTGTGAAATTTTTTATGAATGCAGGGGTTGTCCTAGGTCACTTCCTCTCCCATGAAGGAATCGAAGTTGACTGTAACAATATTGTCATTAAAAAAAAGGTCAATGTCCTTCATAAATAAATGGATGTTAGGAGTTTCCTTGGACTTGTTGGATATTATAGTATATTTATTAAATATTTTAGTAAGATGGCCTCACCTTTGCTTGGATTGTTAACTAAGGATTCAATTTTTTGTTGGATAGATAAATGTCAAGAGAAATTTGAAGAGTTCAAGGAGAAAATGGCCACTGCACCAATTCTTAGGGGTCCCAATTGGGCCTTGCCCTTCCACATCCACACAGATGCATCCAAAAAGGCTGTAGGAGCAGCCTTGGGACACGTGGAGGGTAAGTTTCCCTATGCCATATATTTTATTAGTAAGAACCTATCCAAAGTTGAACTCAACTACACTATTACAAAAAAAGAACTCATAGTTTTTGTGCACTCCTTGAACAAGTTTAGGCATTATATCGTAGGATACCAAGTTTTTGTACATACTGATCATGCAACCATTATGTATTTAATGAAAAAACTGATGTCATTGCTATAATCATTCGATGGATATTATTGTTGCAACAATTTGATTTGGAAATTATTGAAAAGTTAGGAAAGGAAAATGTGGTTTTATATTTTTTGTCTAGAATAACATTGGCTACATAAAATGAGGAAATTATATTGAAATGGAACCAAGAAATGGCACCCAAAGGGGGTTTCTGATTTAATTTTCCCTTAATTAAATTGGAAGATAAATTGTAATTTCATCTCATGACAACTTGTATTAGTTAACTAAGTCATAAAGGCTGATTTAGCTTAGGAAATTCGAGTTGAGGATCTAATAGGATGCATGTAGAGTTATCCCATGATTTAAGGGGAGAAGCTACATTTATTTGTGAGTTGTAATTAGTTAACTAAAGAAATTGAATTAAAATCAGTTTAACTAGTTCTAATTGAAAGTTGAGCTAGTGAGAGGTCCAATGAATTAAATATGATTTAATTCACAAGTAGTGATCAATTAGTTAATTGATAATTCATTATAAATAGTTGTTGCATGTCAGTTCTAAGGAAGGCCCAGTTGAGACTGAGGTTAAAGGGATGATACCTATCAGTTGTATAATTAGAAAATTGTACAGGTCAATTATAGAGTCATGAGGAAGCCTATGATGTATTTCGTAATCAATTCCAAGGAATTTACTATTTAATAGGGAGACAATTCCTCCAGGAATTCATGAGCAAGGCTGGTCAGACAAAGATTGAGAATTGGTTAAGTATTTGACTTATTTTTCCTAGATTAGAGTGAGACAATTAGTAGAGTGCATGAATTTATCAGTGAGAGAAAAATATTGTATTATTTCATGGTGTTGACTTTATAATATATACAAATAGCAGGGTATTAGGCAGTGTGCTTTCCCCATATACATATTGTGTTGTGTGATTTATTGTTTATTTCTCTTACTTGTTATGTGATTGCACAATCATGTTTTGTTTCCACAAATTGTAGAAGGATTCAATATTTTGTTTTAGTACATTACAAGATCAGATTGAATCCCGTTTTTAGATTTTATAAAAATTATGGAGGATCAAATTTCAGATGAGAACCTCTTTGATATTTCATTGTTGTCTCCTTGGTTTGATGATATAGACAATTACTTGGCTGCTGGGAGATTACCTCATAATATATCCTCCAAGGAGAAGAGAAAAATTGTCTGAAAAAGTGCCCCTTTCACTTGGATTGGGGGTAATTTTTTAGATTGGGAACATATCAAATTTTGAGCAGGTGTGTAAGGGAAGTTGAGGTCTTTTAAATCCTCTTAGCTATCCATATTGGAACCTGTGGGAGCCATTTTTCTGCCAAGAGGACAACCTTCAAAATTATCCAAGAAAGATACTATTGGCCTACTCTACACCAAGATGCTAGAAGATACACTGCTAGATGTGATGAATGCCAAAGGATGGGCAAGCCTACACCAAAGGATGAAATTCCCTTACAACCTCAAGTGACTCTTAAGCCATTATAGAAGTTGGGCATGGATTTCATTGGGCCAATTGATCCCCATTTGAACAAAAGAGACACATCAATGTGTGCATTGATTATTTGAAACAGTGGGTTGACGTAAGGGCAGTAAAGTAACAACATAGTAGAAGGTGGCATAGTTTCTAAGGTAAAACATATTTTATAAGTTTGGGTTCCCAAGGGAGATGAAGGCATTGGAGGGTAATTAATTTGATCTTGAGTAGCTCCAGGACCCTTTGCAGGCTGCTACAAGATCATTGTTCACCTACAAACAACAACATTTGATCCACCTCATAAAGAACCTGTATTTTCAAGCTTCAATCAGTAAGGGATATTTAAAACAAAAAATAAAAAAATTTCAAATCAAGAAAATGCACGGACCAATGAAAATGAGAGGATGACATCTTAGCATACAAGCAAATAAATCTAACATTTTTTCAGAAATAACATGAAAACATCTACTAATCAACATACTAGCAAGGACTACCAAGTAGGTATAGATATGAAAGACTCCTAAATTACCCATTTAAGCACATAGTAGTCTAAAAAAGTTTTGAATGCATGAGGGACAAGGTTTTCTAGGATGGAGGTAACTCAATAGTGTCGACCACCTTCAAATAGTAAAGTTGGGGTTATCTTTCTCTCTCATCACCCGTGGAGAAAATGAAAAAATAAAAAATATGATGATTATGAGGAGTGGCCAATGGGTCTACAGAGGAGTTGTGAAGGTGGTAGGTGGGGGCCAACTAATAAAATGTGTTGTTCCCACCACCAAACCACAAATGAAATAAAAAGTGGGCACAAGCCTCATTTGTACCAAAGTTTCATTCCAAAAATAGTAAGGAGGTCCACTGCCATTGTTGGGAGGAAAGCTAGCTACACTAGGGGTCTCATAGGATGCCATAGAAAAGTTACAAGACCAAGGAATAACTTCTATAGGATTTGGTTTGGTTGCTATAGGTTCCTAATTTTATGGTACAAGATTGATCTCGCCTACTATGAGATTGTCCCGAGAGGTGAAAAAGAGCTCGACCTTATGCATTGTTTCCACAAAAGCACTAGATCCATGAAGGAGCCTCCAAGGGAGGGGTGACTACCAATTGTTCCTCACCTCCTATGAATAAAGAGCCCATGGAATTATTCAGATTTTGTCCATAAAATCATCCTATAACAAACTCATGAAAGTGAAAAGAAATTAAAGGTCTAATTTTTTCTTTCAAGATAAGCATGATAATATGAGAATAAGCTTGTTTTTTGTTGGGCATGTAATTTTTATTCCTATAATAAAAAAAAAGAACTATTCCTCTCATCTATGCCCCGAAACCCTAAGTTACTCTAAAAAATAATAATTGACAACATAATTCCCTTGTAAGAACTTTGAAAAACTATAGTTGGGATCATGGGGGGTGGTTTTAACATAAAGGAGCCCACATATTTATCAAGGATACACCAACACTCTCCTGTCAGAGACATGTTTTCAAACCACTAGCAAGTGGATTTCTTTGAGAAATTCAAGGGTTTTAGTGATGAAATTACTCATGAGTTTGTAATAGGACTCGAACCTTAAGGGGAATATAGTTCTACCACAATTGTGAGGGGGGTTGTTATCCATTTAAATAGATAAATCATTAGCGGGGTGACCTCATTGCCCCTAAGAGTAAGGTGGAGCAAGGAGGAGAGAACAAAGGCTATCACAACCAAAAATGAATTCTTCCTTCTTGAAGAGAAACTAGTTGAATATAAAAATGGGGTTAGAAGAGAGAGACAATCCTACCCATGGATGAAGTTTCCTATCATATATTGAAATAAATATATTGTGAGGGAAAAATTAGTGTTGTTTATGCCTATCAGTTCAAGCTACTTTATGAGTTAATATTAAAAATGGAATTTCCTATCCCAAGCAGATTGAGTGTTCCCCATTTCCTTCTTCAGTCCATAGTGGAAATGAGCCAAAGGGTGAGAGAAAGGAAATGGCGATACATTTCTCATCATGGGATCATAAGACTCATTGCCATGGATGCTTTGGAGAACATCAAAAATCCTGTGTCAAGGACATATTTTGTGGATATGGATAGGGAATATTTTATGGAAACACAAGGCAAAATAGAGGAGTAAGATGAAAAGGGAGAGGAAAAACCAGAAAAAGAAATGGGAACCCTTGGGGAACCTTCCAGGCCTTAGAAGATAAGAAGACAAGAACATCAAGAAAGCCTTTCAGAAGGGAACATTGAGCAAGAAATGGCTGCCACCTTGGAAACCTTAAATACACCAGCCAAGGCCAAGGGGAGGCGGCCAAAGCAAGGTACTCTATATTTCAAAAAGAGGAGAAGTAGTAGACTCAAGCAAGGGAAGCCTCAACCTCCCTCAACAATCCCCATCACCATTGAGGGGTCAACTAGTCACCATGAGGGAGAATTGGAGAAGGATAAGAAACAAATTGAAGAAGTCACCTCCCTCAAAGCTAAAGGAAAACAAATCCAAGCCTCAAAAAGGAAGCCAAACACCAGGGGATCCAAGATGAGACAACTACAAGAGGAACTTCGATGCTACATGAAGGAAAAAAAGAGCTACAAGAAAGCACATAACTGCTACATAAAAACAGAGCATTTCTGCATGAAAGCACATAAATACTACAGGAAAATAGAGCATTGCTACAATGTGCTAAAAAAATACAAGAAGAATGCAAGGGCCCACAAGAGCTGCAAAAACATGATCCACAACTATATTGGGGTCTTATTACACATTTTACGAGCAAGGGTAGATAATATCCCAAAAAATTGCAATTCCAATCCTCCTCAAGCTCGGAAAATAAATAGGCAAAACTCACTGCTAGATGAAAATTTCCAAGTCTAAAGGAGTTGAGGACGTAGGCTTGATGGATAAAATATGAAGAAAATGGGTGAAGAGATGGATGACTTAAGAGTCAAAGAGGCAAACATGAGAGAATAACTATAGATAGAAAACAAGACATTGAAGGAACAACTACAAGATGAAGAAGGGTGGATTTCTAATATGGTAAGCTTAGCTATGGAGGCCATCCAATGTAGACATCCCTCAAAATCCTATGCCATTTTCATCAAAGAAAAAGGACTTCAGTTCCAAAACAAGGCTCTAGCACAATATAAACCACTTCCTTTCCATGGATACAAATAGTTTATTGAATTTTGTCATATATCTAGTGTGGAGGAAAAATCTAAGATGACTTAATTCTACATGCACAATCTCATATTAAGTGACATGAACTTCTGGGATCCAAATTATAGGATGGGAGAAGTATAAATTATGGCATTGAAATTGTTGTGGTTGACTTTGTCACCCCCTAGAGACAACCTAGAGTTGCCATAGACCAGTGCCTAGGACATCTTAATATAGCAAGGAGCTCATTATATAGCTTGGGTTGTCAGTCCAAAAGCTCTCTTACTATCTCTTGTAAAACAAGGAAATAAGTTTTGAATGGGACCAATCTCTCTCAGAAGCTGATACAAAGATAAGAATAATGTAGGGACATCATGTAAAACTCCAATACAAAGGTATCAGACAGTTAAGAGACAACTTACCGTAAAGAGGGCCAGTTCAAATAATATATCACAGAAATCAAATATCAGGAAGTGAGTGCAATGAAGGAACGTAAAGAGGATATTAGCTAACATGAGACTGATACCCAGATACACAACAGAACCACATAAGGGCATACCAATTTATGAATCCTTATATGACAATGGCGTTTTAAAAGCACCCTCCTCATGCAACCAATATAGCAGAAAATATGGAAGAGATGATCATGGAACAGTATATCATGACTAGGCCTATTTAAAGCGCTTGACTAATTCCAGAAAGGGCACCAACAAAGATGAATCCTTACTGCAAACTAGTGAGCCACTCGCATTCTAGAACATGATACAAGAAGATAAAGAGCATGAAAGAAAATATTGTATTAACACATAAGAGAAATTACATACTGTGAGATACCAAAGACCAGAATCCTCATTACAGTTATAACTCCTCCTCACTGAGACCCTACGGGCTCTGAACCTTCATACAGAAATATTACAGAATGTATACAAAAGCCTTTTCACTGCACAGTTTGCTGATAGAAATCTGGAACCCTTACAATGTCTTTCCTTCTAGCTTTTATAGAAGAGATAGAGAATTCTAGAGGAGGAGGTAGATGGAAAACATTTAATGACTTATTTTGAATCAGATGGCGGAAAACATTCGCGCCCATGCTATGAATGACTGAACATAAATGATTGTACTTTACAATTTATTTCTGGAAATGAAAGCTGGAAATAAAAATCTGTTTAGATACAAGACATAAATAATAAAATATGTAAACATTCGGCTCTTTTCTAGAGGAGGAAGATCTGCAGAAATAAAACCTTGAGGCGCCTGCTTTTGTACATGGTACTTTCGATCTTCATATTTAGAATTTAAATTTGAAACCTTTTTCGAGTTGGATACTGAATTCATTGCTTCATTAATAATCTTGTTGCTGCATTAATGTTTTCATCCGCCCAAACGTGCCCTTTTGATTTTCTCTGGAGAGTTCCATAGATCGAAGTACCCCTCTTTAATGGAGGTCACATCATAGTGACTTCCGGATCCTTTCCGCCAATTTTGTTCCCACCACAAGTTCCTGCAAAAACAAAAGCCTGTTGAATAAAACTAATCACAGGGATAGAGGACAAAGTGAGGCTAACGGAAGCGGTGGCATAGATATGAGAGGTTGATGGAATGATGCGGGGTGGAGACTTCAAACAAAAACGCTGAGGTGTGACACATAACCGGAATATGTGAACAATAGAGGAGAAGTGGATGACATGTAGGCAAACAACGAAAAATGGCGGAAGAATGCTGATGGTACGAAAACTTTGAAGATTAACTTTTGGGGGTAGTTACAAAGGGAATACATAACAGAGCAACGGAGTAAAGGCTTTGGAGGTGGGACCCGGAGCGCATATCGCAAAATCGCAAGAGGGGAAAATGCGATGGAGGGAAAGATGGAATAACAAAATTCCGCGCTCTGCGCTATGCGATGGGCGTGGTCAGTCGAGCGCGGATCGCAAAAACGAAAAGTGCGATGACGGGGGGTGGGTAGCGCTAACGGGAAACTGCGCTTTTGCGATGAGGCGGACATGCGATGACGCGATTATGCGATCTGCGATAAACGCTCAAAGGGGTAACGCTTGGTTATATGTAAGAAAGGAGGCGCAGAGCTAGAAGAAAAAGGGGCTAGGCCTTATATAACCTTTTTAAAGCGTACTTTTACCCCTTTTTTAAATGTATCTCTGATGCGGGAAAGGGTAGTGGTAAAGGGAAAAGAGGAGGCTTTGTCCGAAATTTGAATAGAGGGGCTGACTTGTACAACATCGACTCCATCTGGGGACAAAAAGCTCGTCCTCGGGCATGCCGAGAACTCGCAGACCTCAGACCCCCTTGTATGTGAATTTCATTCTACGATCCCTTTGCAAAAACTTATCCGCTTATTTATATTATTTACATTTCAAAATTGAAATCACACTTGCATACATTATATACATAAAATACATCGAGCCTGGTCTGCCTGAGTCAGTACTGAAAGTAGTGTTTAAGGAATTGTCCATTCACAGGGGCGTCCAGTAGATCACCCTGTAGATTTTCTAACATGAAAGTGTTATTTCTCTCTAGGTTCACTATTTTGAATGGACCAAACCACAGCGGGTCAAACTTGGCATGCTTGCCCTTTTCTGCTCTGCGAACATCCCACCTGAGAACCAGGTCTCCTACTTGGAAATTCCTATCTTTTGCATGGCGATCAAAAATATCCTTCATTTTTTCCTGATACTCTATCAGTCTCTCATTCACCTGGTTGCGCGTTTCTTCCAATTCTACCAGCTGATTAATTCTTCTGATCATGTCATCTGGTTCTTCCTGATTCTCTTGCATAAAACGTGCCACTGGTAATGCCAATTGCAGAGGAAACACAGCGGCTCGCCCATACACCAGCTCATAGGGTGACTTTCCTGTTGCTCTTTTGCTGGTTATCCTATTTGCCCATAGAGCAAACTTTAATTGAGAGTCCCAGTTTTTCTGATTTTCACTTATTTTTTTCTTCAGAGCCCTTACCAGGGTTTTATTGGACGACTCAGCTAAGCCATTTCCCTGGGGATAGTAAGCTGTGGAGTGAGTCAATGTAATGTTATACCTTTGACAAAACTTTACAAACCTGGCAGACTTGAAAGCCTGCGCATTGTCAGTTACAATTCTAGCAGGGCAGCCAAACCTAGATATGATATTTTCCTCCATAAACCTCATTATTACGGCATCTGTAGCATTTCTGGTAGGCATGGCTTCTACCCATTTCGTGAAATAGTCTGTGGCTGTTAGTATCCATTTATGTTGGCCACTTGATGGAGGATGTATTTCTCCTATGAAGTCTAATCCCCATTTCTGAAATGGTTCATTCACATGAATAGGAATCAGGGGCAAAGCCGCTAATTTCTGTCTTTCTGCAAATCTTTGACACTTGTCACATGCTCTAACCCAGGCAAAAGTATCTGAGTACAGTTTTGGCCAGTAAAAACTGGCCCTCAAGATTTTATGTGTTGTAGCCCTCCAACCGTAATGTCCTCCACAAATTCCTTCATGAAATTCTGTTAATACTTTCTGCACTTCATTTTCTGTGAGGCATAACAATAATATACCTAAAGGGTCTCTCCAATAGAGCTGTCCATTGGTAATTACATATTTCTGTGATTTCATTCTTACAGCTCTGTATTTTACCTTATCGCAACCGGTAGGACAGCTAAGTGTTAAAATATATTCAACTATTTCTTTATACCAAGGACTAGTTAGATATTTCATATGTATCTTTTGAGTGGCCATCTCTAGCCCTTGCTGTTCTTCTTCTTCTTCGGATCCTTCATTTGCTATTATAGATAGATTAATACCCAAAGCTTGATGATTTGATTCAGATAACATCTTGGCAAGTCCCTGTCCTTTGATCAACTTAGTAGGCCTTATATCCAAATCATACTCCTGGATTTTTGCAATCCATCTTCCTCTTCTACCTTCGCTGTCTCCCTGAACCAGAATGTCTTTGACAGCTGCTGTGGGGACATATGCAGTAATATGAGATTGCAAAACATACACTCTAAAAGCTTTAAGGGACTTTACCAGGGCATATGCCTGCTTCT
Organism: Pinus albicaulis; assembly: GCA_034641835.2. NCBI lineage: Eukaryota > Viridiplantae > Streptophyta > Pinopsida > Pinales > Pinaceae > Pinus > Pinus albicaulis. The sequence goes on along the minus strand of CM076582.1, from coordinate 264,784,808 downwards.
CCAATATATTGTATTTCAATTCAGCATCATAAAGTACTTGACTGAAGAAAGCTATAGGCTGTTCATATCCCTCTTCATTTTTCTGCAATAATACTCCAGCAATTGTGTGAGGGGAAGCAAATGAGAAAATCAGAAATGGCTTTCTGTAATTTGGTCCAGCTAATACAGGAGCTTCAGCAAATGCCTGTTTTATCCTTGTGAATGCATCTCTAGACTCCTGGGACCATTTTACTTCATTCCCCTTTTTCAACATATTAGTTATATGCCTAACTATCTCAGCATAGTTAGGAATAAACCTTCTTAGAAAATTAATTCGGCCTAGAAACACCTGTACTTCTTTCTTATTTCTTGGTAATGGAATGTTGTTTATCACTTCAACTCTCTTAGGGTCTATTCTCACACCATCTTTAGTTACAATGTGCCCTAAGAGTTTTCCCTCATCTAATGCAAACAAAGATTTCTGAGGATTGAGGGAAAGGCCGTACCTTCTGCATTTTTCAAAAGTTCTTCTTAAATGCTCAATATGTTCATCATCATTTTTTTAAAACACAGTGATATCATCAAGATAAACTACCAAAAACTTGTCCTGCTCTCCCACAAAGGCTATGTCCATTGCCCTTTGAAAAGTAGCGCCTGCATTAATTAATCCAAATGGCATCCTAGCATACATAAATGTTCCCCATGGTGTAGTAAATGAAGTTTTCTTCTGGTCTTTTGGAAATACCGCTACCTGATTATAACCAGAAAATCCATCCATCATTGACATTCTGGATGCTCCCACTACTTTCTGTAGGATGTGGTCCATCTTAGGCAGTGGATAATTATCCTTTAACGATTCTCTATTCAAATTCCTGAAATCCACACACAGCCTTATTTCTCCATTCTTCTTTCGAACAGGAACAAGGTTCGCTATCCATTCCGAGTATCTCAATGGCACAATTATCTTGGCCTTCAGTAATTTTTTGATTTCTTTTTCAATGGAGGGCAACAGCAGAGGATTTATCTGTCTGAGCTTCTGCTTATATGGCTTTGAATCTCCCTCAATGGTATCTTATGTTGCATTATACTAACATCAAAAGTTTTTAGGTCCTGATAGGACCAAGCAAATACATCTTTGTAAGATTGAAACAACTTCAAATACTTTTCTTTATATTCTTCTGGGACTCTTTTAGATAATTTGACAAATTTAGGATCAGCATAAGTACCCAGATTCAAATCTCCCACTTGATCTTCTTCTGTCACCTTGTTTGGCTGCAAAGGAATATAATCTTTGTTGAATAACCTTTCTAGAGGCACCAGCCCTCTAGGTATAACATTTCCTTTCAGCTACAACACTCTATTTCCTGCTATCTTTTCTTCCCATTTATTTTCTGCAATGTTTTCAGCTTCTTCCTCCTCGTTATCATCAATTTCTGTATTTGTGAATTCTCCCACTGTCTCCATGAATCTCTTCATCTGTTCATCATCTTCGAATACCTGCCAGTGCTTTACGTTATCTGGAATGGATGGTCTGTAACGTATCTCCACTTCATATCTTAAAAGTGGATTCTGAGGAGGATGGAATGTACTGGCAGCTACAATAAGAGAATCTGCTATTCTGTTTTTCTCCTAGGGCATGAACTGTATATTAAACGCTGAGAAGAAATTTTCTATCATGTCCCATACTTCGTTTCTATATGCTCTGAGCCGAGGATGCTTAGTTTGGCATTGATTTTTGATCTATCTCACTACCAGCTCAGAATCTCCCAAGACTTTTAAACATTGGATGCCCATGTTCTTAGCTGTTTGTAATCCCAATAATAGTGCCTCATATTCGGCTACATTGTTTGTAGCCTCATACTCCAACTTAAAGGACAGTGGCACCCATTTTCCTGTAGGGGATATTAATAATACCCCAGCTCCATTGCCTTCTCTTGAATTTGCTCCATCAAAATGCAAAGTCCAAACTCCTGATTCCCGATCTCCTTTAGGCTGCTCAGTTTGAATTCGACCAGAAAGGGGCTCATGAGCATAATTTTGATTTTCTTCTAACATCAAACATGAGAAGTCTCCCTCTTTGTTATAAATTGGGGAGTTCTCTGAGCAGTCAGCCTTAGTTACCACTTTAACAAATCTAGTCTCCCTGTATAACCTCCTCTCCTGACCTCCAAAGACTGGGACAGTAGCATATGTTAGGTCCAATTTAATTGATCCCCTAATCTTTGTACCCCAGGACCTTGACAGCAGCATGCCAAAGCGGGCTGGGATATCAGCGACCACAATGTCCATGACCACACTCTTTGCTGGAATTTGGGCCAAATTGACCACTAAATCTTTTATCATCCCCAAGCACTTAACTCTTTTAGAATCAAATGAGTATAAATATTTATATGGCCTAGTTATTTGCAGTCCTAGTTGTTCCATGACAGACAAAGGCATAATATTATGGGAAGCCCCAGAATCTAACATACAATTGTGTAACAGCAGGTCATGAATGACTAGGGATACGTAAAAGGGAGGAGTCGAGGAGTCTATCTCCTCAACATGTGGGCCAAAGACTACCATGGGTCTTTCTTCTTGAAGATTCAGACTATCAGGTGCAATTGGTGTTTCAGGAGGAAGCATAAAGGAAGTAACTTGAGACTGATATACAGGCTGTTTCAATAATTCAGTCAGTGGGACGGGAATCTTAATTTTCTCAAGTTATTTTTGCAAATTGAAAGCAGATGGGGGTCTTTCTATCACTACTTCTTTTGACTCCTTATTTTCAACTGAAGACTTAACTTCTTTTGATACTGACTCAACATTAAGAGGACTGACTATTTTTGAAGAAGAAGGAATCTGAATATTAGTCTGTGAGGGAACATTTAGAGGGTTCTTACCTTTTTCCATACTTTTCTTTGTGGCTGATTCCTTCTGAGCAGATGCTTCTTCTTGAGGTGGTTCTTCTTCTTGCTCTTGAGTTCGGGTCCTCTTTCTTGAAGATCTGAGATCATATTTTACGTTGAATTGTGCTTCCATAAAATCAGCAAATTGCTTACAATAATGATCGATCTCTGCTTCTTCGTCTCCGTCTTGCAATGGGCAATCCATATCATCATTATTTGAAAAATCCATATTTGAATCTTCTAATCCATAAGCTGCATCCCCAGTGGAGTCATCTGCTGGTCCTTCCAGGTACAACGGGTGTGGTACCTGGTCTTGTTGTTCCTTTGTCTCTCTCGGCAATATCTGGAGAGTTGGCCTTCTATACTGGGGATTATATCCTCTGTTTGGAGGATTATAGAAATTCTTGGGAGCTGCATTTTTCGCTTCTAGTTCAAGCTTGACCATCTTCTTTATCATTTTACTTATTTCATCCAATTTTTCTGAGTCTTTTTCCTGATTAGAAGCAGAAATCTCTTCTTTGCCTCTCCTCCTAGTATCTTGTTCAATTTTTCCCTTTAATTTCCTAGTGGAGGCAAAGTTCGCTTCCAATTCTAGAGCATCTGACTGTGCATCATCCAAAGTGGCAGGTTTTATTTCTCTCAATGCGAAGCCAAAATCAAAATCAAAGGCTGCTATGAAAATTATCTTGGCAGCAGCTTCATGGGGCTTCATTTCAGGAGGCAGGCTCAGATACAACTTATTGAATCTTTTAATAAAATCTGATACCCCTTCATTTTGTTTCTTCTTCATAGTATTAAACTCAGTAAGACACTGACCATGATCTTTCTTTTCTCCCCACTTCCTGAGGAAAAGATTCTCCATGACATCCTAGGTGGTCACAGAACGATTTCCCAATGTCTTAAACCATTTTCTGGCTTCCCCTTCCAAAGACTGCACAAATAATCTCAAGACCACATCTAGATGTTCAACATTTAAGTTCTCTACAAAAGAGCAGAAGGTCTCGAGATGTTTCCGAGCATCAACTCCATTTTCACCATTAAACCTCGGCAGAATATTTAGATAATCCTGTGGGATATTATTCAACACTTGGGGCAAGGCCAGGGGAGCGTATTTGTTCAATAGAAAAGCAGGAACGTTAGCCATTGGGGGAGGTGGGGGTTGCACAACAATCTGAGATACGAATGAAGGGAGAGGAGTAGGAGGAAGCGGAGTATGAATAACAATGGGAATATATTGCACAGAAGCCTGAGGTGTGGATGGGAATAACTCACGGTTAACCGCAACTACTTCTGTGACCTCTTTAATTTCTTCAGCCTCGAAAGCAGGATGAGATTCTTCTTCAATCCAGGCACTTCCTTTACGTGGAGTCTCCGAGTAAAACTCGGTATTTTCTATTCTAACTTCTTGAGAAGAAGAGGGCGGATAATCTTCAACTGAATATTCAGGGTTTTCAGCACGAACCGGCTTCCTCTCTTTCCAAACTCTTTTATGAATGATTTTCTCTGGGTCAGACACGTAGGGTGTTTTCAGCTGAGATGTATCTGACCTCAAATGTGGCTTTCGAGAAGCCAGGAATACCAATAAAATTTATCAAATAAAGACCAGTGGAGTCACCAAGGTGAGAGATATGCAACTCTTCAACTCTCTGTGCTCACCTGATTAGAGAGTGAAAACAATTTGTCGAGACCCGGGGAGACTAATATTCTTGAATTCGTTCCCCGGCAGCGGCGCCAGAAAGATGTTGTGGTTGAATTTGTCACCCCCTAGAGACAACCTAGAGTTGCCATAGACCAGTGCCTAGGACATCTTAATATAGTAAGGAGCTCATTATATAGCTTGGGTTGTCAGTCCAAAAGTTCTCTTACTATCTCTTGTAAAACAAGGAAATAAGTTTTGAATGGGACCAATCTCTCTCAGAAGCTGATACAAAGATAAGAATAATGTAGGGACATCATGTAAAACTCCAATACAAAGGTATCAGACAGTTAAGAGACAAATTACCGTAAAGAGGGCCAGTTCAAATAATATATCACAGAAATCAAATATCAGGAAGTGAGTGCAATGAAGGAACGTAAAGAGGATATTAGCTAACATGAGACTGATACCCAGATACACAACAGAACCACATAAGGGCATACCGATTTATGAATCCTTATATGAAAATGGCGTTTTAAAAGCACCCTCCTCATGCAACCAATATAACAGAAAATATGGAAGAGATGATCATGGAACAATATATCATGACTAGGCCTATTTAAAGCGCTTGACTAATTCTAGAAAGGGCACCAACAAAGATGAATCCTCACTGCAAACTAGTGAGCCACTCGCATTCTAGAACATGATACAAGAAGATAAATAGCATGAAAGGAGATATTGTATTAACACATAAGAGAAATTACATATTGTGAGATACCAAAGACCAGAATCCTCAATACAGTTATAACTCCTCCTCACTGAGACCCTACGGGCTCTGAACCTTCATACAGAAATATTACAAAATGTATACAAGAGCCTTTTCACTGCACAGTTTGCTGATAGAAATCTAGAACCCTCACAATGTCTTTCCTTCTCGCTTTTATAGATGAGATAGAGAATTCTAGAGAAGGAGGTAGATAGAAAGCATTTAATAACTTATTTTGAATCAAATGGCGGAAAACATTCGCGCCCACACTGTGAAATGACTAAACATAAATGATTGTACTTTACAATTTATTTCTGGAAATGAATGTTGAAAATGAAAATCTGCTTATACACAAGACATAAATAATAAAATATGTAAACATTCGGCTCTTTTCTGGAGGAGGAAGATCTGCGGCAATAAAACCTTGAGGCGCCTGCTTCTGTATATGGTACTTTCGATCTTCGGGCTTTGAATTTAAATTTGAAGTTTTTTCCAAGCTGAACTCTGAATTCATTGCTTCTTCATTAATAACCTGTTGCTGAATTAATGTTCTCATCCGCCCAAATGTGCCCTTCTGATTTTTTCTGGAGCGTTCCATAGATCGAAGTACCCTTCTTTAATGGAGGTCACATCATAGTGACTTCCGGATCCTTTTCGCCGATTTTTTTCTCACCACAAGTTCCTGCAAAAACCAAAGCCTGTTGAATAAAACTAATTACATAGATAGTGGACAAAGTGAGACTAACGGAAGTGGTGGCATGGATATGAGAGGATGATGGAATGACGTGGGATGGAGACTTCAAGCAAAGTACTGAGAATGTAACATATCGCCAGAATATGTGAACAATGGAGGAGAAGTGGATGACATGTAGGAAAACAACGAAAAATGGCGGAAGAATGCTGATGGTACGAAAACTTTGAAGATTAACTTTTGGGGGCAGTTACAAAGGGAATACATAACAAAGCAACGAAGCAAAGGCTTTGGAGGTGGAACCCGGAGCGCAAATCGCAAAATCGTAAGAGGGGAAAATGCGACGGAGGGAAAGATGGAATAACAAAATTCCGCGCTCTGCGCTATGCGATGGGCGTGGTCGGTCGGGCGTAGATCGCAAAAACGAAAAGTGCGATGACGGGGGGTGGGTAGCGCTAACGGGAAACTGCGCTTTTGCGATGAGGCGGTCATGCGATGAGGGTGAGGTGCGATGGCGCGATTATGCGATCTGCGATAAACGCTCAAAGGGGTAACGCTTGGTTATATGTAAGAAAGGGGGTGCGGAGCTAGAAGAAAAAGGGGCTAGGCCTTATATAACCTTTTTAAAGCGGACGTTTACCCCTTTTTTAAACGTATTTCTGAGGCGGGAATGGGCAGCAGTAAAGGGAAAAGAGGAGACTTTGGCCGAGATTTGAATGGAGGGGCTAATTTGTACAACAGAAATATTGGATGACTCATGAGGAAGCAATGCCTGAAGAGACAAAAAGGGTCATGTCTAGGGAAACTTATGAACCCCTATCGAAAAGAGAAAAATTGAGAGCCCCTCACCTTGTCATGAACAACCATATAATCATTTATGAAGGTCCCAAATTGGCACCAATTTACATAGAAAAATGGAGCAAGCCATCCCGCACTTTGAGGAAACCTTCAGGTTGCTAGGAACTGAGAGTCTGCATGCTTGTCAGAGGAGATGGTACTCCTTAGCACATAACTTAAAAATCAAAGAGTATCACCCTCCAGAGAGATTGAGGAATGCCTTGGAGAAGACATCCTTGTATACAATAATAGTTTGAAGACTGAAGATCAATTGGATTGGGCTTAAGTTCAACCTTCATTTTTTGTTAGGTATACAAGAAATAAAATGGAAAGCAAAAGATCAACAAGAATGGGTAGAGATAGAGAAAAATGCAGGGTTCCACCCTCAAGAGGGCACTCCATCATAGATACCTTGGGATGTCAGGGATGTCACCAGGGCTATGAATGTAATGGAATTAAGTGGATGAGTTGTTCATATGGTGAGAAACATCTTCAGTATGGGGGTGATGATGGGCGTCACTAATAGGTATATAGTAAGGCCGATTTGGTCATTCTTCAACATATATTTACCTTTCTCCTTGCATTTCATAACACATTTTTTACTATAATGTGTCAATTAGGAATATTAAAGGATATTTATCATATCTTGTAACCTAAAATGATTAATGTGTATGAAAATTTTGAATTTATTTTGCAGAGATATGTTTGAGGCAATTGGAGGAGATTTAAGAGTCTTTTCCCTTGCATTTAATCACCTGCAACTTGACTTGCTCCCTATATTTACTCACCTATAGTTCGAGGATCTATTGAACAACTGATGCACTCAAGGATTGTGAGGATCTTAGTGAGATAGATTCACCTTTATAGGGATTTTAGAGGGGAAGAAATATCCTTCCAAGGAGGCTTCCCCTCAACCATTTTTGTATAAATAAAGAAGCCCAAGGGCTCAATAGGATTCAAACTTCTAGAGAATAAAAGTGACTACTAAATCTAAGAGCTTGTACTTGTCATTTTATTTTCCATTTACTTGAGTATTTTTTGAGATCATTGAAATATTTTGTTGCCTTAAATCTGAGTTTGTTTTAGAGGGTTGAGTTCCCTTGGGTTAGGTTCCAACCCAAGCACTCTAGTCTCTCTCATTTGTACATTTTATTATGAATCTTCTTTTCTGTACTTAGATTAGTAGTATTTCCTTTATTGTAAGTTTTTTTTGTATAAAAAGTTTCCTTTACAAATTCATCAATCAAATCTCTTGGAAAGTGTGGTTGTGAGCCTTGTATTAGCAAGCATAAAAAAGGTAAGGTTCATTTCTCATGAAGTAGGAAGATATTGAATAAAATTCAACTCGTCCTTTCCTTTCTAATTTAATTTTCTGCAATTGACACAATTAGCATGCTTTAGATTTTTTGCAAGATTGAATGATGTTTGTGGCGTTCATGTCATATTGTTGGATTACAGAGAATATCACTATCATTCCCATTTTTCATCCTACTATCATCACCCTCCTACCTCCCTCAACAACTTCTTCAAAAACACTGTTCACCGAGAGTTCATTTCAAATTTGTTCAAGACCACCATGTACATTTCTCCTTGTGCAAGATGGGCCCTTTACGGTGATCCAGGTGGATATTGGTGGCAACCCACTTCCACCTAGAACTCCGGTCATTTTCATTATTTTTCTTGTTTATATCAGCATTTGATATTTTTAGCAGCTTTTCGGGTCCTAAACTTCCGAAGCAATTTTTACCCCATAAATGACGTTTTTTTAGGTCCATAACAAGCCCATAGCCATAGGTAGAGGCATGCAACAAATCTTGTAATAATCAAAGAGATATTTCTGACGATATATTGTATGCACCAAACAAAGATAATATGACCAAGTTACGACCCTGAGATGTTGGTTTCCCAACTAACCCCAATGAAGCCCACAAAATCTTGGCATTCCATCTCTTGTGGTTAGGGTTTTTCCATGTTGTTCAATAATAAAAATGCCCTTGAGCCTCATTGTAACACAGTTCAAAGGCATGTAGCTGCCACATCTCTCCTCAGAGATAAGCTACCATCGCCCGAGCTAGTTTATTTCCATTTTGTCTGTAAGCTTATTTAAGTTATTTGATATTAATGAAATAAAGTATATTTTTTGTTGCATCTCTACGTTTGTGTTTATTCTGTATTTTAATGCGTGTCCGCATAAATCTGGATCAAAGGGGTACTAAGCTTGGCAAGGAACTCATATAACCTTCTTCCACCTTCCACTACCCTTTCTCACCTTCATATCACCTTTTAAGCCCTCAACATGCTCTCAGATTTGATTCTGTATTAAAATAGGGGAAACTTGTAGCAAACCTGTAGCATCTTGTAGCATCGCGTAAAAGCTCTCCAAACTTGACCGTAATTGTCCTTAAAGTTTAATTTTTGCCTCATGGCCCTTCGTGGTTCCCTTTAGGCCTCGAAACCAAGTTTGAGGAAGACTAGAGACCACTTAGGACTTGTCTCTTCACGACTCCAATTTATCTATGCAATTAGGGTTAATAAACAATTTCATGAATTGAATGGTACAATAATGGTTCATGATTAATTTTTGAAGCACTTAATGAGCTTTGTTACTAGGATATGATCTATTTTGAATGCATTGATTAAGAGTTAATTTCATGCTCTTTAATTTATACGAGCTAGATTTGGTTTAACTTTATGTTTTATGTGTCTTTATACGAGCTAGATTTGGTTTACATTCCTGCAAGTAGATTAACATTTAATTTTATGCAACATTTCCATTCCTATAAGTTGAACAACATTTACATTCTTGCAAGTAGATTAACATTTGCTTTTATGCAACATTTCCAGTTCTGAAGTAGATTAGAACTTCCTTTTTTGCAATGTCAGTTCCCCGTAATTTGTTAGATTGGCAAGACCAAATGTACAAGGGTAACATTAGACCAGTCTTTGGAGTCCTAGGACCTAGCCTTCCTGGACTCATAGAGGGCTCTCTCTATGTTTCTGTAAAGGATTTAACTTGTTTGATTTTAGGGTTTTGATTTTAGGCTAGTTATAGGGATTAGGGTTTGTTTGTTTGTTTGTTTGGTTGGATAGGATATCAAGAAAAATAGGTAGAGTAAGAGAGAATCAATCCATTGAGATATGGAGTCTTAAAAGGTCTTGAAGAGTGTAAAAATAGGTCAAGGGTGTCTCCTAGGGCAAGTTAACAAGGCCAAATGAGTATAAGTAGGTTTAGTGTGGGTGAAATGAACATGGAGTTGTGAATATAGTAGGTTAAGGGGAAATCAAGGATCCTTTAACATACTAAGAAACAAGAAAAAGCTTTCAAGAATGATTAGCATAGTAAACACTTGAAGAGCAATGAAGGATTCTTTAACTAAAATGTACTAACAAAACCTTTAAAAACAACACATAAGTAAACTTAGAGAGCAGTTAAGGATTCTCTGAAACTTACTTGCAAACAAATATACTTTTAACATAAAATTTTAGTAAAAAACAAAAGAGCATTTAAGAATTCTTTAGCTAAACTTCAAGGAGGAAAACATAGAAATCGAAGGAGGCAGGCAGAAGTAGGGTGCCAAGAAGCAAGTCCTATTCTCTATTTTTGTCTTTTGATCAAATAAAACATGAACATAATGAAACTGAAGAAAACAAAGACAAAGGTGGAATACATCACCATCTAAAAAATATTTATGAATCCTTAGAGTGTGCTCAATCCATGGATGCTCAGTCCAAAGCCATCACTATTTAGCAAAACCAATTTCACCAATAAACTCAAATTCTGTCTCATATTATGCTCAGAAAATATCCAACCAACATGAACAATGAGGCCCTCAAGCAGTATTTATCATGCAAAGGAAGATCAAAACCCTAAATAGGGTTTTGGAGGCCATTAATTTCTCATAAATATCATTTTTGTCCTTTAAGACCATGCGAGGCCCAAGGCACAAAATATCTAAGATAATAAATGAAAAATAACTTCTAACACCCAACTTTGGAGTGATTTGCCAAAAAAACATCAAAATATCTATTTTCAATAAATTTGTGTCTTTTGTTGACTTTGCAGGCAAGGGTGCCACATTAAGGTCCAAGGGCACAATGCCTGCACCGGAAAAATAGGTCACCTTGCAACTAAGTTTTAAAGGCCTTCCCGGTGTCCGAATGAGCTCCATGATAGCTTGTTGGAAATATTGTCAAGTCTAGTTTCCAAAATTGCCTTTAGTTTTTCATTTGGTGTCCATTTTCCTGCCCAAAAACTAAATCTCCCAAGACTGCTCAGGGCGCAGCGCCAACCCTGAAAATAGGGCAGAAAGGTGGTTTTGGGTGTTTTTAGCACTTTTGGAGGACCAAATCTGCTCCAAATGACCTGAAATTTGGTGTGTGTGATGTAATTGGAAAGATGAACCCAAAAAAGTAAACCAATCCTCAAGAAAGTGCCCCAAAAGAGAGGGCACTGTGCTCTTGGCACTTTAAATCAGTCAAAAACCAAAATTTCCAAAAACTTGCCAAAATTTAAATTTGTCTTCCTCATGGTGTGTGGGATGCTTGTAGGTAGAGATAAGCTAGGTTTTCAAGGTTTTATTTGTCTTATTGCATCTTTGGTAGGTTTAAAGGAAAAGGCTCAATGTCCACCATTTCAGTGTCTTCAGTCCACTGTCATGTGCTCTTTTATCATTATTGTCATCAAGACTCTTTGAGCCACTGTCAACATCCTTACTGTCATTTCCCTCTCTGCTATATTTATCACTTATGTGCCTCACTAATCTCTTCTTCATTTACATTTTCCTCATAGCCTTTAATGATATTTTCTTCACTTCTTGATTCCTTATTTGCATTAGCCCCTCAATGCCTTTTGCTTCACTGCCACTGTCTCTAACATTGTAAAACCTGTCTTGAGAGACCTTAGGATTGAAAATGGAAATAGGATAAAGGGATAATGGAATGGAAGCCTTTGCAAGTGAGTGGAAATGGAGTGTATGAATGAGGGTCCTGGAAGTATAAACAAGCTCAAATGTAAAACCACACTCAAACAGAGAAACTCCCCTTTTATTATTGATTTCCTCTATAGGTAGATGAAGTAAATGGAAAATAATGATTTATAGCTTTGTAGCCTAGGGCTTCTTCTTGGGGTTTCATCACCATTAATTAGGAATCATCAAATAGCTTTAAAATGGGGTTAGGGCATTCACTTACCCCTTATCACTGCCTTATAGGACCTTGGAGAGAGTTTTGGAGTGCATTGAGTGTTTGTGAGGTTGAGGAGGTCCTCCTGGCCAAGCGCGCAACGCTTAGGCGTTTTAACGGGTCTATCGAGAAAAATTGGGCAAGCGTGCAATGCGTTGCTAGGCGTGCAATGCCTGTGTAAAATACACAGGCATAAATTTTCAGGGGCGCAACGCCAGGAAAAATTGTCTAAGTTTTCCTTGAAAACCCAAATTTTCTCATCCCTTTGAAACTTTTAATTCTCTATGAGTAAACCACGACTGATATGAAGTGTGAGATGAGTTCTATAAGTATGTGGCATTTGATTTACCTTTGCAATCCACTTCCTAATATTTACAAGTTTCTTTCACTTTCCTACACTGATACTCTTCATGCATTTCTGCTTGCAGGTGACTGGAAACACTTGAGGTGGCTCTTCCTTTTGTTCTTTTATTGCACTATGGCTTCTATTTTTGCAACCTTAGGATGTTTACATACAACAACAGTCTTTAAAAAACCTGTATAATTTACACCATGAAACTTAGCTTAACTTCTGTACCTTTTTGCTTCTAGTTTGTTGAGGTTATGAAACCTGCTTTTCTTTTGATCCTGGAGATTTGGCATGTTTAATTTGACACAAAAACAGCTCAAAAGTCCTCTTTTGCTCCTATTATGGAGTCTAATTCCTCATGTAACCTCCTCTAGCCACCTCTGATGGTATGTGCCTAAAAAACTGACTTTTACCTTTCTTTTTCCATTGATGCATGAAAAGTTCATCTTTCACAAGTTGGAGATCTAATCACAGTGACATATTCAAAAATCCCTTTGCTTCCACCATGAAACTCAACTTTGTCTTTTCTATTTTGACTGGAAGTTTTACATTGTTTGCATGCAGGGCTACAAGATGAATTCATTGAGGAGTAGACCTCCTACTTACCTATTTTCTGCTAATAGACTTTTAACACTCCTATAAAAATGTCAAAGTTTACATTTACCTCTTGCAGGCCTTGAAATTGAATGGTAGTCTTCTTTGGACATGATGACCTTGAAACATATGAAACCCTAAATGACCTAGTGGGGGTTTTTTGACCATGATCTTTGACTGAAAATTGGCTTGGAGTCTTCAAGTGTAAAAACAGAGTATGGACAAAGTGGTGTATTGAAGATCCAAAATCCAATGTACTTGATTTATCTAAAGAGCCTACAAAGATAGTTTTGAGACCATCAATGCTTGAGGAACCTGATGAACATGGGAAGGAATAAGCTGATTGGTAACCCTAGATGGAAATGGAGGGTTGGGCAAGGGAAAAACAGAGTAATGAGGTTATAGGTGGGAAAATACGATGGAGATGAGTGGCACAAGCCCATAAGGAGTCCTTCAGGAGTGGGAGGGTGACCATGAAAAGTCAAAATGGTAGAATATTGAAAATTTTTCCATAAGGATAATGAAGGCAGTGAAATTTCTAAAACTCACAATATTCAAGGAATTTTGTTTTTGGAAATCTAGAACCAACATTTAGTCATCTACAGATAGTAAAAATTATTGATGACTAACAGTGGCTCCACTTGTGGAGGGAAACTCCTTTTCAGGAGGTGTCAAGGACCTCAGAGTTCAAATCTCTGAGTTTTGAAGACCAGTGCCTTACTTGTACTTGGCGGATTTTTCTTCTTCATCTCGTGATGTTGTTTTGAAGTTATGATCTTATAAAATCTGACAACATGATTTCTTCAATCTCAGTTCTACCTACCCATCCTAATTTTCCTAACATTTTTTCTTCTTCCGGGTGCACTTGGACTGGAAAACCCTTGACATTATTTTCTTTTGAAAGAATAAAAAACTATCTACTTGTACCCTTATCACTTCCAAGAGTTCAGATCAGGCTAATGAACTCTTTTATTCTCTACCTAGTCCACTTATTTGTCAAGATTAAGTTGTTTGAAAAACTTTATTCTCTAACCTACTGACATGAAATTCAAACATGATCAAACTGAGTTTAAGAAATCTGATTTGTCATGGGTTGTAGCATTTGGACAAGATGCACAAAGACATTATTTTTGTATGATAAAAAACTAGAAAACATGAGGGCTATGATTCAGAATTGGTTATGCATCCCTCTCATTTTATTTGGTTCAGATTTATACTTTGGGAACTAGCAGTCTTTCCTAATCTAATCTACTGACAAGCCAAGCTTAAATGGTTTTGACAAGTCTTCTTTCACTAACCTATCAGCAGAAATTTAAAACATGTCCAATCATGATTAGGCTAGATGACTGAACAAGACTCTCTTTTCTTCAACAGTAGTGGAATTTAGGCTTGCACGCTTTCAGCAATACTCTTTTTGGTAAGGGGCTGTACCTTTTCTTTAAAAATTCCCTCTTTTTCTTCTTTTCTTTGATTTTTCAATTCTGACAAAACAATCTGAAACTAAAGCTAGAAATATGCTCATTTTGATGAGCTTATTTCCATTCCTATCTATCCTAATCTAATTTAGATATGATACATACTTATTTGGTGAACTCACTCTTCCAATATAACCAATCAAGTAGATGGTTCCATGAGTGATCATGGTTCAGCTCTTTGAGTGTGCTGAAAAAAATCAAAAGGCCACTCCCACCTCATTGGTGTTTGAACAGTAATGCCTAAAATTTTCTTTAGACCTTGCAACAAACTACTCCTGAAATATTTTACTCCCTCTTCAAATGTCTCTAAGAAAACAACAAAGGGATCTTGGAATAATACCTGGTTTGGAGGATTTGAGAAATAATCTTCATTTAGGACTACTCCTTCCTCCACCTCATTAACCTTAGGATTATTTTGGTAAAGAAACCCCACCTCTTCCTTATGATCATCTGCACTATCAGCCTCATCATATATTGCAAAGTTGTCTTCTATAAAAATTGATATGCTTTGATTGAGTGGGATGAATTCAGTGTGTGGGAGCTTAGTTGACCTTTGAGGCTCTGTGTGACACTAGGGTTACCCTGCAGATGTCTTTTGCTTTAAGTTTTATTGCAGAAGTAACCTTAAGGCTGTCTTGACGCGAAAATCTTCACTCAATCAATAAATTCGCGCTTGATTGAGTACTTTGAAAGAAACGGTGGCGACGTAATGGCGAGGAATCAATTTGCCTCGGATTGGCGGTGGAGAGCATTCCTGCTTGATAAAACACTTTAGGTTTTCTGTAAACTGTGTTTTATTTGGGGATTAGGCTTTTGATAAGCATCTTAGACCCAATCCCAGTGAAATTGTCTCTAATCCTCTTTTCTGATACATTTTGGTCTTCGGCACTGATACTCTTTCACTGTTTTAAATCCATGGTTTTTCTGTTGGTATGCGAGCACGCGGGGTTCATAAAGGATCCATGCTGAGAAACAGGAAACGTGAGAGCCATCATGTTGATGAGCAGGAGTACTCCTTGGCAATAAATATTATTGAGAAGGAAGTGCAACAACTCTCATGTGATTATCAATTTCCAAGCCTTTATCTACAATTTGAAATTCAATGGGACTTGGTGGCTGCAAATTTGGAGCTAAGGAGAATTATATGTGATAAATGATTTCCTCATCCATTTTAGGAAAATGTTTCTCATTAACAACTTGCTCAAGAAGTTCATTATCTTCCCCAAACTCAACATCAAAACTCAAAGACTGCTAATTTCCAATCACATGAAAGTTATTTCTGATGGACTGAAATGAAGTAGAACAAAGAGGCAAAGATGCTTCACTTACTTGCAAATTTTCTAGACTTTCCTCATCAGTGTCATAGCTGATATGTGTTGGCTAATTACTATTGTCAAGTGGATGAAACTAAACTTCCTCCCACAGACCAACTGGTGATTGTTCTGCAAGATTAGCTTCTGTTTGGAGATCACAATCATCATCATACTGATCAAACTTTGGACAATCATCAATATAAGTAATGTCACCAATCAAAAATATTGGATTATCAGATTATTTCTTCTTGAATCGATCTACAAATCCCTTTTTTGATCTATGGTAGTTGGGGTTAGCAGGAAAATGAATAGAAATGTTCTACTCACATGAAGGTTTAGAGGCGGGCTGTATTCTTAGAATTTGATTTATTTCCTCTTCAGTCAAAAGAGGAGACATTTTTCTCTTTCTTTGGATAACACTACAGTAGTTCTCTTTCTCTTGTGAAGGCTGATTCTAAGGCTAAGTATCTTCTTGAGAATCACACAAAAGAGATGCTGAATCATCATTTGTGCCTTCAGAGAGATCCCGTGGATTTTCTCCCTTTATTTCCTGGTTGATTTCATCCTCAACCAACTCTTCTTGGTTGTCATAATAGTTATCTTGAGTAGAAATTTATGAATTTCTTCTAATAGATCCTCAAGATGCCAATTTCCCAATCTTCATTGATGTTTACAAGGTGTTGTATGAGATCTTCCGATTGATCACAAAAATTTTCAGCTAATGATAAAGATGAAATTTTTTCTTTATAATGTTCATAAAACACCTTGTGGAAATACGTTAAATAAAACAAAATACCAGGGTCTAGGCCTTCATACCATTTCCTTGCCTTTCCTTCTAATATCCCCATGAACATTTTCATGAGGTAGTCCTCATGCCATTCAACTTTTAACCTCCATACATGTATATGATATTTGATGAGATGTAACAAGGGGTCATCAAATTTTTCATCTTGAAACATAGGTAGGTTTGAAACCTAGTCTATCTGAGGCATTTTGTGTGGGAACCAAGGGATATGATCTCTGTTCATTGGAGCATATCTCCATTGTGTCCTTGGATCCATCTTTGTCAATCAAAAGGTTCACTGCATCTTTTCAACCAGTCTAGAGTCTTCTACCAGTGGAGTCTTTAGGTCTATTGAGAATTGTGGAGTCACTAGGTGGATGATTTCAACTTTGATGTCCACCATCAACAAGATTGGGATTTATCAATGCATTCCCAGGGGAGTCTATGAGAACTAGTGGGGTTATTAGGCCTACTGGAGGCTAGTGGAGTCGCCAAGTGGATGAGGTTTACTGCTTTGTGGGTTGGCTTGTTATCCACCATCAACAATTCAAAAACCAATCTAGAGATGTTTTGGGTTTTCTGAGTTTCTTATGTAACACTAAGATTTCAATGAGATTTCTCTAGTTGAGACATCATGTTGCTAGTATGGTGAACCAATTAGATACTACTCTTGGCTAACACTTGATTTTCTAAGTTTGACAGGGATTTGAGAGTTCTTAAGGTATACTTAGGATGTTACTAACTCAGGGTCCCACCGTGATCGCCATTATGTTAGGTCCCCATAATTTGTTAGATTAGAAAGATCAAATGTACAAGGGTAACATCAGACCAGTCTTTGGAGTCCTTGGACCTAGCCTTCCTAGACTCAGAGAGGGCTCTCTTTATGTTTGTGTAAAGGATTTAACTTGTTTGATTTTAGGCTAGTTATAGGGATTAGGGTTTGCTTGTTTGTTTGGTTAGTTGGATAGGACGTGAAAAAAAATAGGTAGAGTAAGAGAGAATCAATCCATTGGGCTATGGAGTCTTCAAAGGTCTTAAAGAGTGCAAAAATAGGTCAAGGGTGTCTCCTAGGGCAAGTTAACAAGGCCAAATGGGTCTAAGTAGGTTTAGTGTGGGTGAAATGAACATGGATTTGTGAATATAGTAGGTTAAGGGGAAATCAAGGATTCTTTAACATACTAAGAAACAAGAAAAATCTTTCTATGAAACTTACTTGCAAAAAAATAGACTTTTAACATAACATTTTAGTCAAAAACCAAAGAGCATTTAAGAATTCTTTAGCTAAACTTCAAGGAGGAAAACATAGAAATCAAAGGAGGCAGGCAGAAGTAGGGTGCCAAGAAGCAAGTCCTATTCTATATTTCTGTCTTTTGATCAAATAAAACATGAAAATAATGAAACTGAAGAAAAAAAAGACAAACGTGGAATACATCACCATCTAACAAAGCTTTATGAATCCTAAGAGTGTGCTCAATCCATGGATGCTCAGTCCAAAGCCATCAATATTTAGCAAAACTAATTTCACCAATAAACTTAAAGTATATCTCATATTATGCTCAGCAAATATCCAACCAACTTGAAAAATGAGGCCCTTGTGCAGTATTTATCATGCAAAGGAAGATCAAAACCCTAACTAGGGTTTTGGAGGCCTTTAATTGCTCATAAACATAATTTTTGTCCTTTAAGACCATGGAAGGCCCAAGGCACAAAATACCTAAGGTAATAAATGAAGAATAACTTCTAACACCTAACTTTGGAGTGATTTGCCCAAAAAACCTCAAAATATCTATTTTCAATAAATTTGTGTCTTTTGTTGAATTTTCAGGCAAGGGCGCAACATTGAGAACCGAAGGCGCAACGCCTGCATCAGAAAAATAGGTCACCTTGAAATTAAGTTTTGAAGGTCTTCCCGGTGTCCAAATGAGCTCCATGATAGCTTGTTGGAAAGATTGTCAAGTCTAGTTTCCAAAAATTTCTTTAGTTTTTCATTTGGTGTCCATTTTACTGCCCAAAAACCAAATCTCCCAAGAATTCTTAGGGCATAGCCCCAGCCCTGAAAATAGGGCAGAAAGGTGGTTTTGGGTGTTTTTAACACTTTTGGAGGACCAAATATTTTCCAAATGACCTGAAATTTGGTGTGTGTGATGTAATTGGAAATATGAGACCAAAAATGTAAACCACTCCTCAAGAAAGTGCCCCAAAAAAGAGCGCAACGCCCCTTAGCACTTTAAATCAGTCAAAAACCAAAATTTCCAAAAACTTGCCAAAATTTGAATTTGTCTTCCTCATGGTGTTTGGGATGCTTGTAGGTATAGATCAGACAAGTTTTCAAGGTTTTATTTGTCTTATTGCCCCTTTTTTAGGTTTAAAGTAAAAGGCTCAATGTCCACCATTTCAGTGTCTTTAGTCCACTGTCATGTGCTCTTCTGTCATTAGTGTCATCAAGACTCTTTGAGCCACGGTCAACATCCTTACTGTCATTTCCCTCTCTGATATCTTTATCACTAATGTGCCTCACTAATCTCTTCTTCATTTACATTTGCTTCATGTCCTTTAATTCTCTTTTCTTCACTTCTTGATTCCTTATTTTCATCAGTGCCCTCAGTGCCTTCTGCTTCACTGCCACTGTCTCTAAAATTGTAAAACCTGTCTTGAGAAACCTTAGGATTGCAAATGGAAATGGGATAAAGGGATAATGGAATGACAACCTTTGCAAGTGAGTGGAATGGGAGTGTATGAATGAGGGTCATGGAAGTATAGACAGGCTCAGATGTAAAACCACACTCAAACAGAAAAACCCCCCTTTTATTACTGATTTCCTCTATAGGTAGATGAAGTAAATAGAAAACAACGATTTATATCTTTGTAGCCTAGGGCTTCTTCTTGGGGTTTCATCACCATTAATTAGGAAACATCAAATAGCTTGAAAATGGGGTTAGGGCATTCACTTACCCCTTATCACTGCCTTATAGGACCTTGGAGAAATATTTGAAAGATTTTTGGAGTGCATTGAGTGTTTGTAAGGTTGAGGAGGCCCTCTTGGCCAAGGGCGTAGCGCCTAGGCATTTTACTGGGTCTGTCGGGAAAAATCGGGCAAGTGTGCAGTGCCTGTGTAAAATACACGGGCAAAAATTGCCAAGGGTGCAACGTCTATTTCCAGGCGCATAGCGTTAAGCCAGGGGCACAACGGCAGACAAAATTGTCTAAGTTTGCCTTGAAAACCCAAATTTTCTCATCCCTTTGAAGCTTTTAATTCTCTGCAAGTAAACCATGATTGACATGAAGTGTGAAATGAGTTCTATAAGTATGTGGCATTTGATTTACCTTTGCAATCCACTTCCTAATATTTACAAGTTTCTTTCGTTTTCTTACATTAATACTCTTCATGCCTTTCTGCTTGTAGGTGGCTGGAAACACTTGAGGTGGCTCTTCCTTTTGTTCTTTGATTGCACGATGGCTTCACTTTTTACAACCTTTGATTGCACGATGGATGTTTACATACAATAGCAGGCTTTAAAAAACCTGTATAATTTACACCATGAAACTTAGCTTAATTTCTGTACCTTTTTGCTTGTAGTTTGCTGAGGTTATGAAACCTGCTTTTCTTTTGATCCTGGAGATTTGGCATGTTTACTTTGACACAGAAGCAGCTCAAAAGTCCTCTTTTGTTCCTATTATGGAGTCTAATTCCTCATTTTCCCTCCTCTAGCCACCTCTGATGGTATGTGCCTAAAAAACTGGCTTTGACCTTTCTTTTGCCATTGATGCATGACAAGTTCATCTTTCACAAGTTGGAGATCTGATCATAGTGACATCTTCCAAAATCCCTTTGCTTCCACCATGAAACTCAACTTTCTCTTTTCACTTTCACTGGAAGTTTTACACTATTTGTATGCAGGGCTGCAAGATGTCTTCATTGATGAGCAAACCTCCTACCTTATCTATTTTCTGCCAATAGACTTTTAACACTCCTGCAAAAATGTCAAATGTTACATTTAGCTCTTACAGGCCTTGAAATTGAATGGTAGTCTTCTTTGGACATGATGACCTTGAAACATATGAAACCCTAATTAACCTAGTGGGGGTTTTTTGACCATGATCTTTGACTGAAAATTGGCTTGGAGTCTTCAAGTGTAAAAACAAAGTATGGAAAAAGTGGTGTATTGAAGATCCAAAATCCAATGTACTTGATTTATCTAAAGAGCCTACAAAGATAGTTTTGAGACCATCAATGCTTGAGGAACCTGGTGAACATGGGAAGGAATAGGCTGATTGGTAACCCTAGATGGAAATGGAGGGACGGGCAAGGGAAAAACAGAGTAATGAGGTTATAGGTGGGAAAATAGGATGGAGATGAGTGGCACAAGCCCATAAAAGGAGTCCTTCAGGAGTGGGAGGGTGACCATGAAAAGGAAAAATGGTAGAATAGTGAAAAATTTTCCATAAGGATAATGAAGGTAGTGAGATTTTTAAGACTCACAATATTCAGGGAATTTTGTTTTTAGAAATCTAGAACCAACATTTAGTCATCTACAGATAGTAAAAATTACTGATGACTAACATGCAACATTCTTTCATTTTTGCAAAGTCTAGATTTAGTCTGTAGAATGATCTCTGTATACCTTAGTTTGGTTTACTGCCTTAGAGCAACTTGAGTAGAACCTAGCTTATTATGCATACAACACTGTTACTTCTTAAGTTTTTACAAACTGCGGATTAATAAATTGAAACTAATAACCCTGAAAGTTGAAACATTCTTGTTGCAATGCCAAAACTCATCAATCTTATATATTTTTCTAAAACAATTTCCAATATTTTATAATTTATAATCTTCCATCGATAAATAAATAAATTTTATAAATTCACATGCACTATACTTTTTAAGATAAGCATTACAACTAAGTTGAAGTAATGAACTTTTAAACAAATTATGAACTTTCAATAATGATGATTGATTTTGTCTCTATAGTAAAATAATAAGTAAATATTAAAGAAATGTTTATGCACTATGTAGGATAGCAATTATATCATAGGAAACTTTGAGAAAGTTTCTCATCATGGAAATTTGGGTGTTAACTATTTTTGAAGAGGTTAGTGCTTTTATATATTTCATCTTGGGTGTGTATCTCTTGACTCAAGTTAGCAATGATAACATCTTCGTCAATTAATGACCCCACATGTGAACTTGGAAAATGATTTTTTTGAGGAATCAAACATTGATGAGGCTATAGCACTGTCAACTTTCACCAACTCAATTGACCTCTTATGCCTAACAACATTGTTGCAGACATTTTTCGATTTTGTAAACTATATAAAATATTGATTTTAACAAAAACAACAAAAAAATACTTTTCTATAAGCAATATTATATGGCCCGTCATGTACCATGCTTGATTAGTCCATTTACTTTTCTAATCCTATTACATTGAAGGTCTCAATAAATGATTACCTCAAGAGTTAAAAGTGACATGTGAAAATATTAAAGAAGAAAATCAACGAACTATTTGTTTTTTTAAATATGTTGTTGTAACAAGGTTGTTAGTTAGTTTAATTATTGAATTTGAAAGATATAAATTAATATTTATATATTTAAAAGTTCTATATTGTATTTGTAAAAATTAATTTTAAATAAAAAAATTGATTATTATTATTATTATTATTTTTTAAAAAATTAATTAATTAATTATATTAATAATAATAATAATAAATTTAAAAAATAAATACATATATCATAATTTTTATAATTATAAAAATATATTAATTTAATTTAATTTTTATAATTATAAAAATATAGTAATTTAATTTAAACCTTCAAAAAATAATATGTATAATTTTCACAAATTAAATAATTAAACTATGGAAATTGAGATATATTTGTAACCCATTTTAATTGCATATATACATACACAAATCATTTAAAAAAAATTTCTAAATTGTGACCATAAAAATATATTTATTATTATTAAATTTATAAATATTCTATCAAATTTTTATAATTACTCATTGGCTTAAAATATGATTGGTAATGAACCTAAAAGAAAATTTGCTTAAACCTTTCTCTACAATTTTAACAACTACAAACACGATAACGATAATAATAATAAAAATAATTATAGACATTGTATTGTTCGAGATCGGGAAGCTAGAGATGAAAAGAAAGATCAAATCATATAACTGAAATATAATACAACTCAACATAAAAAAACATATTACTATACTTGTCGGAGGCACGGTATATGCATTAGGTTGGCTATTGATTTGACATTAATTTCTGTTTGACTTAAAATTTTTAAAATTTATTTAATGTTAAACATTATGAATTGAAATTTATATTTTTTTAATAATATTTTAATTTATTTATCTCAAATTTTATTGGTTCAAAACTTTAACATGTTATTGCAAAACTCATAGTTCTTCGTGCCATTTCAATTGCTTCTGTGCGCCATCAATCTCCAACTCTGCAGCTGTATTAAATGTTAGTTTCTATGCCATTGGGTTTTACGTTTCAATGACCCGGTACTTAATACGTATGTTCATTTAAATATGACATTTTTAGCCTCGTGGACATTAAAAATTCTTTCTTTCTATGTTATCAGAGTTTATTTGAGATTGATACTTCCGAGATTTCACCACCATCCGAATTCAATATGAAATGACACTTCCGTATTTGATTCTGTCAAATCCAGGATTTTTGTTTTCTCGGGATTTCTTAATATTAAACCACTCGCTCTGAATCGCATGGCTTCCCATGCCCAGTCTCCAAACACGTCAACCCTAGAGATCTCCACAATCCATCGATGCATGGACGATCTGGATTAACCGAGCTACTTAGGGTTTCCATCTGTATAAGATATTTCATTTTTCTTTCTGGTTCGACATTTCTCGTTCGGCTCGCAAAATCTAGCCATTTTCTCTGGAATTTCTCCTTTACGACTCAAGGAATTCTGTAACTCTATGAGGTCCAGTATTTCTAAGGCATTCTGCACACCGTCCACGCTCCAGGTAATACGTCATTCGATTTTCTTCTACGTTTCTTGAAATTTTTTTACGACTAGAGAGTAGGTATCCATTTGATATTAACTGGCTTTCTGTTATTTCCCAGAACGCATGGTTTAACTCTGCCTATTTCTGGAACTACATTTGAGTACAATTTTCTTTTATCTTACCTTCATCTATAGTCCACCTTCGGACTTGATGATTTCGTTCCTATTTCGAATATTTTGGAAATGAAGGTACTGTGTCACATGCTCATATGGCTCTGGTAAGAGAGGAAAGGTATTTAGTAATCTCGTCGTTTTTCCATGGTTGTGAACCTGCTCATACCTCTCATACTTTTGGTGTCGGGTTTATCCATTTAAATTTTATTTCAATACCCAGATTTGGTTTGGAAGATTTTTTTTTTTTTTTTGAGTTGGGAATATCTTGGAAAACAAGTTCCGACCTATGAAAACTCACAGTATAAGGTATCGTATTTCACTTCTACTGATTTTATTAGTCTCATAATTTTATTTGCGAAATTTTTCCACCTATCGCTATCTTCTTACAACGGTTCTTGTTATGTATAATAATAATGGACCGCCTCCAACCTTCCTCGGTGGTTATGACAGTGTCATTATAACCCCAGTAAGTTCATATTTTTCTATTCGAATAGACAACGATTTGAATTTAAAAAGTGTGTCTTATCGAAATTTTGTCAACAATTATAATTTCTCTTCCTTGGAATTGTTTCACCCACTGCACAGTAAAATTTCCTATTCGATGTCGTGGCTTAATTGGTAGAGATATTTTATATTTATACCCATTTAGTTTTCCTTTCCGAGATTCTTATATTTAGAACCTCGTTTCAACTAATTGGGTTTTGGTATTATCTACTGTTGGGTTGCACCACTATTCTTACTTGAAGCGTTCTATTCACTTGTTCAATGCTACATTCTAGAATAGTGTCGTTTCTCTTTTTCTATTAAAGAATCTAGAAGGGTTTGTCATTCCATTATATGCAATGACCAGTATTCTTAGTCCAATGTATAGTTCACTAGAACTTTTTCCTTTCTATTATTCTTTCATACGAGTGTTTAAAATTTGTTCCTCACAATTTAAAGGCTATGCGAGTACTAAACCCTTCTATTTTATGTGCACATATATCTCTTTGAATTTAAATCAATGAGGTAGTTAATCTCCAGCTTCTATGTTAGGTTCTTTGTGTATTCATATATATTTCAGTTTCAATACTATCTCTCAATATTAATTTCAGGTTCTGTCATGTGCAAGTGGATTATGTATGTTACACAGGTTGGTCCAGTGCATCATGGGTTCTTCATATGCCTTCAATGCATACATGTGCCCTCAAGAGTTGATTAGATTTTCTTTTATAAACGACCAGAGAGTCCTCTGTATAAATGTTTTATAATTTATAAAAGAACAAAGAGTGTTTTCTGTGTAACTGTGTTTATCTTCTTCTTTTTAATAATCCTAAACCCTTATGAGAATGTACTATATGGATTTATTCATTGTAAGTGTTTAAATATTATTTTATTATAAGAACTATTGATTTGATATTAATTTCTGTTTGACTTAAAATTTTTAAAATTTATCTAATGTTAAACATTACGAATTGAAAATTGAAATTTATATTTTTTTAATAATATTTTAATCTATTTATCTCAAATTTTATTGGTTCAAAACTTTAACATGTTATTTCAAAACTCATAGTTCTTCGTGCCCGTTCAATTGCTTCCGTGCACCGCCAATCTCTGAATCTGCAACCATTTTAAACGTTATTTCATACACTTAGTTTCTCAACTCTGCATAGTTCTCCGACTTTGCAGTCGTATTAATAAGTTACAGTGCAACTGTCACTTCTTTGATTAGCCTGTATCCACCGGAAATTCGTTCCTTTTCACTGTTCATCATGTCATTTGGCACCAAAGATTACATTTAATGATCTGCAGTAACATTTGTTTCTTGGATGGCATAACTACGACCATTGAAACAATAGAAGTGTAATTATATGTAGCATGTGATGCCACTTGCTTATGTATACAATGTGGTTTTATTGTACTCAAAACCTTTCACAATACTAATTCCTTTGACCTGCATTCCTTGAATTAATTCTCAAAACCACATGTAGCCACAAGATAACAAGGCATACCAGCTAGGGAATGCATTATTACTGATCATTTTCACTGACCACTTAACAACATTTTCTCCACCACGAATTATTAAAATCAAATTTGAAAGATCTCCAACTCAAAATTGGGGTCCTTGTTACCCACGTACCTTGCCCGATCATGGTTAACATATTTTTTCACTTAAAAAAAAAACCAAAAGATTAACTAAAAAACAAGTTACCACATAGTTTAGATACATAATCATCCATTTTTAACATATGACATTGATATCATTATATTAATAAATTACACAATAGTTTCATATGCCATGGATATGTAATTGTATTCTTTATTTTATTTTTTTTCTTTGAGGAGTAAAGATTAACATTTATGTCTTTTTGTTTTTTTGCTTTTCATGCTAAATAGATAACATAAATTTTAATAAAATTATTTATTTTTTAATTAAAATTTATTAGCATAAGATATTGCTATATTTATATTAATAAATTACATAATGTATGTATATGTCATTGTATGCTTTATTTTATTCTTTTGTGATTTGGGAGTGGTGTTAGTTTTTTTAAATATCAATTGTTAAAAATTGTGCACATATTTGATGAAATTTAGCTATTACACGATATTTTGATGTGGTTTTATGGCTTAAACTTCTATTGTCATCATTTATTATTCCTAACTAACTATCATATTCATTATTAAAGTATAGTAATAATTTTTTAATGTATATAATTTAACTTCACAAGGTTAAACAAATTTATTGCATATAATTTAATTTCAGAAGGTTAAAAATGCTTATATATATATATATATATATATATATATATATATATAATATATATATATATATATATATGTCTTTTAGGTGATGAGGATGTCATTCTCATCACAATATTTTCATTGGTTTAGGTGCAGAATGTCTGGATATTTTTTCATACACATAGATTATATTCTATTTTTAAATATGGATTATAATGGAATCATTATGTGGATTTTCAAATTTCATTTACTAACATTAGTAAGTATAAAGGAACAAAACAAAGGTAATAAATAATAAATGTTTTTTTGTTTTTTGTTTTTTGCTTAAATGCAATTATGCAATTGTTGAGATATATATAATTGTAATTTTTTATTGTTTTTTTATTTAAAATTAGCTATATTTAAACTAACCTACAAGTATTAGCTACCATGTAGCACTTGTTATATTCGTTAGAACATTGTATATGGTGCTCAAAAGTAACCCTACAGGCTTGCCAATGCCAGGATAATAAGATAAAATAATGTATTCAAATTAATGTTTACTTAAATTCATGTAAGTAAAATTTTGTTATTCCAGACCATTAATGTGAAATTATATTAAATTTCACCTCATTTACTTGATTCTTTTCATCTATTCCCCATGGACTTGACTTTCAAATTTAGAGACGATTTAAATTATTCGATTACAATAACAAATACTTTATTTTACTTCAGCCCAACAACAAATACTTTACTTTACTTCAACCCAAACCACTTGACAACTTCAGAGAATACATACCATACAAATGTACTTCGATGTTAACAAGGTGCCTCCCTTAGGGCACACTTTTTTAAGTATATAAAACTTGAAAAAACTTGTTCACAACATATTTTTATTGTGGATCCTTTATCTTCCACAAGTCACTTAACATTTCTTAGGTATATAATATTTCAAATAAACATGAAAAATCAGATTTGGAATCCACCCATAACAAAGAGTGAAAATTAAATTTGAAAGCACACCATATTTGGACAATTAGTAACTTTATATGCATATAGGGAGTGAAGTACAAGTACATAAAATCATATTTCATAAAGATGGTACTATTGAAAATGGAAATAAGAAATATTGAAAATGGTATCAAGAAATATTTCAATTTAATTTTCCCTTGAATTATATTAGAATAAAATTGTAATTCCATATTACATGACATTTTGTATGAGTTAACTAAGTTAGGATGACTAAATTGTATTTCCATATTATATGACAATTTTTATGAGTTAAATAAGTTGGGATGACTTAGTTGGTTCAGTTAATTCAAGTTGAGGGTCAAACTAGAGGCATGTAGAGTGTCTCCTACATTATAGGAGCCCTGGTTGAGTTTATTTTGAGTTGCAATTAATTAACTCGATTTATCTCAGTTAAACTAGTTATAACTAATGGAGGAATTGGTAGGAGGTTAGACAGTGGGGTGTTGCTTCATGTGTTCAACCAGTTAACTAACAATTCACTCATAAACAACTCATTCATGTCAGTTTGGAGAAAGACCTAGTTGAGATTGGAGTTCAAGGGCAATGTACTATCAATTGTATAATTATCTAAATTGTACAGGTGGCACATGCAGTCAAAGGAAGGCCCCTAATGGATTACACAATATGGATTGGGAATTTCCCTAATTAATAGGGCCTAATTACCCAAGCAAACAATGTAAGGAAATAGGAATCCTAGAGGGCAGAAAATTGGTTAAGTATTGAACCAGGCTTGTCTACGAATCATTGAGATATATAGAGATAATGGAGAGGTTTCTCAGCTTGGAGAAAAGAATTTGAATATTCTCATATTTTCTGACTTATGGAATATACAGATAGTAGGGTTTTTAGCTAAGCATTCCCCCAAGAAATACTTGTGTGTTATGCGATTGAAATTCTTTCTCTTTCATGTTTCGTAATTTCAATATCTAAATTGGTTTCCACAATTAGTATAGTAGATTAAATTATAATGTTTTAGCATATTAAAATTATCAGTTTAATCTACGGGTATTTTATACATGGTATCAGAGTAGGAATGACTCTAGAAGAGAAGAATATGAATTTGTTCTGTGTAGGTGAATTGAATTTTTAGATATACTCTTCAGGACTAGCAGCAGGATCAGGATGTCTTTCTATGGATTGAGACTCGAATATTCCATTAAGGGTGTTTTGAATTACATAGCTTGGAGAGACAGGATGGAAGCTATGTTGGAAGACAACAGGCTGAAGGAGTTCATGGATAGTGATATTCCTAGGCATGTAGAAACAGGTGCTCAAGATCTGGCGACATGGAAGAAGAATGTAGCAAAGGACAGAAGGATTCTATTGGAAGGTGTTCGAGATAATATTATCTTTAACATCCATGAAAAGGAAAATCCATATGCTATGTGGAATGCCTTAACTGATTTGTTTCAAAACATCAACGACCACAAGAAGATAGCACTAAAAGACAAGCTCAAAAATATCAAGATGGAGAAGGGAGAAACAATACCAAAATATTTGACCAAGTTCACTCAATGTTGAGATGAGCTTGTAAGTGTTGATGTTACAGTTGTTGAGGATGATCTGGTGAGCCTAGCCCTTATAGGCCTTCCCAAGAGCTAGAAAAACTACCAATATTCGGTAAATGGGAGGGAGAAGCTACCAAAGTGGGAGTGTTTGTGGTTCAACTTGGTGTAAGAAGAGATTCAGTGGAACAACAGAGATGGGACCTCATCCAAAGAAGTGGAAGAGAACTTTGCATTAGTAAGCAAAGAAAAGAAATCCAAGGGAAAGAAGTCCCAAGAAAAAGAGGGAAAGAATAAATACTTGTCCAACATCAAATGTTTTCACTGTCATGAATTTTGGGCACTATGATACGAAATGTCCATAGAATAAGGCAAGTAAGAAGGATCATGAAATATCAACAATAGGCGAAGCTTGAGCTTCAAAATTCAAACTTGATTTCACTCTCATTACATGCATGGAAAGCACTGTAATGGGATGCATGTGGTATCTTGACAGTGGTGCCTCGCTTCATATGACAGAGAATAAATATCTCTTCATGACTTGGAGGAGAAAGACCTCAAGAAGAACATAGAGTTTGGAGATGATGGGAGGTATAGCACGACTGGTTTGGTACAGTTACTTTTCAGAGGGAGTTTGTCTCCCCTGTCATACTCACATATGTGTTGTTTGTTCTAGGACTAAAGAAGAATCTTGTTTTTGTCATCGTATTGGAATATCATGGCTATGATGTGATATTTAACAAAGGAAATGTTTTCCTTAGACACATCGCCACGAGACGAGTGAAGAAGATTGGTGTATGAGTCAAGAACCTATACGCACTTGAGATTAAAGATGCATGCAAATATTTAAGTGTTAGGAATACGCAATTTATTAGCAAGTTGGCGAGTCCAATTACGAAACAACATCGTTTCAGCCAACTTTGGGATTCTAGGATCTAGCTCTCCTGAATCCGGAGAGGGATCTCTCCAATATGTAAAAATATGGATTTGTATTCGAATTTTGGGGTTATGATATTAGGCTAGTTATGAAGGCCAAGGGTTTGTTTGTTTTTTGGATGGTTGAGCATGATTACTGTTCAAGGTGGAATGTTCTGAGTGCAAAAAGTTTCAAAGGTGAGAAGTTGCAAGAAATCAGAGTAAGCTTTGGAAAAAAAGATAGATAATTGCAGTTTTTAGTCCATTGGGCTATGGAGTCATAATAGGGTTTAATTGGATTAGCAAGAGGCAAGAGTGTTCCATGGGGCAAGTCATCTATGTCTAAGGATCTCTTTGAAGATTGATTTATGAAATGGAATGATACGGTAAGAAGGAGAAATAAACGGATGCAGAAACAAGAGCAGCCCAGGATCTGGTAAGTACTTTGAAACTAGCCAGCCTTTGACATGAACTCAAGAAAAACATAAAAGTAAACTAGGATCTGGTAAGTACTTTTAAACTAGCCAGCCTTTGATACACTTTCAATAGAAAACATATTAAAACAGAGGGAAACTTGAAGGCAACCTTTGGATTAGAAACTAGCGGGCCGAGCTCACCACAAATCCTCTCCTAGCTCTTCTTTACTTGGTTACTTTCAAGACAAATACAAAGATAACAACAGAATGGCCTAAGATCTGGTAAGTACTTTGAAACTAACCAGCTTTTAACACATTCCAAGGCAAACAATCAGGCAGTCTGTGGGATCAAACTGGGACCAGGGCTCACCATATCTTCCTCAGTTCATCTTCACAAAACATATACTGAAAATAACATCTAAGAATAACATTCAGCGAAGACAATAAGACGAGAGAACGCCAGCATTCCTATGCTTAAACTGAATTAAATCATTCCTAAATAACACAGATGGAAGAAAACATTCAGATAAATATTTTCATTCAGAGAAGGTTATCGATATACAGTAGGTCCTAACTCTATGCATGTTGTTCTTTATAAGAGAATATGCAACACAAATGGAAATAAAAACAAAAATAACAAGTTACAATTAGAAAAACATCACCGTCAACATAGACCGGGATCCCATAAATCAGCTTGTATTGATGCTTCAAACTAGTTACAGCTTTAAGTCCAGTGCTTTAGGTTAGCAACCATCTACACATCTCAGCCTAACCTATCTATCACCAGCAGAGCTCCAAGAGCCAGTGAATACTATGTACAATCAGAAGTTTTTGCTCAAATGTATGTCAAAGTTCTACAACCAACCCCTCACTCATCTTCTGAAGAAGTATATATAAAAGAATGAGGAGGTGAGACCTGATAAAATATCTCAATTACAATTAATACAGAGTTAATGTCTTCTTGGCCCTTGGGGGGCTCAATGAAGAAATTGTACAGGTGTTTCACTGTATTAATTGATTTACACTTATGAATTAAGCTCGGTGGGAGCTTAGTTGACCTTTGAGGTTCTGTGTGACGCTAGGGTTACCCTGCAGATGTCTTTTGCATTAAGTTTTATTGCAGAAGTAACTTTTCCGGTTGTGCTGAGGTGAAAATCTTCATTCGATCAATAACCTCGGCCCCTGATTGAGTACTTTGAGGAACAGGTGGCACTATGGTAGCTGAGGAATCAATTTGCCTCAGATTGTGGTGGTGGAGGCATTCCTGCTTGATAAAACACTTTAGGTTTTCTGTAAACTATTTTTTATTTGGGGATTAGGCTTTTGATAAGCATCTTAGATGTAATCCCCACAAATCTGTCCTTTAATCCTCGTTACGTGCATTTTAGGTATTGACACGATTACCCTTTATTTGTGTTAAATCCATGGTTTCTAGTTGGTATGCGGGCACGGGGGTTCATAAGGCATCCATGCCTGAGGAAACACTGAGGAAATGTGCATTTATACCCCGTGAATGATTTCCTTTGAAGAATCGAAGATGGGAGGGTTTTCACCCTCCGCCTTTGAATCTTCTTCGAAAATTGCGAGAAAATGATAAAAGCCTTGTAAAATACGAAAAATATTAAGAAATCCTGCTTTTATAGGTTGACTGCATCGAAGGGCGTGTGGAAGGAGCGGGGCCATTGGATGGCATCATCCAACGGTCGGGATTAATTGGGGAGATCATAGAATGGGCGGAAGAAAAATTAAAACCGAGTCGTCGATTATGCAGAGATCGACGGTCGAGATTGAACGAGGCGGTCAGAGGAGGAGGATGAATCTGAACCGTCGATCACACAGAGATCAACGGTCAGGATTGGGCGATGAATTGTGGGCCGTCAATCTGCATATCAGATCAACGACAGAGATTTATTTTCCGCTATACGATGGCCCGACTATCGCGCGCATACCTTCGTTAACCATCGAGAAACCTCGACGATCGATCACCATTGGATCAGTGGGCCTAGATCGGATGGTCCACAACGATATCGCTGGGTGTCCAGGTCCAAACGTTAACGCGCGATGGACAACGGATGGACGATGGTTTTACAAATAGTACACGGGACGCATGGCGGCAAGTGTATGGAATCGCTGGCCATCGGAAGAAAACAACTTTTGGCCCGAAGGTGGTGCGATGGATATTGCCGGTTTCGGGAAACCGACTTTCAGGCAGTGGGGGCCATGGGGAGATGAACTCCACACCGTCAATCTTTGGATTTAGATCGATGGTGGAAATTAAGTCGAAATTCGATCCGACGGAAAAAGTTATAAAATGAATAAAAACCCAATGTTTATAATAAAACAAAGGTTTTATTATTTTCGAGTGGAATATATATTATGTGGCTAAACGCCCGACTGCGGGGCCGAGGGCACATGAGAGGATGATATGACCGGGGCTTTATATAAAAGGGCCAATCACATTGGAGTTTTTCAAACAAGGCAAAAAGACTTGCGCGATTTGGATTTTCTCCGATGCAATAAGCACCAAGAAGGTTAGGGCTTGGTGTTTATGGTGAGGGCACATGTGGGGAAGTGGTTAGGACTTAGCCCATGAGGGCTTAAGTCAAATACATATGAAAAAATGGGTTTTGAATGATTTTCAATTTTTTTCAAAGGAAATGAGGGTTCCGATAAGGCCAAGAGTGAGTCTTAAACCTTATAAAGGGGATTTTGATGAGGGGAAAGGCAGAAATGTGAAAATGAGGGATTTTTGTGGGAAATAAGGGGATAGAAAGATGAGGTTAATTTGGGAAGAAGGGAAAGGAGAAAATGGTGTTTGCAGCAATATTTTGGCTTTGGAAATCAGCAGGATTTCAGAGTTTTTCAAGATGGGAACAGTAGTGAGGGTTGGACAGAGGCATGAGGCCTTCAAAAAGTCTTCAAGAGCCAAAAAAATTTAGTGAGAAAAATTGTTCCTTGAAGGCTCAAAAATAGATTTAGCCACCTTTTGGGATAATCAAATTTTACAGGTGGCTAACAGTGGCTCCACTTGGGGATGGTGCCTTCTTGAAGGCATCAAGAACTTTCAGACTTGCATTCTCTGGGAGGCTGACCATGTGCCTGATATTTTAATGTCCTCTGGGAGGCTGATCAGTTGCCTAATCCATTGGGTTGTTCTTATTTTACTGGGATGATCTTTCTCTGAAAATGTATTAGCAGTCATACAAGCAATGGATCTTCATCAATACAACTTTATACCTACCTAATCCTACAGATCTAACATTTTTTCCTTCATTAGAGTGCACTTGGATTGGAAAACTCTTTTCACAACATTTTATTCTTTTGAAATCAGGAAATCTAATCTATTTCTACTTCGTATTTCTCCCTGAACTCAGATTAAATAGTTGAGTTCAGATGCCTCTCTACCTATTCTACTATCTGTTGGGATTAAACTGTCCAACAGACTTTCATTCTCTAAATTTCTAAAACATAACTTTAAAAGCACTCAAGTTAGGATTGATCAGTCTAACTTGATGCTGGTCTATGGCATAAAAGACAAGTTGCACATAGACATTTATTTCACAAGAATTAAATAAAAAATGGAAGGCTTAAGATCTGAAAATGTGAAAACATTTCCTTCCTCCTTTCACAGCTCCATTTTGACTCTTATTGAGTTGTCTTTCCTTTTCTTCTGGTTCATATTTTGAGCTAATTAGAACCAGATTTTTACATCTCTTTGACTCAGAAAAATAGAACAGATTTGAGTCATTTCTCTTTGCAACCTTAGGTTCAGATTTTGATCATGTTTGAACCTTCAATTTATATCCTAAACTATCTACTGATAAGCCAAGATTAGACAGTTTGGCATATCAAATTCACTATCCTATCAGCAGAAAATTTAAAGCTAATTAGTCAAGATTAAATAGTTTGACTAACTAGAAGTGTGTTTTTCAGGAGTGGCATTTGAGCTTGCACACTTTCAGATTTATCTCTCTTTTTTGGTATGGGGCTATACCTTTCTTGTTTTGACAATCTGCCCTCTTTTCTTTCTTTTCTTTGTTTTTGTATTTTTGAATGTTTGATTTTCCTTCAAAGTAGAAGACAATCAACTAACTACATGCTTAGGACTTAGCTTTATTGACATTCCTATCTAACCTATTCTAAACATGGAGTATTTACATTTATCATATGATACAAAAATGCCAATGCAGCCAGCTGAGTAATGTCAAGAAGAAGTAGAAACTCTGGCTTCTTGTCAGAGGTATCCATAGAACATATTGAAGATTAACCTTCAATATCAAGGCTATCACAGAAGGTGACAACTTTTCATGTCTCTGGCTCTTGCAAAGGATCACTGCTTGATAATTTGAGCCAGTTGGGATTTCCACACACTCTTCCATAGGATCAACAAAGAAAAGATGAAGATTCTCTTCTTTTTGGTCCCCCATGTCTGGTATATTGTCTGCTTTCAAGACTTCAGCTTTGAGGGTCATGTCTTCAAAAAGTTGCTTGGAAGCATCATCATCCTTAACCTGCACAATAGCAAATAGTGAAATATCTTCTTTGTCTATACATTCAGGTTCTTTGGATGACAGATTGATATCAATGATAGGAGAGGTTTCTTCTTGAAAAGAGGGTATATCCACAGCAGGATAGTCTTGTATTTGTTTCTCTCCCTCTTCTTCATCATCATCTGAACTATAAGACTTATCATATTTGGTAGTGTCGTCCTCTTGTGGCCCTAGTATACTTGAATTGAGTGGGCTAAATTCTGTGAAGAGTTTATTATATCCTTGAGTGGGGATGTATTCAAAGGTTTCCTCATGCTCAAAAATTTCTTCATTACTCTTCTCTTCACCTTGTGAATAGAAAGGTTGTTGATTCCCAATTAAGTGAAAGATTTTGAAGATGGATTGAAAAGGGTGATTTCTACTTTCAAGTTGACGATGGTGAAAATCATAACACCAATCAAATGCTGGTTTCCCTGCATGATTAGTTTCTGCTTGGAAATCATCATAATCATCAGACTGATTGAATTTCGGAAAATTATCTAAATAGACAATTTCATCAGTCAAAGATATTGGGATATCAATATATCCTTGTTCATTTTGATCTGCAAAAGAACTTTCTAAACCTATACAACAAATTTCTTTATGTGAATGGGCCAGAGTGTTTGTTTTGCAAGAAATTTCAGAGACTGACTGTTTATTAATAGTTTGATCTATCTCCTTCTCTGTCAAAGGGGAAGATGTTTCCATGTCCCTTTGAACAGAAGTACAACAGTTCTCTGTCTCTTGTGAAGATTGATTTTGAGGCTAGATGTCTTCTTGAGCCTCATCTATAAGGGAAGATGAATCAATATTTGAGTTTTCAGGGATGTCTTGAGGAATGTCCATTATTTCTTGCTTGTTTTCTTCCTCAAGTGATTCATCTATATTCTTAAAATTTTTCAATAGGAGATTAAACTCATGAATGGCTGTTAAAAGATCTTCAGGATGCATCTCTTCTAAGGCTTCCTCATTATCTATAATGTGTTGGGTGATGTTTTGTGATGGATCATAATATATTGCACCCAATGATAATGATGTAGTGTTTTCTTTATAGTTCTCATAGAACACATATTCAAGGTCTCTTAAAAAAAACAAACTACTAGATCTTAAGCATTCATACCAATCCCTAGATTTTCCTTCTAATGTTAACATGAATATTTTCATTAGGCAGTCTTCATGCCATTCAACTTTCAACCTCCATACATGTATGTGAAATTTGATAAGATGTAATAAAGGGTCATCAAACTTTTCACCTTGAAAAACAGGAAGGTTTTCATCCCAATTCACCTGGGGCATCTTATGTGGAAACCCAGGGATATGATCTCTACTCATTGGGGCATATCTTCGTTGTATTCTTGGAATCATGTTTGTAAATCAAGAAAGAGGTCACTGTGTCTGGTCAATCAGTTCATGGTCTTCTACCAATGGAGTCATTTGGTCTTCTGGGAGTTTCAGAGTGTGGAGTCGCCAGGTGGAAGA
This sequence comes from Pinus albicaulis, assembly GCA_034641835.2. Classification (NCBI taxonomy): domain Eukaryota; kingdom Viridiplantae; phylum Streptophyta; class Pinopsida; order Pinales; family Pinaceae; genus Pinus; species Pinus albicaulis. The sequence continues at coordinate 264,748,579 of CM076582.1, read as the reverse complement.
TTTTTAGCTCCTAGGGAGGTAAAATGTTTTAATGGTTCCACCACCATGTGTTTCTTGTAGAGCTGCAAGGTTTTTAGGAAAAGAATTAGCTCCCAAGGGTGATCTAAAAAAAGTTGATAATTTTGTCTTAGGAGACTTCCTAAGGATACCTTCTGGGTTATCAACTAATTCAGGTGGATCAAGGTCATGATGGGCTCTAGTATGAATCTTTATAGGAGCCACTATGATATGCTTTTCAGACCCTTAATAAACAAGACAAGTTCAACCAGGTATAACAATCTTTGAGAGGTTAACTAGTTTGTTTACACAAATTTTAATCCTTCAGTCCTCTAACTGAGTTTGAATGATATTATGATGATCAGGGTTCTTCCCAGTGGAGTCTTAAGGTCTCTTTAGGATTGTGGAGTCGCCAAGTGGAATTTTTTAGCTCCTAAGGAGGTAAAAGGTTTTATGGTCCACCACCATGTTTATTTAATATCCCTTTTCAAGGATATCCTGTAACACAAAAAACTCTAACCAGAGATTGACTGGGAGGGCATTTACTAGATATGTCACCTCTAAAAGAGGATGATATCCGGAAGCTACCTGGCCCTTTCCAGACTCTGTCTAAGAGTATGAGGTAAAACACTACAAGGTAAGTGAAATGTAGGAGTAAGTGTTTTACTACCAATCTGAAATATTTTTGGTTTTTTATGAGTTATTTTTCAGTTGCGTGGTTTCTAAGAATATGCTAACTCTGTTTCAAAACTTAGCTACGGTTATGAGACAAAGACAATCTACTCCTATGGCTAAGCCAACTGATTTTTCAAGGTTTGATAAAGTCTTAAGAGAATCCTAGGGTTTACCTATATTGTCACTAATTCAAACAAGTTTCATCATGATTACCATTTCTTGGTAGTGCTTGAAAAGGCTGCTTTTACTCACAAAATTTTATGAAGTTTTTAAAGGAAACTAAGATGCAAATTCAACTGAGTTCCCCAGTGGAGTCGCCAGAAATGTTAGGGTTCTATCATTTTAGCAAATTGGTGAGACTAAAACTGCAGAAGCAACATCGTTTCAACCAACTTTGGGATTCTAGGATCTAGCCCTCCTGAATCCGGAGAGGATCTCTCCAATATTTACAAATATGGATTTGTCTTTGAAGTTTGGGGTTATGGTATGAGGCTAGTTATGAAGGCCAAGGGTTTGTTTGTTTTTTGGATGGTTGAGCATGATTATTGTTCAAGGTGGAAAGTTCTGAGTGAAAAAAGTTCCGAAGGTGAGAAGTTGCAGGCAATCAGAATAAGCTTCGGTCAAGAAGGTAGACAATTACAGGTTTTAGTCCATTGGGCTACGGAGTCATAAGAGGGTTTAATTGGAACAACAAGAGGCAAGAGTGGTCCATGGGGCAAGTCATCTATTTCTAAGGATATCTTTTAATATTTGATTTATGGAATGGAATGATACAATAAGAAGGAGAAATAAACAGATGCAGAAACAAGAGCAGCCCAGGATCTGGTAAGTATTTTGAAACTAGCTAGCCTTTGACATGAACTCAGGAAAAACGTAAAAGTAAACTAGGATCTGGTAAGTACTTTGAAACTAGCCAGCCTTTGATACACTTTTAATAGAAAACATCTTAAAACTAACGGAAACTTGAAGGCAACTTTTGGATTAGAAACTAGCAGGCCAGGCTCACCACAAATCCTCTCCTAGTTATTCTTTACTTGGTTAATTTCAAGAAAAATACAAAAAGATAACAACAGAATAGCCTGAGATCTGGTAAGTACTTTGAAACTAGCTAGCTTTTGACACATTCAAAGGGAAACAATCCGATAGTGATTGGGATCATTTTGGGACCAGGGCTCACCATATCTTCCTCAGTTCATCTTCACAAAACATATACTGAAAATAACATCTAAGAATAACATTCAGCTAAGACAATAAGACGAGGGAACACCAACATTCCTATGCTTGAACTGAATTAAATCATTCCTAAATAACACAATTTAGAAGAAAACATTCAGATAAAGATTTTCAGTTAGAGAAGGTTACTGATAAACAATAAGTCCTAACTCTATGCATGTTTTTCTTTATAAGAGAATATGAAACACAGATGAAAACAGAAATAAAATAACAAGTTACAACGAGAAAAACATCACCGTCAACATAGACCAGGATCCCATAAATCAGCTTGTATTGATGCTTCAAACTAGTTACAGCTTTAAGTCTAGTGCTTTAGGTTAGCAACCATCTACACATCTCATCCTAACCTATCTATCACCAGCAGAGCTCCAAGAGCCAGTGAATACTATGTACAATCAGAATTTTTTGCTCAAATGTATATCAAAGTTCTACAACCAACCCCTCACTCATCTTCTGCTGTAGTATATATAGAAGGATGAGGAGGTGAGATCTGATAAAAGATCTCAATTACAATTAATACAAAGTTAATGTCTTCTTGGCCCTTGGGGGGCTCAATGAAGAAATTTTACAGGTGTTTCACTGTATTAATTGATTTACACTTCTGAATTAAGCTCGGTGGGAGCTTAGTTGACCTTTGAGGCTCTGTGTGACACTAGGGTTACCCTGCAGATGTCTTTTGCTTTAAGTTTTATTGCAGAAGTAACCTTCTAGCTGTGCAGAGGCGAAAATCTTCATTCGATCAATAAATTCGGCCCTGATTGAGTACTTTGAGGAACAGGTGGCGCTGTGGTAGCTGAGGAATCAATTTGCCTCATATTGTGGCGGTGGAGGCATTCCTGCTTGATAAAACACTTTAGGTTTTCTGTAAACTGTGTTTTATTTGGGGATTAGGCTTTTGATAAGCATCTTAGACGTAATCCTCTGTTCCTCTGTTCTAATACATTTAGGTCTTCGTCACTGATACCCTTTGACAGTGTTAAATCCATGGTTTTCAGCCAGGCATGTATCGCTACAGGTTCATAGGCATCCATGCCCGAGGAAACACTCGAGGAAACCCGAAGGCCATCATGTTGATGAGCAGGAGTACTCCTTGGCAATAAATATTATTGAGAAGGAAGTGCAACAACTCTCATGTGATTATCAATTTCCAAGCCTTTATCTACAATTTGAAATTCAATGGGACTTGGTGGCTGCAAATTTGGAGCTAAGGAGAATTATATGTGATAAATGATTTCCTCATCCATTTTAGGAAAATGTTTCTCATTAACAACTTGCTCAAGAAGTTCATTATCTTCCCCAAACTCAACATCAAAACTCAAAGACTGCTAATTTCCAATCACATGAAAGTTATTTCTGATGGACTGAAATGAAGTAGAACAAAGAGGCAAAGATGCTTCACTTACTTGCAAATTTTCTAGACTTTCCTCATCAGTGTCATAGCTGATATGTGTTGGCTAATTACTATTGTCAAGTGGATGAAACTAAACTTCCTCCCACAGACCAACTGGTGATTGTTCTGCAAGATTAGCTTCTGTTTGGAGATCACAATCATCATCATACTGATCAAACTTTGGACAATCATCAATATAAGTAATGTCACCAATCAAAAATATTGGATTATCAGATTATTTCTTCTTGAATCGATCTACAAATCCCTTTTTTGATCTATGGTAGTTGGGGTTAGCAGGAAAATGAATAGAAATGTTCTACTCACATGAAGGTTTAGAGGCGGGCTGTATTCTTAGAATTTGATTTATTTCCTCTTCAGTCAAAAGAGGAGACATTTTTCTCTTTCTTTGGATAACACTACAGTAGTTCTCTTTCTCTTGTGAAGGCTGATTCTAAGGCTAAGTATCTTCTTGAGAATCACACAAAAGAGATGCTGAATCATCATTTGTGCCTTCAGAGAGATCCCGTGGATTTTCTCCCTTTATTTCCTGGTTGATTTCATCCTCAACCAACTCTTCTTGGTTGTCATAATAGTTATCTTGAGTAGAAATTTATGAATTTCTTCTAATAGATCCTCAAGATGCCAATTTCCCAATCTTCATTGATGTTTACAAGGTGTTGTATGAGATCTTCCGATTGATCACAAAAATTTTCAGCTAATGATAAAGATGAAATTTTTTCTTTATAATGTTCATAAAACACCTTGTGGAAATACGTTAAATAAAACAAAATACCAGGGTCTAGGCCTTCATACCATTTCCTTGCCTTTCCTTCTAATATCCCCATGAACATTTTCATGAGGTAGTCCTCATGCCATTCAACTTTTAACCTCCATACATGTATATGATATTTGATGAGATGTAACAAGGGGTCATCAAATTTTTCATCTTGAAACATAGGTAGGTTTGAAACCTAGTCTATCTGAGGCATTTTGTGTGGGAACCAAGGGATATGATCTCTGTTCATTGGAGCATATCTCCATTGTGTCCTTGGATCCATCTTTGTCAATCAAAAGGTTCACTGCATCTTTTCAACCAGTCTAGAGTCTTCTACCAGTGGAGTCTTTAGGTCTATTGAGAATTGTGGAGTCACTAGGTGGATGATTTCAACTTTGATGTCCACCATCAACAAGATTGGGATTTATCAATGCATTCCCAGGGGAGTCTATGAGAACTAGTGGGGTTATTAGGCCTACTGGAGGCTAGTGGAGTCGCCAAGTGGATGAGGTTTACTGCTTTGTGGGTTGGCTTGTTATCCACCATCAACAATTCAAAAACCAATCTAGAGATGTTTTGGGTTTTCTGAGTTTCTTATGTAACACTAAGATTTCAATGAGATTTCTCTAGTTGAGACATCATGTTGCTAGTATGGTGAACCAATTAGATACTACTCTTGGCTAACACTTGATTTTCTAAGTTTGACAGGGATTTGAGAGTTCTTAAGGTATACTTAGGATGTTACTAACTCAGGGTCCCACCGTGATCGCCATTATGTTAGGTCCCCATAATTTGTTAGATTAGAAAGATCAAATGTACAAGGGTAACATCAGACCAGTCTTTGGAGTCCTTGGACCTAGCCTTCCTAGACTCAGAGAGGGCTCTCTTTATGTTTGTGTAAAGGATTTAACTTGTTTGATTTTAGGCTAGTTATAGGGATTAGGGTTTGCTTGTTTGTTTGGTTAGTTGGATAGGACGTGAAAAAAAATAGGTAGAGTAAGAGAGAATCAATCCATTGGGCTATGGAGTCTTCAAAGGTCTTAAAGAGTGCAAAAATAGGTCAAGGGTGTCTCCTAGGGCAAGTTAACAAGGCCAAATGGGTCTAAGTAGGTTTAGTGTGGGTGAAATGAACATGGATTTGTGAATATAGTAGGTTAAGGGGAAATCAAGGATTCTTTAACATACTAAGAAACAAGAAAAATCTTTCTATGAAACTTACTTGCAAAAAAATAGACTTTTAACATAACATTTTAGTCAAAAACCAAAGAGCATTTAAGAATTCTTTAGCTAAACTTCAAGGAGGAAAACATAGAAATCAAAGGAGGCAGGCAGAAGTAGGGTGCCAAGAAGCAAGTCCTATTCTATATTTCTGTCTTTTGATCAAATAAAACATGAAAATAATGAAACTGAAGAAAAAAAAGACAAACGTGGAATACATCACCATCTAACAAAGCTTTATGAATCCTAAGAGTGTGCTCAATCCATGGATGCTCAGTCCAAAGCCATCAATATTTAGCAAAACTAATTTCACCAATAAACTTAAAGTATATCTCATATTATGCTCAGCAAATATCCAACCAACTTGAAAAATGAGGCCCTTGTGCAGTATTTATCATGCAAAGGAAGATCAAAACCCTAACTAGGGTTTTGGAGGCCTTTAATTGCTCATAAACATAATTTTTGTCCTTTAAGACCATGGAAGGCCCAAGGCACAAAATACCTAAGGTAATAAATGAAGAATAACTTCTAACACCTAACTTTGGAGTGATTTGCCCAAAAAACCTCAAAATATCTATTTTCAATAAATTTGTGTCTTTTGTTGAATTTTCAGGCAAGGGCGCAACATTGAGAACCGAAGGCGCAACGCCTGCATCAGAAAAATAGGTCACCTTGAAATTAAGTTTTGAAGGTCTTCCCGGTGTCCAAATGAGCTCCATGATAGCTTGTTGGAAAGATTGTCAAGTCTAGTTTCCAAAAATTTCTTTAGTTTTTCATTTGGTGTCCATTTTACTGCCCAAAAACCAAATCTCCCAAGAATTCTTAGGGCATAGCCCCAGCCCTGAAAATAGGGCAGAAAGGTGGTTTTGGGTGTTTTTAACACTTTTGGAGGACCAAATATTTTCCAAATGACCTGAAATTTGGTGTGTGTGATGTAATTGGAAATATGAGACCAAAAATGTAAACCACTCCTCAAGAAAGTGCCCCAAAAAAGAGCGCAACGCCCCTTAGCACTTTAAATCAGTCAAAAACCAAAATTTCCAAAAACTTGCCAAAATTTGAATTTGTCTTCCTCATGGTGTTTGGGATGCTTGTAGGTATAGATCAGACAAGTTTTCAAGGTTTTATTTGTCTTATTGCCCCTTTTTTAGGTTTAAAGTAAAAGGCTCAATGTCCACCATTTCAGTGTCTTTAGTCCACTGTCATGTGCTCTTCTGTCATTAGTGTCATCAAGACTCTTTGAGCCACGGTCAACATCCTTACTGTCATTTCCCTCTCTGATATCTTTATCACTAATGTGCCTCACTAATCTCTTCTTCATTTACATTTGCTTCATGTCCTTTAATTCTCTTTTCTTCACTTCTTGATTCCTTATTTTCATCAGTGCCCTCAGTGCCTTCTGCTTCACTGCCACTGTCTCTAAAATTGTAAAACCTGTCTTGAGAAACCTTAGGATTGCAAATGGAAATGGGATAAAGGGATAATGGAATGACAACCTTTGCAAGTGAGTGGAATGGGAGTGTATGAATGAGGGTCATGGAAGTATAGACAGGCTCAGATGTAAAACCACACTCAAACAGAAAAACCCCCCTTTTATTACTGATTTCCTCTATAGGTAGATGAAGTAAATAGAAAACAACGATTTATATCTTTGTAGCCTAGGGCTTCTTCTTGGGGTTTCATCACCATTAATTAGGAAACATCAAATAGCTTGAAAATGGGGTTAGGGCATTCACTTACCCCTTATCACTGCCTTATAGGACCTTGGAGAAATATTTGAAAGATTTTTGGAGTGCATTGAGTGTTTGTAAGGTTGAGGAGGCCCTCTTGGCCAAGGGCGTAGCGCCTAGGCATTTTACTGGGTCTGTCGGGAAAAATCGGGCAAGTGTGCAGTGCCTGTGTAAAATACACGGGCAAAAATTGCCAAGGGTGCAACGTCTATTTCCAGGCGCATAGCGTTAAGCCAGGGGCACAACGGCAGACAAAATTGTCTAAGTTTGCCTTGAAAACCCAAATTTTCTCATCCCTTTGAAGCTTTTAATTCTCTGCAAGTAAACCATGATTGACATGAAGTGTGAAATGAGTTCTATAAGTATGTGGCATTTGATTTACCTTTGCAATCCACTTCCTAATATTTACAAGTTTCTTTCGTTTTCTTACATTAATACTCTTCATGCCTTTCTGCTTGTAGGTGGCTGGAAACACTTGAGGTGGCTCTTCCTTTTGTTCTTTGATTGCACGATGGCTTCACTTTTTACAACCTTTGATTGCACGATGGATGTTTACATACAATAGCAGGCTTTAAAAAACCTGTATAATTTACACCATGAAACTTAGCTTAATTTCTGTACCTTTTTGCTTGTAGTTTGCTGAGGTTATGAAACCTGCTTTTCTTTTGATCCTGGAGATTTGGCATGTTTACTTTGACACAGAAGCAGCTCAAAAGTCCTCTTTTGTTCCTATTATGGAGTCTAATTCCTCATTTTCCCTCCTCTAGCCACCTCTGATGGTATGTGCCTAAAAAACTGGCTTTGACCTTTCTTTTGCCATTGATGCATGACAAGTTCATCTTTCACAAGTTGGAGATCTGATCATAGTGACATCTTCCAAAATCCCTTTGCTTCCACCATGAAACTCAACTTTCTCTTTTCACTTTCACTGGAAGTTTTACACTATTTGTATGCAGGGCTGCAAGATGTCTTCATTGATGAGCAAACCTCCTACCTTATCTATTTTCTGCCAATAGACTTTTAACACTCCTGCAAAAATGTCAAATGTTACATTTAGCTCTTACAGGCCTTGAAATTGAATGGTAGTCTTCTTTGGACATGATGACCTTGAAACATATGAAACCCTAATTAACCTAGTGGGGGTTTTTTGACCATGATCTTTGACTGAAAATTGGCTTGGAGTCTTCAAGTGTAAAAACAAAGTATGGAAAAAGTGGTGTATTGAAGATCCAAAATCCAATGTACTTGATTTATCTAAAGAGCCTACAAAGATAGTTTTGAGACCATCAATGCTTGAGGAACCTGGTGAACATGGGAAGGAATAGGCTGATTGGTAACCCTAGATGGAAATGGAGGGACGGGCAAGGGAAAAACAGAGTAATGAGGTTATAGGTGGGAAAATAGGATGGAGATGAGTGGCACAAGCCCATAAAAGGAGTCCTTCAGGAGTGGGAGGGTGACCATGAAAAGGAAAAATGGTAGAATAGTGAAAAATTTTCCATAAGGATAATGAAGGTAGTGAGATTTTTAAGACTCACAATATTCAGGGAATTTTGTTTTTAGAAATCTAGAACCAACATTTAGTCATCTACAGATAGTAAAAATTACTGATGACTAACATGCAACATTCTTTCATTTTTGCAAAGTCTAGATTTAGTCTGTAGAATGATCTCTGTATACCTTAGTTTGGTTTACTGCCTTAGAGCAACTTGAGTAGAACCTAGCTTATTATGCATACAACACTGTTACTTCTTAAGTTTTTACAAACTGCGGATTAATAAATTGAAACTAATAACCCTGAAAGTTGAAACATTCTTGTTGCAATGCCAAAACTCATCAATCTTATATATTTTTCTAAAACAATTTCCAATATTTTATAATTTATAATCTTCCATCGATAAATAAATAAATTTTATAAATTCACATGCACTATACTTTTTAAGATAAGCATTACAACTAAGTTGAAGTAATGAACTTTTAAACAAATTATGAACTTTCAATAATGATGATTGATTTTGTCTCTATAGTAAAATAATAAGTAAATATTAAAGAAATGTTTATGCACTATGTAGGATAGCAATTATATCATAGGAAACTTTGAGAAAGTTTCTCATCATGGAAATTTGGGTGTTAACTATTTTTGAAGAGGTTAGTGCTTTTATATATTTCATCTTGGGTGTGTATCTCTTGACTCAAGTTAGCAATGATAACATCTTCGTCAATTAATGACCCCACATGTGAACTTGGAAAATGATTTTTTTGAGGAATCAAACATTGATGAGGCTATAGCACTGTCAACTTTCACCAACTCAATTGACCTCTTATGCCTAACAACATTGTTGCAGACATTTTTCGATTTTGTAAACTATATAAAATATTGATTTTAACAAAAACAACAAAAAAATACTTTTCTATAAGCAATATTATATGGCCCGTCATGTACCATGCTTGATTAGTCCATTTACTTTTCTAATCCTATTACATTGAAGGTCTCAATAAATGATTACCTCAAGAGTTAAAAGTGACATGTGAAAATATTAAAGAAGAAAATCAACGAACTATTTGTTTTTTTAAATATGTTGTTGTAACAAGGTTGTTAGTTAGTTTAATTATTGAATTTGAAAGATATAAATTAATATTTATATATTTAAAAGTTCTATATTGTATTTGTAAAAATTAATTTTAAATAAAAAAATTGATTATTATTATTATTATTATTTTTTAAAAAATTAATTAATTAATTATATTAATAATAATAATAATAAATTTAAAAAATAAATACATATATCATAATTTTTATAATTATAAAAATATATTAATTTAATTTAATTTTTATAATTATAAAAATATAGTAATTTAATTTAAACCTTCAAAAAATAATATGTATAATTTTCACAAATTAAATAATTAAACTATGGAAATTGAGATATATTTGTAACCCATTTTAATTGCATATATACATACACAAATCATTTAAAAAAAATTTCTAAATTGTGACCATAAAAATATATTTATTATTATTAAATTTATAAATATTCTATCAAATTTTTATAATTACTCATTGGCTTAAAATATGATTGGTAATGAACCTAAAAGAAAATTTGCTTAAACCTTTCTCTACAATTTTAACAACTACAAACACGATAACGATAATAATAATAAAAATAATTATAGACATTGTATTGTTCGAGATCGGGAAGCTAGAGATGAAAAGAAAGATCAAATCATATAACTGAAATATAATACAACTCAACATAAAAAAACATATTACTATACTTGTCGGAGGCACGGTATATTGCATTAGGTTGGCTATTGATTTGACATTAATTTCTGTTTGACTTAAAATTTTTAAAATTTATTTAATGTTAAACATTATGAATTGAAATTTATATTTTTTTAATAATATTTTAATTTATTTATCTCAAATTTTATTGGTTCAAAACTTTAACATGTTATTGCAAAACTCATAGTTCTTCGTGCCATTTCAATTGCTTCTGTGCGCCATCAATCTCCAACTCTGCAGCTGTATTAAATGTTAGTTTCTATGCCATTGGGTTTTACGTTTCAATGACCCGGTACTTAATACGTATGTTCATTTAAATATGACATTTTTAGCCTCGTGGACATTAAAAATTCTTTCTTTCTATGTTATCAGAGTTTATTTGAGATTGATACTTCCGAGATTTCACCACCATCCGAATTCAATATGAAATGACACTTCCGTATTTGATTCTGTCAAATCCAGGATTTTTGTTTTCTCGGGATTTCTTAATATTAAACCACTCGCTCTGAATCGCATGGCTTCCCATGCCCAGTCTCCAACACGTCAACCCTAGAGATCTCCACAATCCATCGATGCATGGACGATCTGGATTAACCGAGCTACTTAGGGTTTCCATCTGTATAAGATATTTCATTTTTCTTTCTGGTTCGACATTTCTCGTTCGGCTCGCAAAATCTAGCCATTTTCTCTGGAATTTCTCCTTTACGACTCAAGGAATTCTGTAACTCTATGAGGTCCAGTATTTCTAAGGCATTCTGCACACCGTCCACGCTCCAGGTAATACGTCATTCGATTTTCTTCTACGTTTCTTGAAATTTTTTTACGACTAGAGAGTAGGTATCCATTTGATATTAACTGGCTTTCTGTTATTTCCCAGAACGCATGGTTTAACTCTGCCTATTTCTGGAACTACATTTGAGTACAATTTTCTTTTATCTTACCTTCATCTATAGTCCACCTTCGGACTTGATGATTTCGTTCCTATTTCGAATATTTTGGAAATGAAGGTACTGTGTCACATGCTCATATGGCTCTGGTAAGAGAGGAAAGGTATTTAGTAATCTCGTCGTTTTTCCATGGTTGTGAACCTGCTCATACCTCTCATACTTTTGGTGTCGGGTTTATCCATTTAAATTTTATTTCAATACCCAGATTTGGTTTGGAAGATTTTTTTTTTTTTTTTGAGTTGGGAATATCTTGGAAAACAAGTTCCGACCTATGAAAACTCACAGTATAAGGTATCGTATTTCACTTCTACTGATTTTATTAGTCTCATAATTTTATTTGCGAAATTTTTCCACCTATCGCTATCTTCTTACAACGGTTCTTGTTATGTATAATAATAATGGACCGCCTCCAACCTTCCTCGGTGGTTATGACAGTGTCATTATAACCCCAGTAAGTTCATATTTTTCTATTCGAATAGACAACGATTTGAATTTAAAAAGTGTGTCTTATCGAAATTTTGTCAACAATTATAATTTCTCTTCCTTGGAATTGTTTCACCCACTGCACAGTAAAATTTCCTATTCGATGTCGTGGCTTAATTGGTAGAGATATTTTATATTTATACCCATTTAGTTTTCCTTTCCGAGATTCTTATATTTAGAACCTCGTTTCAACTAATTGGGTTTTGGTATTATCTACTGTTGGGTTGCACCACTATTCTTACTTGAAGCGTTCTATTCACTTGTTCAATGCTACATTCTAGAATAGTGTCGTTTCTCTTTTTCTATTAAAGAATCTAGAAGGGTTTGTCATTCCATTATATGCAATGACCAGTATTCTTAGTCCAATGTATAGTTCACTAGAACTTTTTCCTTTCTATTATTCTTTCATACGAGTGTTTAAAATTTGTTCCTCACAATTTAAAGGCTATGCGAGTACTAAACCCTTCTATTTTATGTGCACATATATCTCTTTGAATTTAAATCAATGAGGTAGTTAATCTCCAGCTTCTATGTTAGGTTCTTTGTGTATTCATATATATTTCAGTTTCAATACTATCTCTCAATATTAATTTCAGGTTCTGTCATGTGCAAGTGGATTATGTATGTTACACAGGTTGGTCCAGTGCATCATGGGTTCTTCATATGCCTTCAATGCATACATGTGCCCTCAAGAGTTGATTAGATTTTCTTTTATAAACGACCAGAGAGTCCTCTGTATAAATGTTTTATAATTTATAAAAGAACAAAGAGTGTTTTCTGTGTAACTGTGTTTATCTTCTTCTTTTTAATAATCCTAAACCCTTATGAGAATGTACTATATGGATTTATTCATTGTAAGTGTTTAAATATTATTTTATTATAAGAACTATTGATTTGATATTAATTTCTGTTTGACTTAAAATTTTTAAAATTTATCTAATGTTAAACATTACGAATTGAAAATTGAAATTTATATTTTTTTAATAATATTTTAATCTATTTATCTCAAATTTTATTGGTTCAAAACTTTAACATGTTATTTCAAAACTCATAGTTCTTCGTGCCCGTTCAATTGCTTCCGTGCACCGCCAATCTCTGAATCTGCAACCATTTTAAACGTTATTTCATACACTTAGTTTCTCAACTCTGCATAGTTCTCCGACTTTGCAGTCGTATTAATAAGTTACAGTGCAACTGTCACTTCTTTGATTAGCCTGTATCCACCGGAAATTCGTTCCTTTTCACTGTTCATCATGTCATTTGGCACCAAAGATTACATTTAATGATCTGCAGTAACATTTGTTTCTTGGATGGCATAACTACGACCATTGAAACAATAGAAGTGTAATTATATGTAGCATGTGATGCCACTTGCTTATGTATACAATGTGGTTTTATTGTACTCAAAACCTTTCACAATACTAATTCCTTTGACCTGCATTCCTTGAATTAATTCTCAAAACCACATGTAGCCACAAGATAACAAGGCATACCAGCTAGGGAATGCATTATTACTGATCATTTTCACTGACCACTTAACAACATTTTCTCCACCACGAATTATTAAAATCAAATTTGAAAGATCTCCAACTCAAAATTGGGGTCCTTGTTACCCACGTACCTTGCCCGATCATGGTTAACATATTTTTTCACTTAAAAAAAAAACCAAAAGATTAACTAAAAAACAAGTTACCACATAGTTTAGATACATAATCATCCATTTTTAACATATGACATTGATATCATTATATTAATAAATTACACAATAGTTTCATATGCCATGGATATGTAATTGTATTCTTTATTTTATTTTTTTTCTTTGAGGAGTAAAGATTAACATTTATGTCTTTTTGTTTTTTTGCTTTTCATGCTAAATAGATAACATAAATTTTAATAAAATTATTTATTTTTTAATTAAAATTTATTAGCATAAGATATTGCTATATTTATATTAATAAATTACATAATGTATGTATATGTCATTGTATGCTTTATTTTATTCTTTTGTGATTTGGGAGTGGTGTTAGTTTTTTTAAATATCAATTGTTAAAAATTGTGCACATATTTGATGAAATTTAGCTATTACACGATATTTTGATGTGGTTTTATGGCTTAAACTTCTATTGTCATCATTTATTATTCCTAACTAACTATCATATTCATTATTAAAGTATAGTAATAATTTTTTAATGTATATAATTTAACTTCACAAGGTTAAACAAATTTATTGCATATAATTTAATTTCAGAAGGTTAAAAATGCTTATATATATATATATATATATATATATATATATATATAATATATATATATATATATATATGTCTTTTAGGTGATGAGGATGTCATTCTCATCACAATATTTTCATTGGTTTAGGTGCAGAATGTCTGGATATTTTTTCATACACATAGATTATATTCTATTTTTAAATATGGATTATAATGGAATCATTATGTGGATTTTCAAATTTCATTTACTAACATTAGTAAGTATAAAGGAACAAAACAAAGGTAATAAATAATAAATGTTTTTTTGTTTTTTGTTTTTTGCTTAAATGCAATTATGCAATTGTTGAGATATATATAATTGTAATTTTTTATTGTTTTTTTATTTAAAATTAGCTATATTTAAACTAACCTACAAGTATTAGCTACCATGTAGCACTTGTTATATTCGTTAGAACATTGTATATGGTGCTCAAAAGTAACCCTACAGGCTTGCCAATGCCAGGATAATAAGATAAAATAATGTATTCAAATTAATGTTTACTTAAATTCATGTAAGTAAAATTTTGTTATTCCAGACCATTAATGTGAAATTATATTAAATTTCACCTCATTTACTTGATTCTTTTCATCTATTCCCCATGGACTTGACTTTCAAATTTAGAGACGATTTAAATTATTCGATTACAATAACAAATACTTTATTTTACTTCAGCCCAACAACAAATACTTTACTTTACTTCAACCCAAACCACTTGACAACTTCAGAGAATACATACCATACAAATGTACTTCGATGTTAACAAGGTGCCTCCCTTAGGGCACACTTTTTTAAGTATATAAAACTTGAAAAAACTTGTTCACAACATATTTTTATTGTGGATCCTTTATCTTCCACAAGTCACTTAACATTTCTTAGGTATATAATATTTCAAATAAACATGAAAAATCAGATTTGGAATCCACCCATAACAAAGAGTGAAAATTAAATTTGAAAGCACACCATATTTGGACAATTAGTAACTTTATATGCATATAGGGAGTGAAGTACAAGTACATAAAATCATATTTCATAAAGATGGTACTATTGAAAATGGAAATAAGAAATATTGAAAATGGTATCAAGAAATATTTCAATTTAATTTTCCCTTGAATTATATTAGAATAAAATTGTAATTCCATATTACATGACATTTTGTATGAGTTAACTAAGTTAGGATGACTAAATTGTATTTCCATATTATATGACAATTTTTATGAGTTAAATAAGTTGGGATGACTTAGTTGGTTCAGTTAATTCAAGTTGAGGGTCAAACTAGAGGCATGTAGAGTGTCTCCTACATTATAGGAGCCCTGGTTGAGTTTATTTTGAGTTGCAATTAATTAACTCGATTTATCTCAGTTAAACTAGTTATAACTAATGGAGGAATTGGTAGGAGGTTAGACAGTGGGGTGTTGCTTCATGTGTTCAACCAGTTAACTAACAATTCACTCATAAACAACTCATTCATGTCAGTTTGGAGAAAGACCTAGTTGAGATTGGAGTTCAAGGGCAATGTACTATCAATTGTATAATTATCTAAATTGTACAGGTGGCACATGCAGTCAAAGGAAGGCCCCTAATGGATTACACAATATGGATTGGGAATTTCCCTAATTAATAGGGCCTAATTACCCAAGCAAACAATGTAAGGAAATAGGAATCCTAGAGGGCAGAAAATTGGTTAAGTATTGAACCAGGCTTGTCTACGAATCATTGAGATATATAGAGATAATGGAGAGGTTTCTCAGCTTGGAGAAAAGAATTTGAATATTCTCATATTTTCTGACTTATGGAATATACAGATAGTAGGGTTTTTAGCTAAGCATTCCCCCAAGAAATACTTGTGTGTTATGCGATTGAAATTCTTTCTCTTTCATGTTTCGTAATTTCAATATCTAAATTGGTTTCCACAATTAGTATAGTAGATTAAATTATAATGTTTTAGCATATTAAAATTATCAGTTTAATCTACGGGTATTTTATACATGGTATCAGAGTAGGAATGACTCTAGAAGAGAAGAATATGAATTTGTTCTGTGTAGGTGAATTGAATTTTTAGATATACTCTTCAGGACTAGCAGCAGGATCAGGATGTCTTTCTATGGATTGAGACTCGAATATTCCATTAAGGGTGTTTTGAATTACATAGCTTGGAGAGACAGGATGGAAGCTATGTTGGAAGACAACAGGCTGAAGGAGTTCATGGATAGTGATATTCCTAGGCATGTAGAAACAGGTGCTCAAGATCTGGCGACATGGAAGAAGAATGTAGCAAAGGACAGAAGGATTCTATTGGAAGGTGTTCGAGATAATATTATCTTTAACATCCATGAAAAGGAAAATCCATATGCTATGTGGAATGCCTTAACTGATTTGTTTCAAAACATCAACGACCACAAGAAGATAGCACTAAAAGACAAGCTCAAAAATATCAAGATGGAGAAGGGAGAAACAATACCAAAATATTTGACCAAGTTCACTCAATGTTGAGATGAGCTTGTAAGTGTTGATGTTACAGTTGTTGAGGATGATCTGGTGAGCCTAGCCCTTATAGGCCTTCCCAAGAGCTAGAAAAACTACCAATATTCGGTAAATGGGAGGGAGAAGCTACCAAAGTGGGAGTGTTTGTGGTTCAACTTGGTGTAAGAAGAGATTCAGTGGAACAACAGAGATGGGACCTCATCCAAAGAAGTGGAAGAGAACTTTGCATTAGTAAGCAAAGAAAAGAAATCCAAGGGAAAGAAGTCCCAAGAAAAAGAGGGAAAGAATAAATACTTGTCCAACATCAAATGTTTTCACTGTCATGAATTTTGGGCACTATGATACGAAATGTCCATAGAATAAGGCAAGTAAGAAGGATCATGAAATATCAACAATAGGCGAAGCTTGAGCTTCAAAATTCAAACTTGATTTCACTCTCATTACATGCATGGAAAGCACTGTAATGGGATGCATGTGGTATCTTGACAGTGGTGCCTCGCTTCATATGACAGAGAATAAATATCTCTTCATGACTTGGAGGAGAAAGACCTCAAGAAGAACATAGAGTTTGGAGATGATGGGAGGTATAGCACGACTGGTTTGGTACAGTTACTTTTCAGAGGGAGTTTGTCTCCCCTGTCATACTCACATATGTGTTGTTTGTTCTAGGACTAAAGAAGAATCTTGTTTTTGTCATCGTATTGGAATATCATGGCTATGATGTGATATTTAACAAAGGAAATGTTTTCCTTAGACACATCGCCACGAGACGAGTGAAGAAGATTGGTGTATGAGTCAAGAACCTATACGCACTTGAGATTAAAGATGCATGCAAATATTTAAGGATCAAGGAAAATGTTAGAGACTTGGTGGTTGAGAGGGAGCATGAATTACCTCTCAACTTGCATCCTCAAAAGAAGCCTCAACAAGTTGTGGAGTAGCCACAATTTGAGAATTAGAGAGGAGGCTGAGTGGAGACATCCACTCAAGAAGAGACCTATAGTAAGGGTAAATTTTGAGCCAAGTGGACAGAGGGAGTACATGCTACCATACCTCTAGGTGAGAGGTGGGGCAATGTGTAGTCATAGTCCCAAGAGTCAAAAAAATTGGGCAGGGTCCATTGAGGTGTTTTTTCCTCATGGTTCTTTACCCTTTCTATAGGGGTCCACAGTAATCAGTAGTAGGAGGATCAATGTCAGTCAGATACTGAGTAGTGTAGAGTGGGAGGCTCAGTAGAAGACTCATCAGTAGCACAATTTCCCTTGTAGACAGTTGGAGACACAGTTGATTCAGTTTATTTTATTTATTTTTGGATGATTTTTAGTTGTAGATGTTGTAGTCACAACAACAACAAAAAGAAATGTTGCATGTATAAAATTCCAAAGGTACCAGATCGAGATAGAGTTGAATTCCTTTCTTGTTGAGAGGGAGTGGTGAAAATGGCATCAAGATAGACATTAACTTAATTTTCCCTTGAATTAAATTAGAATAAAATTGTAATTCCACATCACATGACAACTTTGATGAGTTAAATAAGTTAGGATGACATATTTGGTTCAGTTAATTCAAGTCGAGGATCAAAATAGAGGCATGTTGAGTGTCTCCTACATTATAGGAGCCTTGGTTGAGTTTACTTTGAGTTGTAATTAATTAAACCAGTTTATCTGAGTTAAATTTAGTTAAACTAGTTCTAACTAATGTAGGAACGGGCATGAGGTTAGACAATGGGGTGTCACTTCATGTGTTCAACCAGTTAACTGATAATTCACTCGTAAATAACTCATGCATGTCAGTTCTGAGAAAGACCCAATTGAGTTTGGAGTTCAAGGGAAATGTATTATAAGTTGTATAATTATCTAAATTGTATAGATGTTGCATGCAGCCATAGCAAGGCCCCTAATGGATTGCTCAATATGGATTGGGAATTTCCCTAGTTAATAGGGCCTAATTACCCAAGGAAACGTTGCAAGGAAATAGGGATCCTGGAGGGAAAAAAATTTGTTAAGTATTGAACTAGGCTTGTCTAGGAATCACTCAGACAGATAGAGATAGTGCATAGTTTTATCAACTTGGAGAGAAGCATTGTAATATTATCATATTTTCTGACTTATGCAATGTACATATAACGAGGTTTTTAGCTAAGGCTTTCGCCATCAAAACTTGTGTGTTGTGCGATTGAAATTATTTCTCTTTCATGTTTTGTGATTTCAAGATCTAAATTGGTTTCTGCAATTGGTAGAGTAGATTCAAGTATAATGTTTTAGCATATTACAATTATCAGTTGAATCTACATGGATTTTCTACAGGTACAAGTTAAACTGTCCAAACACTGGCTAGGGAAACCACAAAATCCTTGGACGCCAACTCCTTCTAGCTAGGAATCACTCCTAACCAAAGTTGGTCACCCACCAAGGATCCTCAACAAGCAAGCATCACACTCACCATGTCCTCCTTGGCACATACAAAATTTATCCTCCTCTTCTCATCCTCAATAAGAATAACAAGCAGTAATATGGATTTAAAATGCCACAAAACATCGTCTTATTTTCTTACCAGAGCTATAAGATACATTATATCTTTTACTTTAAAACTTATGAATTGAGAACACTTATTATAGTTAAAAAATTTATTTGAAATTTGAAATCACCCATAAAAAAATTAGGCCACATCTTGAAATAGCCAAGGAAAATGATTATGTTTCTATAAAGGCTAGACCCTACATTGAGAATATGGTAATGTATTATGTTAAGTGTCAGGCATTTGTTGCTTGACACTATGTAATGAAGCTCCTAAACACTCCAACTTGCATTTCTATAAGGAACACCAAATCCACAACTTCATAGGCCATCATTGGAATTTGGAAATAACCAAATGGCACCTTCTTCATGTATCTTGTCCATATGGAATTATCCTTAGAACCTTCAAAAAATTTTGTTATACTGGTATTAGTATTTGTTTGGTTTGCATGAATGGATTTCTTCCCATAAAATTTATGATTGATTTTGAAAATACACAGTGAAAGAGGGAAAGTTATTTCAACATTGTTCATGGAAGTAGAATGAATTTTTGTATCAACATCAAATAGACCTACATAAATATCTCAGCAATGAATTAATAATTAAATCACTCAATAGTAACAATTGTAAAGTGTGCTCTCAAGCAATCAAATCGTTATTTTTTAAGGGCATATATTTTGTAGCAATGAATAATTTGTCAAAGTAGCTCCACTAAAAATATTCTTCACTACAAGTCAATTTAGTGACTGAACACAATACATCAACTTTCATACACTTTGCGCTTGAAACTAAGGCAAAATACCATCCTTTATTTTTATTTTATGCTATTGTGAACTTGGTAAAATCTACCACTATAGACCAATATATTAAACAATGGCCATTCATCTCCAAGGCATGATAAATATGTATTTTTAGAGAAATTAAAGGAAAAAAAAACAATTAATTATTTTAATTGAATAATTTGGGCTAATTGAAATTATATTAATTACAACTTGTTGTTGGATAATTTTATACAGAATTGAGATTTCCTTCAATTTGGCTAGTGCCTATTAAGAGATCGAGTAGGGTTATCTATTATATGTACAAAGAGAGTAAAATTCTTTAGATAATACCTAAAAACAATTTGTATAATATTTGTTGTTAATTAACTATTCTCTAAACAACTTGTCTACTCGAATTTGTATGGTAGTGTTGATTGAAATATGAAATTAATTATTTGTAAAAATGAAACTATGTAGTTTAACCTTAATTATATAAGTTGTTTGCTAATATTGAAATGACTGTGATTGAAATGAATAAAATCCCCAAAATAACCCTATCCAGTTTCCCCTAAAAATGGAAGCATATAATACATGTCGATCTTTCATTTTAATAATTGTAAATGTAACCTCATTCTAAGAATTTAGAATGATTTTTGTTAGATTATTTTTATTTGAGATGTATGAAAATATATTAAATCAATTCCTTTATAGGTAGCCATTGTAGCCAAGCTTTACATTTGTTAACAATTACTGACTTCCCAACTTTGCATCAGTTAGGAAATCATGTTTGTGTGGCATTCAATAATCACACAATGATTATAGTGCTAGTAATGATCATGTGGTTTACTATATGCCCTGTAATAGACACAAACACACAAATGCATGAGCTCATTTTCTATGGGCCCCAATATTGCAACAAAAATGTTGCAACTCTTGAGGCTATTGACTTAAATTATCAACCCGAGGTTCATACAAACTTAAAAAGGGTTGGAATTGTACGTGCAACAAAAATATTCATATTCCTCTTCTAAATCCCTTTGATGCAAGTGAAATAAGGAAAATTCAAATGAGCAAAGATCTAAGTACGCCGCCAATAACAATAAGCGCATCTATTCTACTTTTTCTGGAAAGGATAGGAAATCTATTCTATTTGAAAAAATGTAAAGCATAATGACAACTAAAAAAATATAAGCTATCTTGTTGGAAAGGAAATCACATTAAAGGAAATATATTATATTTTGTAGGAAAAGAAAAGTCCTATATTACTCTTGCAAGAAGGAAAACAAACTTCGCAAAAAGTAAATTGTGAAAAATAAATCTAGACTAATTGCAGAAATCAACATTCAAGAAGCAGTTAATGTAAGAGCTAAATGACAACCTAACCAAGCCTCATCTCAACCAAAGTGGTCTCAAAGCATTCATAGGCTATAAATTTACTTCTACCATGAATTTGGAGTGAATTTGGGCAAGGAAGGTCTAAAAAACAAATTGCTACACAATTGCTACAAGATGTCAGTTACTCAAGTTAACTTTCCAAATTCCAAGAAAATCAAATGAAAATTGGATGGGGTAAATTTTGTTATTAAATAGGAATTACTAGGACTCCAATCCTAGTGGAATAATTAAAAAATACCCTTGTTAAGATGTGCCAAAAAATAGCAGAAAATTGTAACTACTCTAAAAACTAGAAATTCTAGAACTAGTGAGTTAGTTAACCTACCAAATGCCTAACCTTTTCAAGTGAAAATCCTATGGGGTAAATTTTGTTATTGTTGGCAAGAAAATAGGTCTCAGGGGGAGACCCAGGTTCAGAAAGGTGGCCAACAAGGGTTACCGCAGTAGTCTAGCACAATGCCGGAATTTTCACCCTGCTCCGAGGAATAGAGAGTCACCCGAGGCGTGCCGCGACCTTACTAAGGCTGGGATTGGATCAGGTATCGATCAAGCGTGGAAAATGCACAAACCATCCATAACTTAAGTACTTTGAATAAGACTAAATACAAGATAGATAACAATACTCATGCATTTGATCATAATGATAACCAAAAATTCAAAATAGTCGTATGTCCCGCTAAACCATAACACAAGACAAAACTTAGAACAACAACCCTATATTAAAAAGTGTTGCATTAACAAAAAAATACTATTACATCACTCCTTAGAGAGTGCCTGGCAGGACTGATTACAATCACATTACAAGATACAGAACAGAACAATGACATAGAGAGAGAACAAAACAACATGAACAGAGCTCTCCTACGACTCTTGCTCCTTGATCCCTACTGAGCCAACCTCCCCTTTCCACTTACCGATTGCCTATTTGTTCCATCGCCAGCATGACTGACAGTCCTTCCTTCTTTTCCGGTCAGTTTTTTGCTTCTTTCCCTGATTGCTGGGAATCCCATTGATTGTCTTCTGCTGCTTCCCTTTTCCATCTGTACCTGCTTCCGCAACATCCGCACCACCTGCTCTTTAGTTCTTCGCAACCGTGACAACTCTCTGTCTACAGTGGTTGTGCTTCACCACTTGTTCTCTGCAACAAAAAACTGTTTAATTTCAAAACAAGGGCCCCAACAGGCCCTGACCACATCCTATTGACTCGTCCTGAGTCAATTGTTTTCTGCTGCCTCAGTCTCCATTGGTCCGCTTGACTCCATGGCCCGTTCTGTTTGCTCCTTTTCCTTTGTGTGCCCAAACAAGGGCCCCAACTCTGGGACCTTTGTTAGTGCGGAAGCTTTCAGCTCTCAGAAGCTGTCAATGGCCTGCTACCATCCTTGCATAAGCAGGTCCATTTCTGTTGTGAACTGAGTGACCTCTTTTTCTCCTGCGATGGTCGGTAGATTGCCGAAGACACTAGAGATATGAACATTGGCCTCAACAACTATTTGCTATATTTCTTGTTCCGTGGTATTCACTGGCTACCTGAGCTCTCGTAGGGCTTGTTTGGCTGTGGCTGAATGCTCTTAAATCTATTGTAACTGGAATTCGAGCTCCTCCTTTGGAGCATACAATTGGTCGAGTCCGTCCGGGTCTATATCCTCCTGAATTTGTTTGGATAGTTGCTGTAGCTTTGCTGAAACTGGTTGTGACTTCAAGGTGAGAGAGGTGGAGCATTCATGTAGACCCTTCAATAGGTCATAAGTTTCCTTTGCTGTAGTACTCAGAATTTTCGGCATCCCGATGATCTGTGTTTGTCGCTCTACGATCTTCTCTGTGTAATGACGGCTGGGTCCAGTAGCGCGGGCCTAGCCTCCAATGTTTCCCTTAGCTCCATGTTTTCTCTGTTGAAATTCGAACATGCCACGCGAACATGAATGGACCGTCCGACTACATCGTCCTATGCCATGTCACTTGGTATTTTATTATTGTGCGCTGTCACCGTGGGCTAGAGTTCCTGGAAGACCTTGGTCACCATGTCCAGTTGGCCCTGGAGTTGGCTCTTCTCTATTCTCAGCGGTTCGCGCTCTTCAGTAAGCGCGATAATTTGTACTTGTTGCTACTCGAACCTCTGCTAAAGTTCTATGTGAAGCCCCTCGGCCTGCTGCACTACCTTCTAAATGAAATTATACAATTGGGCCATTCCCCAGGGCTACACACTTTCGGTTCTGGAGATATCTTGATTCGGCTGTCTTTCTTGGAGCGGTTGATCGCTTGCAATGGATCTTGCTGAGTGCTCTTTTGGTGACTGCGGTTATGTTGGTTGCGGCACCGGATCACTAGGGTTACCCATGCTTATATTGGGTTGGACTCGCTGAAGTATCAACCTTTCCTTCTGAAATTGATTCAGCTCTTTGGCTTGAGTTGTTATGTCTTTAACAAAAGATGCATCTTGACATAAAAGTTCCTGAAAAGAACCTGGTCCAGCCAGGGTTTGTCTAACCTCGGGTACCACTATTGTACCCGAGTTAACCTCCATCTCGACATCTCTGTTTGTTTTAGTTTGCACCATGACTGGGTGAGATATGGTGGTTGATGTAGAGGGTGTGCGAGATGGGTGATATTTGGAAGTGAATGAGGTGGTGACTGATGGTTGGTGAGTGCGAGGAGGTGATATATGGACATTTAGAAAGGAATAGGGGTTTATGGGGGGTAGCTCCTGAGTCATCTGGGGCTCTGTTACGGGCTCTTCTCTGGTTGGGACCCCTATGTCCATAAGTTGCATTTGATCTTCCCCTGTCAGATCAACGACTTGGCTGGACATTGCGACTCTCGCCTTCTTGGCCTTGGGCGTGGCTACGGGTCTCTTCGAGGCTTTACTTTTCCTGACGAGAGTTGTGGTTGCTACTGGTGGTGAATTAAACAAGTTCAATGGTAGGGTGGTGACTAGGGGGACTGGGATGGAAGAGCATGCAGCATTTGCTGCCTAAAATTATGTAAATGTGGGAAACACAGAGCAATCACTAGTTAAGGTTTGGACCACCCAGTTAAAGCTCTGTACCTTGGTATTTAGCTGCTCGATGATTGGATTCAGTTGTAGCCGCGACATCCTAGCCATCGCTTCCTCTGATGTCTCCCCCGGCAACGGGTCTGGCAGCATTCCATCGAATGAGTATATGTAGACTCTGCTTCTGATCTCCATTGTTACTCTGGGCCAGGAGCATACTTCTACGTGAAAATCCCACTCGTCGATTTGGAATTTCAACGGCCTCATCTTGAAGGTTGACTCTGGCACGAAGGCTGGCCAGATGTAAGTTTTCTTATGGTTAACCCCAAACCATATTTGCGCCACATAGCCGTCTAGCAGGGTCCGTGGAATTCGCTGTTGGCTCATCGCGACATCCACCATTTGGCTGTACCAGAATTTGAACGCCTCCTCTTTCACCTCCTTCGAGCTGGGGTCCCCTGATGTTTTCCAGGGTGTGAACTTCATTGCTAGTGGTTGGTCTGGCACCACTTCCAGTGGTTTCCTTATTCCTGGGAATATCCATTTCCACATGGCCAACGCCATTACAAGGTACCCGTATATGAATCCTGTGTGTTAGTATGAATCTTTCGTCGTAAAATATCACTTTAGCTACGCATAAAAATAGCCCTAACATCGATTATAGCTGCAAAATATCTTTAATTCTGCTGCACAAATTCAGATCTAAGCACAAAAGACATTAAGCAGATAAAATATAATATGGCTCCATGCATCCAATAGACAAGACAAGAACAAAGTGTTTAAAAGAATGATTTGTATTATATTAAAGAATGGGGCACCTGAGAGGAAAACAAGAAAGGTGTTTTTCGGTTCTCCTCAATGGGATGGGTTCTTGAAAGTCCTCAGCGTTTCAGATCTAAAATTCCTCTCTCTTATTGTGGTAGAAAACCCTGACAAACATAGAACTCAATGGGAGCTCACAAAGCAAAAATGGAAAAATGGTGACCAAGAATAGATCTAGTGTGATCTAATGCCATGAAGGTGACTAATGAATGGGGAAAACCCTCCTATTTATAACAAAATATTGGGGTGGTCTAGAACTCGGTGCATGAATAAAATATTATTAATCGAATTCTAGAAGCACCTTTTAGGAATATTTTATTATATTTGTTGGAGGGAAAGGATTCTTGACTTGGGTCAATTCCTTTATTTATAAATAATAAATAAATAAATGATTTATTTATCATTTTAGGGGAATGATGGGAATATAATTAAATAAATAATGGTTTATTTAATTATTTATGGACGATTTAGTCAAATTTAACTAAGAATATTATTTAAATAATGATTTAAATAACTTATTCTTAGGAAATAATTAAATAAATAAGGATTTATTTAATTAATTTCCTTGTTTTGGGTTAAATATGACCGGGAAATATAAACAAATAAGTTATTTTATATGGTGAAAGCAATTTTACTTAGGGTAAAATTGGTCTTACATGGTGTACTTGGGTTCATCTAATAATAATAGGTTAGATGACCAAAAATTGGTGTAACAGATTGCCCCCCAACGTACGAGTGTTAGGAGCAAATCATATGACCGAAGTACGTTGTAAGAACTCAATCACTAGACATCAAGAGGGAAGTGAGACAAAACACAAGCACACAAAAACACATAAAACTAGAGAGACACATATATACGTGGTTCACCTAGTTTGGGCTACGTCCACCCTGAATAGCCAGTCCTTCCTTTCTATTATCCAGAAAAATGAAGAGACACAACCTACAACAGATCCGCTGTAATATCCTTTGTTCTCTCTCACAGTCTCCCTATCTGTTTCTTGCTGCGATAATACACCTATAATACACAGCCGCAATACAATACCCTCATACAAGTGAGGGGTTTCCTTTTGGGGAAAAAAACCCTAAACTAAACATAACTTCTACCGTCAGATCATCTGCCTAATGAATGGCCCAGATTGACTAGAAATTCCTATACTTTTACAAGGCAAATTTACATCTATTTTTAGCTTCGGGGGCGTTGCCCCCGAAACCCCCTGCTAGGGCGGGGCTCCATAAAGTCGCAGTCGCCCCCCCTGGACCCCCCAGGCAATGTTTAATTTTGGGCGGCGTTGTCGCCCCTATTAAAGTACAGGGGTCCAACGCTGTGATACAAAATAAACAAGATAATCAGGCTTCACACACAACATATGTTAGGGTTGTTTATTATGTACAGCTAAAGTGAGCTTTTTTCGTACGCTTGTGATAAGAATTCACACTAACAACTGGCGACTCCACAAGGTTTTATAATTACGGCCGCTGTCATTTTTCAGATCCCTGCATGAAAAGCTGCTTCAACCCCTAAGGTTTTTCTTCAGCTTCTTGTTTTAATTTTATTGATGTTTTTTTAACCTTTAAAACGCTAAAAAAGTAAAAATCCTAACTTCCGTGTATTTTTGGGCCTATTGCGCAGGGGACAGGGATCACCCGTAGCTGAGACGACATTTTTTTTCTTCTAAAACCTACTCCTGAGATGGTCGGAAGTGTAGGTCGCACTTTTTGGGCCAAAACCTAAAATCTCAACCTTCAAGGCATAGAAACAGCCAAAAAACTATGACCTCTACTAAAAATAGGTCAGAAACTGCGACCTAAACTTTTTGCGGGTATTTTTCTGTGATTTTTCTGGGTTTGTTTGGGCTACTTTTCAGGGTTTTTCCACCCGTCTTAGACCTGTACTTGTTTTTTTTTACTCATCGAAGTAGGAACCAAGTCCTTTAGGGCTTCAATACGCTTCCACCTTTTTAGGAGGAGTTTAGCTTAAGTAGGTTGTCTGAGATTTCAGTGTGTTCAGCCATATTTTTAGATCTAAACCTGTACTTTCATATCCAATTTAGATCAATTATTCATCCATACAAAACACCTCTTTTTAGTTTTGTTTGGTCCTCCTTTAGGGTCCCCTTCGTTTCCCTTCCATTAGGGGAATTTTGAGGTCTAAAATGGGCCTCTAAGGAAATTATAAAATAATAGTGGAAATAATAAAGTAAGATTTGATGACATCATAAAATTTTAGAGGGAATAAAGAAAAAAATACTTTTTCAACTCGTATTTTCAACTTATCTCCCAAAGGTTTTACTCAAATTTTGAGCGAGAGTACTCGTTGGATGAAAAATTTAATTCCTTATCTAAGGAGTACCAATGTTGCATACTTTTGATGTACCTTGCTACATGAAAAATGAGAAATACATGAAAAATGTGATTTCAATTACGTTTTTTCATGTATTTCTCATTTTTCGCATAGAAGGGTCCATCAAAAGTATGCAACATGGGTACTCCTTGGATGAGGAATTAAATTTTGCATCTAACGAGTACTCCCACTTGAAATTTGAGTAAAAACTTTGGGAAATAAGTTGAAAATACGAGTTGAAAAAGTAGTTTTATTATTTTGTTATTTTTTAATCTTTTTACCCCTTTACTTAAAAAATGGTGAATCATCCCCCATGGTTGACATCATCATTTTGAATCCTATTGGTTCTTATAAAGTTGATTTTGGTTGTACATTTTTCTTAGGAGGCCCATTTTAGACCTCAAAATTCCCCTAATGAGGTTGTAGCCTTTCGCCACCTTTTTTGCAGCATTTTTCCCTCTTTTTTTTCGTTGTTTTCTGCACCTATTTCCAACATATATGACCTTTATATCCTTGTCCCTCCTGACTTTAGATCCATTGACCATTTTGTGTGTTTTGACTACATTTTTCCCACCCATAGACTAGTTGTTGGGAAGCCCTCTTCTTTGGGTTTAAATTGATGCATCTTTAGCTGTTTATCTTCTGTCATATTCAGTTTCCTTTACTGTCATTTTCAGACTTATTTACAGTTATACATCATCTTTTTTTCTTTTTTCTCTACACATGTCTGGGTCTAATTAAAATTAACTCACTTATCACATACACGGACACCCTAAGTGAAGAGCGCCTGATTTACATTTCCAGGCCAGGACTATAACATTGTAATCAATTGATCCTCCACCTCCCTGACCTTGTTTCGAAATTGTAATCATTTGATCTTGCACCTCACTGCCCTTATTGGTCTCTCTTCCTTCTGTGATCTATGTCTACTTTCCATCATTGCACCCCCAAGGCATTTATCCCGGAGACTCCTAGGCCTTCATCCTCAGTTTCTGGTAGGAAGGTTTACTCCTTCGCGTAGGGTTCGAGTTCATCCTCCATCGAGTCCCCATTCTGACTCTGCTTCTGTTTCATCGGGTTCCCCTTCTAGTTCTATCCTCGGCTCTCCTCCTGTCACCTTCACCATGTCTAGTTCAAGACCTAATGTTGGTGGTAGTCCCCGCCCTAATGCTGAGAATACTAATAGTGGGGCCCCAACAGGACCTATCTCAATTGCTCCCTTGCTCCCTTATATGGTAGGCCTCAGCCTTCCCGATTTTAACCAGTTGATAATGACCCCATACACCATGATCCTGGTTGGCCTACTATGGCAACCAAGATCCCTTCAGACATCCCCAAGTTTGAAGGTATTGCTGGAGAGGATCCTACCAACCATGTTCGTTCTTTCACCATGTGGTGTTCGTCTAAATCCATCACCGATGACTCCATCCGTCTTCAATTGTTCCAGCGTACGGTTACTGGAGAAGCTTCTAAGTAGTATTTCGACCAGGCCTCCGCCTCTCATACTACTTTTGCAACTCTTGCCTGGGATTTTATGTCTTACTTCTAGCTTCCCCTTCACTATGACACTGGTACTGAACTCTTGACCTCTTTCCGTCAATCGTCTACGACCAGCCTATCTAATCATGTCCGAGAATGGCGGAGAAGAAAGAGCTTATGGCGAGCCCCTACCTTCAAAGACCATGCCTACATGGATTGGTTTCTCAGATCCCTTTTTCCTGCCATTACCAAAGATGTCGCATCTCACTTCCCTCAGACCAAGGAAGCTTCCCTCTAGATTGCATTGAAAATTGACCTGATCTACGCACAGGCTGGTTATGTTTATACCATCTTACCTGATCTCCCTAGACCTAGTGGTGCCAATGCACCGGGGGAATCCCATGCTGCCGATGGTATCATTGGAGCCCTTTCTCATCTGTTCACTCATCCTCCCATGGGTTATGGTTTTCCTCAGGGAGGAGCCAGCTCCTCCATCACTTTTCCCCCTCCCGGTAGCATGCATCCAGGATACGGCATGCCTCCTTCTTTTTCCCAGCATGCTTACCACAATTTTTCCCAGCCTCCTTATTATCCCTATCCCTAGCTCAGTGCTCCAGCTCCTCTAGCATTAACACCTCAGCCTCCCTTGCCTTCTCAACCCTGCAATAACAGCCACCAACCCTTAGGATCAGGTGTATTCACAGCAGGGTGTAACTAATCCTCCTACTTCCAAAAAGCAGAGGAAAGGCAACCAAAATCAATCTTCCCTAGGTAATACAGGAAACAATCGCCAAGGGAACACACCTAACACAACAACCCAACAACAGGGCACTTAGCTCAAGCAAGACAGGCATGTTTGCATGAACCAACCTTGTTCTTGTTGCAGTGTATATGGTCACTGCACCCATTATTGTCCTCTTTTACCTCAGATGCGTCAGATGTGGGAAGCTCAAGCAACATCCGAGGACAGCAAGCCTCCCCTTCGGATCCTCCTCATGCTACCCCTACCCAACCGACTGTGTTTACCAATCCTTTCCCCAACAAGGATTCGTTGCTACCCAACCCCCTGAAAGTCAGGCGACCAGTCAACCTCCTCCATCTGGTACCTCCAATTACTAGATTTTCATGATGAACTCTGACCAACCCATTATCTTTGACCTCAACCATAAAACTCAGTCCCATCAGTACAAAAGTTGCCCGCTACGTCTGCCCCCGAGCCCCCTTCTTCAGGTCCCACAGAGCCTCTTTCGACACCCAATGGTCCTTTACTGATCCCTCAGCCTAAGGTAGAGGTTCATACCAAGATCTTCAAGGGACCATTATGCCGAAACACTGCTTCTGGTAAAGCTGCCCATTCGTATAGTATAATAGATGACTTGGCGCAATCCCCTGTCGCCATGTCAACGCTGCAAGTCCTCCAGTTGTTCCCTTCAAAATTCAAATATATAATAACTTCCATGGGCATTTTAAATCCTTCAAATGATCATTTTATTGTCTTCGATGTTGACTGGTTAGAACATCCCCCCCTTCCTACTTCTGTCTCCTTCAAAATCCCTGTCAAGATATGGAAGGCCAACGTCTCTCGTTGTATCATTAACAAGGGTGCATCCAATTGTGTGATGTCCATTTTGGTTTGGAAGAAACTCAGATCTCCCAAGTTGGCCCCTTCCACTATCACTTTCCGAGCGTGGGATGGCCACTCTTCCCAACCCCTTGGCATGTTCCGCAATTTTCCTATTACTCTTGCGGGAAAGACTGTTTGTGTTGACGTAGAAGTCATTTATGCCCCCCTTATATTACAACATTCTATTGGGTTGTAGCGACACTTATGCGATTTCAGTTGTCCCATCTGCGGTTCAACATAAGAAGTGATTTCCTCACAATGGAAATATTGTCACCATTTACTAGTTGACATATTACGAATCGAAGTCTTAGAAATACCCTGAGTCCATCATTTCTTCGGTGGACAATAAACAAGCATTCGAAACTCCAACCAGTGTCTCACCCAGAGTCTATAAAGATTCCTTTTTTCTTGGTTCATTCCCTGGTCTTCCTCCTCCTATCTCCGATCCCAACTCGTCGAATGTTTGCATGATGCAATTGTCTCAATCTGACCTCAAACGGATTTGTTTCACTAGTCAGCAGCCCCTCCCTCCACAAATTGCTCCTAGCATCTCAAATCAACCTTCATGACCCCCTCCTCAAGGCCCCTCATCTGAATTTGGTATCCATGAGCCTATATACCCTCCTGGAACGGTTCCTCCTGGCCTTAACCATCTCGGATCTATCCTTCTTGGACATTACCCCTCCGGACAGTTACTATTTCTAGCTCCCTTTCCTGGAGTATTTTCGGTACCTGTTATGGCCACCTTATCTCTTCCCAACATGACCTTGGGGATCCCAGTATGGTACATTGATCCCCTAGCCTTTATCCTGCCTGGTCAGCCCAAACCTTATACTGCTTTTACCTCGGTCCAACCGGTCGCCATGACCCCTCCCTTTTCTTCCGTGCCTCAACCAACTCAACAAGAACCTACTCCTGTTGTGAAAGCTTCGAGTGAGGGGGGGAAATCTCGCAAGAAGGCACCTAAGGACAAGGCTTCCCAAACAACCCCTGCTCCTCCTCAGCCTCCAAATCGTACCACCCGGTGTGCTTTATGTGATGTTGTCGGTCATGCCACCCATACATGTCCTAAATTTCCTCGTCTCAAGCCCATGATCAATGAAGCATTTCCAGAGTCTGATATCCCAGAGATCTATGTCACTATACTCGATTCAATCGCGAAACTCAATCCTTTGCGCACAAATCATCCTTGTGCTTTGTGTGATTTCCATGGCCACTACACCCGCCTCTATCCTCTTCTCGATGAATACCGTGCCTCTTTAGAAGTGTTCCGCCAATTCAAGGCCAGGCGCAATGAGTCCACGTCTCCCTTGTTTGCGAGTTTTGCTTCGATAGAACCAGAGATCTCGTCTGCTCCCTTTGACATTCCCCCTCCCGATGTCGAGATGACGGATCCTACGACCACCATTTTCTACCTATCATCATCCATGAGATCCACTGTGGAAGACCCCTCTAGGACTTCCCCTTCTGTTTCTCCTGACATTCCTTCAGCGATAACCCTGGGCCCAGTAGTGATAGATCCCTTATCTTCTTACTCTTCCGTCAGACCCCATGATGATGCGCATGTGAACCTTTCTTCTCATGATGATGAGTCAGGTAGCTCTTCCGCGTCTTGTGGTCTCCTTTCTTCCAATCACCCCATCTTCCATTTCGATGGATACATTATGGAAGTGGTGACCACCCCTGACTTTCCATGGGATGATATGTACCATTGTGCATACTTCCTCTCGCAATAGTCCCATGACCAATATGTTGTGGAAACAAAAGACTTCATTCCCGATGAGGTCGATTGGTTTAGAAATCCCATCTCTGCACCCGATGCTTTCGAAGAAGGAAATATGGCCAATATCTCTTCTACCAGTAAAATTAACATTTCTGACAAACC
This sequence comes from Pinus albicaulis, assembly GCA_034641835.2. Taxonomy (NCBI): domain Eukaryota; kingdom Viridiplantae; phylum Streptophyta; class Pinopsida; order Pinales; family Pinaceae; genus Pinus; species Pinus albicaulis. The sequence goes on along the minus strand of CM076582.1, from coordinate 264,716,287 downwards.
AGGGGTAGAATAAAACATTACCTTGGGCGCCCAATGGACCCCAGAAGAAATTGAGGCTTACACCAAGTTATTCAAGGAATTTCGTGATGTTTTCGTATGGTGCTATTCAGAAATGCCCAGAATTGATCCCACCATTGTCGAACACCATATCAATACATGGCCTGATGCAAGTCCTGTTTGTCAAAAGTTGAGACCCATTAATCCCTCCAGACGAGAAACTGTCAAAGCCGAAATCGATAAGGTAAAGAAGGATGGTTTTATCTATCCCATTGAATACACCACTTGGGTGTCCAATCCGGTTCCTGTTCTCAAGAAACAAGGCACCATCCATGTTTGCACTGAATTTTGTGACTTGAACAAAGCTTGTCCCAAAGACAACTTCCCCACACCATTCATTGACCAAATCATTGATGAGTGTGTGAGGCACGAGGTTCTATCCTTCATGGATGGTTTCTCCGGATATAACCAGATTGTTATCCGTCGTGCTGATCAGCTTAAGATTGCGTTCATTAGTCCGTGGGGAACCTTCGCTTATAGGGTCATGTCGTTTGGCCTTAAGAATGTGGGAGCCACTTTTCAATGGGCCATGTCATACTGCTTCCATGACCTAGCTCATATTATCCTTGCTTATTTAGATGACCTTACTGCGCATTCTGAATATCGGGTATAACACCTTCATGATTTGCGTACTGTCTTCCTTTGATGTCACAAGTATAATATATGCCTCAACCCACTGAAGTGTGTCTTTTGTGTTCCTAATGACCATATTTTAGGCTTCATTATGTCTAAATATGGTCTAACACTTGACCCCTTGAAATTTCAAGCCATCCTTGAGCTTCCTATTCCTCTTACCTTATGCTAGTTACAAAGCCTCCAAGGCAAAGATAATTTCCTTCGTCGATTCGTACCTGACTATGCCACCACTGCACATGGGTTCCTTAGACTCCTCAGATCTAACATTCCATACATTTGGGATGACTATGCTCAAGAGTATTTTGATGCCCTGAAACATGCTCTCACCTCCGCTCCCTTGATTTGTCCCCCTAACTTTGATAGGGATTTCATCTTGTACATCTCAGCCTCCACCCATTTGATCGCCGGGGTGCTTATTCAGGAAGATGACAATAGATTTGAGCATGTTATCTATTATGTCAGTAAGAACCATGTAGCCCCCCCCCGTTTCCTACTCACATGAAGAGAAATTAGCGCTGGTTGTCGTGTTCTCGTTCCAAAAAATTCGTCATTATATCCTCATGCATTACACCAAGGTCGTGACTAATTCCAACCCTATGGCCTTCCTATTGAGCCATCAGATCATAAATGGGAAGTATGCCCATTGGATCGTTATCCTCCGGGAATTCGATCTTGAATTTTCCACACCAAAGAGTAAGAAAGGTTTAGCCCTCACTGAACTCATTTTTGAATTACCTATCGGTATGCAAAATCCTCCAATTAATGATGATTTTCCCAATGAAATTTTTTTTGCCATTACTACAGATTATCCTTGGTATGGTGGCGTGTTCACTTATTTGTGAACCCAAAATTTCACCCTCCATCTTGATCGTGATGCTCGACAACGTATCCAACACCAGCCCCCCCGCTACCTTCTCATCCGTGACGACCTTTATCGTCGTGGTGTAGATATTGTCCTTCGTCATTGTCTCATGCATGCTGAAGCTAAGCAAGTCCTCAATGCCTCCCATTGCGTCTCTTGTGGTGGCCACCTCTTTGGTCTCACTACTACCCAGAAAATCATGCACACTACGTACTTTTTTCCTTCTCTTTCCAGTGATTGCATTGAAGCAGTCAAACACTATTCCAATTGCCAACATTTTTCGCCAAATGCTCGAGCTCCTCCGACTCCCCTCTATCCTGTCATCTCAGCTGGTCCCTTCTGTAAGTGGGCCATAGAATTTATGGAGTGTCAACCTCCATCTGCTGGTAACCACAAGTATATCATCGTGGCGGTTGACTATCTCACAAAGTGGGCTGAGGCCATGCAAACGCTCAACAACATGGCAACCGCAACCTTCTTTTTATTTAACCATGTTATTGCTTGATTCAAAGTTCCGAATAATTGGTCTCTGACCATGGCTGAAATTTTGAAGATGAGATATGGCATGAGCTATCATCGTTGTTGGGATTTGAGCACCAATATTCCTCCTCCTATTACCCCCAAGGAAATGGCCAAGTTGAAGCTGATCAGGAGCTCAAGTCCAAGCCATGGAAAAAGCTCAAAATTTAAAGTGTTCAAAATCACTTGCAACCTGAACTATCGGATAAGCCTCGGCAATACAATCTTGTAGCCGTGAACGACACTCAAATCCGACACTATATGTGAAATTTATTCAAGTTTGAAAATTCACAATTTCAGGCAAAAGTCCAGTTTGACCAGGTTTGACTTCAATTTTTGAAAAATTAAAAAAGGAATATTCCTCAAAATATTCCCTAGAATATTCCACCTGGGCCAATTATGAATTGACAAGTGGCAAGGGTCGATTGGTTTGTTGGTTGACTTTTTATGTTTCGGTCCAATGAGGAGCTGCCACATGGCAGGCCTGGAGGCCACCACGTGGCCCCAATCTGTGGACAGTTTGGCGTTCTAAATGTTTTTGAAAGTCCGCGGGATTGAATCCAGAACCTCTCGCTTGATAGCATAGCGTTCTAACCAATTTCCCTATGGTTTAGTTCTTATTATGTATACAATTCACCGTGTATATAAAGTTCATAATAGAAATGGATGGCGGTCAAGGGGGCCAGCCCCCATTTCACACTAGAAAATTTGGCGGAAATTCCAACGGCCAATTCGTCGCTATTCCGACACATAGTCGTCGCAAGAGCGACAGTTCGAGGGCGGACAAACTGTGGTTTGTCATGCCGTCGCAGTTCCGACACATGTAAAAAGTGTCGCACTATCGACACTTCTTCCGTTGCTTCCGAACAAGCGTCACTCTTCTGACGTCTCACAAAACGTCGCGCCTCCGACGTTTGTAAACTATCACACTTCCGATGAAATGTGGTTCGACGTTTGGAACGTCGCTCTTCCGACGCTTGTAAACGGTCGCAATTTCGACCCAACGTGGTCCGACGTTTTGGACGTCGCTCTTCCGACGTCTGTAAGATGTCGCAATGCCGACGATATGTGGTCCGACGTTTAGAATGTCGCTCTTCCGACGTTTGTAATTTGTTGCAATTCCGACGAAATGTGGTCCGACGTTTTTATACTGTCTCTCTTCCGACGTTTCTAGGTTGTCGCAGTTCCGACGTCTACAAGGCGTCGGTAGACTGACGAAGGGTTCAATTTAAAAAAAAAAAAAGTGAAACTTTAAAATACTAGAAACGCTGTTTTGAATATATTATATGAAGTAAAACAACCCATGAAGTCATTACATTTTCACATCTGAAGATTGGAACCCAAATATCCATCCAGAAAAGTGGAAGTCCCACCCCAGATAGTGATAGAAAAATACCCCATGTCACATACAAGGACTTGATATAAAACCCAGTAACGGTCCACATGGAGATTATCAACAATCTGAGAAAGCATCCAAATATGCCCGAGGCATCTATAAGAAAGTGAAATAGCAGTATGTAGAATAGTAAAGCAACAGATAGAGTACCGGCGTCCATTGTTCCAAATACAAATTAAAGTACCCAAAATCCTTGAACAAAGAAAAACGCTAATCATGTGAGGAGTGTGATATGTCCAAAATATAAAAATACCATCAGACCATATCAATAAACCAGCAACATAGACCAGCATCGCTAGTTTTGAAGGCAGAGTGATAAACATTAATCATTTTTTTTTCACAAGAGAAAAAGCGATGTTTTGAATATATTATATGAAGTAAAACAGTCCATGAATTCATTACATTTTCACATCTGAAGATTGGAACCCAAATATCCATCCAGAAAAGTGGAAGTCCCACCCCAGACAGTGATAGAAAAATACCCCATGTCACATACAGGGGCTTGATATAAAACCCAGTAACGGTCCACATGGAGAGATTATCGACAAATCTGAGAAAGCATCCAAATATGCCCGAGGCATATATAAGAAAGTGAAATAGCAGTATGTAGAATAGTAAAACAATAAATAGAGTACCGACGTCCATTGTTCCAAATACAAATTAAAGTACCCAAAATCCTTGAACAGAGAAAAACGCTAATCATGTGAGGAGTGTGATATGTCCAAAATGTAAAAAGACCATCAGACCATATCAATAAACCAGCAACATAGACCAGCATCGCTAGTTTTGAAGGCAGAGTGATAAACATTAATCATTTTTTTTTCACAAGAGAAAAAACGTTGTTTTGAATATATTATATGAAGTAAAACAGTCCATGAAGTTATTAAATTTTCACATCTGAAGATTGGAACCCAAATATCCATCCAGAAAAGTGGAAGTCCCACCCCAGACAATGATAGAAAAATACCCCATGTCACATACGGGGACATGATATAAAACCCAGTAACGGTCCACATGGAGATTATCGACAATCTGAGAAAGCATCCAAATATGCCCGAGGCATCTATAAGAAATTGAAATAGCAGTATGTAGAATAGTAAAGCAACAGATAGAGTACCGACGTCCATTGTTCCAAATACAAATTAAAGTACCCAAAATCATGCAACAGAGAAAAACGCTAATCATGTGAGGAGTGTGATATGTCCAAAATATAAAAAGACCATCAGACCATATCAATAAACCAGCAACATAGACCAACATCGTTAGTTTTGAAGGCAGAGTGATAAACATTAATCATTTTTTTTTCACAAGAGAAAAAACGTTGTTTTGAATATATTATATGAAGTAAAACAGTCCATGAAGTCATTACATTTTCACATCTAGAGATTGGAACCCAAATATCCATCCAGAAAAGTGGAAGTCCCACCCCAGACAATGATAGAAAAATACCCCATGTCACATACAGGGACATGATATAAAACCTAGTAATGGTCCACATGGAGATTATCGACAATTTGAGAAAGCATCCAAATATGCCTGAGGCATCTATAAGAAAGTGAAATAGCAGTATGTAGAATAGTAAAGCAATAGATAGAGTACCGACGTCCATTGTTCCAAATACAAATTAAAGTACCCAAAATCCTTGAACAGAGAAAAAAGCTAATCATGTGAGGAGTGTGATATGTCCAAAATATAAAAAGACCATCAGACCATATCAATAAACCAGCAACATAGACCAACATCGCTAGTTTTGAAGGCAGAGTGATAAACATTAATCGTTTTTTTTTCACAAGAGAAAAAACGATGTTTTGAATATATTGTATGAAGTAAAACAGTCCATGAAGTCATTACATTTTCACATCTTAAGATTGGAACCCAAATATCCATCCAGAAAAGTGGAAGTCCCACCCCAGACAATGATAGAAAAATACCCCATGTCACATACGGCGACTTGATATAAAACCCAGTAACGGTCCACATGGAGATTATCGACAATCTGAGAAAGCATCCAAATATGCCCAAGGCATCTATAAGAAAGTGAAATAGCAGTATGTAGAATAGTAAAGCAACGGATAGAGTACGTACCGACGTCCATTGTTCCAAATACAAATTAAAGTACCCAAAATCCTTGAACAGAGAAAAACGCTAATCATGTGAGGAGTGTGATATGTCCAAAATATAAAAAGACCATCGGACCATATCAATAAACCAGCAACATAGACCAGCATCGCTAGTTTTGAAGGCAGAGTGATAAACATTAATCATTTTTTTTTCACAAGAGAAAAAACGTTGTTTTGAATATATTTTATGAAGTAAAACAGTCCATGAAGTCATTACATTTTCACATCTGAAGATTGGAACCCAAATATCCATCTAGAAAAGTGGAAGTCCCACCCCAGACAATGATAGAAAAATACCCCATGTCACATACGGGGACATGATATAAAATCCAGTAACGGTCCACATGGAGATTATTGACAATCTGAGAAAGCATCCAAATATGCCTGAGGCATCTATAAGAAAGTGAAATAGCAGTATGTAGAATAGTAAAGCAACAGATAGAGTACCGACGTCCATTGTTCCAAATACAAATTAAAGTACCCAAAATCCTTGAACAGATCAAGAAAAACACTAATCATGTGAGAATTCAAAGTAAATTTAATCTATTAACATTGCGAATAAAATTACACCGAAGTCAAAAACATTGCCTGGCCATACTCATGGCAAATTTGTCATCAAAAAATCAAAAAATTAAGAAGACTGTCCTCATACGGGGAAACCAGTCTTGAACGTTTAATTTACAGAATTCAAAAATATTACAAAGGTCCAGCATAGTAAAATAAACTATAAGCAGCCCAATTAAGTGGGCCTACTAAGCAAGAGAAACAAATTAACCAAAATACTCCTCCGGTGGTTCCTCCACGATTCGGCACCATCCTTCGGAAGGTCTAGGATCGCTAGGTGCTACCTCCACATGCATGCCACGGCTCCCCTCCTGAAGGCCCGAATGTTGGCCGGCTTTTTCCGAGCTCAGACCCGCCGGACGGGTGCATTCTTCCTCCGTTTGGGCCTCCTCGCAGAAGACCACAATGACTAAAGCCGTGATTCGGGGGCGGTTGAGAGAGCAATTAAAGGAAAATTACGCAGTGCGCGTCGTGGGAGAAGGTGAACTAGCGGTGGGGAAGCTAGGAGAAGGGGAATCGATACGGTGGCCAGATCCTACAAGCCGACCCTGCCCACTCCTAGTATTTGGATATTGACCTAAGTACTAATCACTGGACTGGCCGGAAGTCGACTTTGTTGAGGGGCTGGAGGGAGCGCGCCGGGGTTGACCTCTAGTGCTCCCCCTGCGACAACGCATCCTATGACGCACGCGAGGCATGGGTGCAATCTCAGGCGCAGTGGGCACAAGAGGAGACGAAGAAGCAAAATTCCAATTAACAGAGGAAGACAGACAGAGACAGAACCGAGAGAAATGAAAATATGCAGCAACATCTAGGCAGAAGTTCAGCTGGCCACTTCTCCTTATCGTCACAGTTAGCAGGCAGTGTAATCCAGCAACTGGCTTGTCTGAAAAACCATGGCTAAACGCCATTTTGTCGACCCGTCTGCAATGCAATCATAGGACGCCCGTCATAATTAATCTCTGATCATTAATAATGAGAGCCGAAGGCCGGATCAAATTGGAGCGTGCGGAATCGCTAAGAGGAGTGGAGGTCCAATCTTGAACAGTGTTAAAAATTAATTAATGCGCATTTGATGTGAAAACTTAATTGAACAACGTTAAATGTTAATGCGATTGATATGAAATCGCCATATCCATGTCCCATCACCTTAAACACCATCGAATGCAGCCGCAGCCGGGAGCAGGTCAAGTTTTTATTGAGGACACGTGGCAGAAATTGATTGGAGCGGATCTTTGTTTGGGCCGCTCGCGCAGTGGAAATCCAGACCCGTAAAATATTAGGGCGAATTTGATAAGAAATTCGTGTCACAAATTGGCCGACGTCAGCAGGCTATTTTGGAACACGAATTTGGTTTGAATTATGGTTTATCGCCGTTTGAAGTCCGGCGGGCTCGATTTAAGAACAATTTTGTTTGATCCCATCTTATAAAATTTGTGTTGGTTTTCTTTGATAATACACATATTTATAATAAATCATGGGAATACCACACTAAACATGTGGAAAAGTTATATAAATAATTATTGAGAACAATCATTTTTATGTAAAAATATCCAAGGCGAGGTCTATGTAGAGAACCGGGGTCGTGAAAACTGCTCAAATATAAAAATCCCGCTTAATAAAGAGACAAAATTGTTGTGCTTTCGGAACCAGACCCGAGGATTAGACATGAGTTAACAAACAAAAGGATAGTGGAACCAGACTTGCACCCGTGGTCAAGCCCTCTACCAAAACCACGAGCGGAATCACAAAAGCGGGTTTCCCATATCGCACGACTTTTGCGGAGTAGGCGGTATTTCCTATTCGTGAGCGATTCCATAGGGAATGCGACACGTGGCAAAGTGACCCCCGGAAAACCACTGTTTAACCCACGCCATCGCACGTTAAAGCCCGACGTTGGAAGCCGAGCGAAATTGCCAAGAGTCGTTGATTTGGAGAAGGGCCATCGAACGGTGGTCGCACATTGAACTTGGCCGGAGGTTAACTAAGGTGTGCGGAGGATAGCCAGGTACGATACGAGTGTTTGATTGGTTATTGATATATATAGGTGGGGCCGGAGTATAATGAAATTGTTTAATTAAACGATTGGCGGATAATTAGCATAAGTCTGGAGCGTGATTGTTGTAAGGTTGGGTGGTGAAATATAGAGCCGAAAGTTCATTACAAGTTATTTATTTAAAAAGAAACGTGGAGTATAAATTCAAAGTGTTGAAAGTTAAACATTGGTTATAAGGCTTGGAGATAATATAAAGTCGGGAATATAAATTAAAGTCCAACCATTGTGGATAGTATTTATTTATCCAATTCTACGAATTTGATAAATAAACCCGAAGAAAGAAGAAGTCAATTAAGACTCAGGCTGGAGGAAAAGAACGGGGTACACCAAGGGAAAATGCTGACAGAGCGATTGTAGACACACCAGCTCTCCTTGGGAGTCCAATTTCAGTTTTGTTGCGTCACATGATGATCTCTCTTCTCTGGAATTTACTTGTATTGAAGATCACTATTCTAGGAATAAGGAGTTATTTTCTCCAAAAAAAACCCTAGCCAAACATTGACAATGCATCAAGGATATCTTTCTATGCTTCATAAGCACATTTTTTCTACTTCTAAATCATGTCTTGGAAGTGGTTGTTGTGCTGGAAATTATTCACCAGTTGGTTTCATACCAAAGTCTTTTTCACATTTTTAGCATCCAATACATGAAAAAGATAATGGTTTAAAACAACATAAATATTTGAAATTTTGCAAGAATTGTCGGCACACTTTGAATATGAATTTTGAAGTCAAGTGCATGATGCTGTATAGGATCAAGTGTCATTTTGAATACCAAATGTTTCACAAGAAACTTCTCAACATGCTACCCTGCAGTAAGGATTAAATGATAATATTGCATCAACTATTTCCATAATAAAAGTGCACCTCGGCCATAAGACTAAACAACTACAAATGTTGTAGATCTAACAAGACCACACAATCAAATGTTTTCCACAAGGCCAATACTGTATGAAAAATGAAAAGGAGTTTGCAACCAAAAATACCTTAGGCAACTAATTCAATTAGATACACAAAACCATCAGCAAAAAGGAAAACCAGCCTACTCAAAAGGCAAGTGTTTACCTCCTTTGACAAAATTTTGAGTTCCGAAACAAGGGCCTTTATTGTCTTGTCAATGCCCCTAGTAATTTGAACGGGGTTTGCACCTGCTGCAACAACCTAAAAAAAAAGGTTTCATTTTAAATTATTTTCCACAAATTTAAGATACAACCATTGTCAGTTTTGTATTTCCTAACAAGCTCATAAATTTTGACAAAAGAACCAAAATTTTTTAATACCTGATAGCAATTTTTTCACTCAAAAACTATCTTAGACTCAATAAGCCCAACCCAAACTAAAAAACCAAACACCATAAGACCCTACAAAAATGAATAGATGATCTTAATCCAGTACTATCGACAAAAAGTTACCTTTACACCCTCACTTATTAAACCCTGTGCTGTTGAATTTTAACTTCAACTGCTGCAGCAGAAGGATGGATGCAGAAGCAACATTTTTGTTTGGAGGTTGCTTGCATGCCATCCAGAAATTTAATTCAACATTTAAAATTCCTGCAAGTTTTTTTTGTAGACGGCCGCAACCATATTTCTGTGCAGGATTGTATTTAAACACAACAACCAGCATTAACGCAATTCACCAACCAGAAATTAAACAAACAGAAATTTACCCGACAGTTTTGTAAATTCAAAAGGAGGACACGTGGAGCATTAATATTGGATCGCATGAAATTGAAGGGAATCTGAAAACCTGAAAACCGGACCCAAATTTTTTATAGGGCACATTGGATTGAGAATTCGAGTTAAAATTAGGCAGACGTCAGAATCCCATTTTGGAACGCGAATTTGGTTTGAAATTCAATCTATTCAGACTTTTGAAGTCTGACGGAAAGGGTTCTTTAATGTTTTGATAGTTTAATATATGCATATGTTTTAAACATATGTTATATATATATCATATGTGAAATGAAAGGTGGGCCATAGAATTTAGTTTTAATTTTATTTTTTTAAAAAGAGGGTTTATTATAATATGTTTTATATGTTACGACATATAAAAATAAAAAGGTCGATAGACAGTACGTAAATTTTTTATTACACAACAATGTGTAAAAAGTGAAAGACTGAGTGTAACTTTTTAAGTGTGTATGCACAGCAGTGCGAAAGGGAAAAACACAGCAGAGTGTTTTAGAGACATAGTATGTTTGTTTTGAACAGACAGTGAGTTGGTTTCATGCACTGCGTTTTGTAGCCGTTATAATTTTGTAATCCCTCTCAGTGAAGAAGTAGTGTAATAGTTTTTTTTTGAGTTATTGAAGGGAATAGAAGTTTGTTTTCAAAGTATTGAAACTCTGTCTCCTGTCAAAGAAATTTTTATTTTCTCTGTGTTAGAGGAAAGGAGATTTATTCTCCATTCATTGTTCTAGAATTTTTCAATATTCCAACATGTGCAAGAACAACAGATGTTGTGGTTCCATCCCCAGCTAAATCATTTGTCTTTGCCGCAACTTGCCTTACCAACTTGGCCCCAATATTTTCAACTGGGTCCTCTAATTCAACCAATAAAAAGGCCAAAACCATAACATTGAGATACATTTCATTACACTGTCAATAACAATAAAATTTGACTCAGCCATAGCCCTTTCCTTTTATTGTTGTGAAAAGCTGTATGCATTACTCTAATGTGGCTAGTCCATAGGCCAAGTAGACCACTGGGTAACAAATATGTTTCCTTTCACCTTTGAGTTTTCAAATTATGCCTACCAAATCTAAGACATTTAAGAGGGAGAACTAATACAACGTTAAAAAGAAAACCAGAGCACACATCTACAAATTACCTCCTTAGCTATTGTCACACCATCATTAACTATTTTCGGAGAACCATGCTTGCTCTCCAAGACAACATTTTGCCCTTCGCCCCAAGGGTGACTCCAACAAGATCAGCAAGTTTGTTCACACCGCCTGCAAGACAAATTGACAATGCTTTTAGTAAGTGTGCAATTGAATGCCAGAACATATGCAAAAACAACCCTCCATGAAAATTAAAATAACACATTAAAATCGAATATAGGTGGACAAGGAAAGATCCACCGCAGTGAAGTTTCACGTGCAGGTGACCTTCCTTTAAACATAATTTTTTCTCTGACCTGCAATTTTTTTGTCACTGAGCCATCCTTGTTGAAGTACAACTCATTTTCCATAGCTCTTGTATTAACTACCTTCTCTCTATCGCATAATCTCAGAGTCCCTCTTCTGCTTGAGCGATTAAAGGAAATGGGTGAAAAAACTAAAAGAGAAGACAATTGTCTGCCATAATTATCAAACATTGCACCCAACTTCTTCCCCTTTCCATTGTTACCCAATGAGGTAGATGTGGCAATTGTTGTCATACTGCCCAAAGCAGAGGCCATCTTCTCTTATCTTGAATATAGAATTACAAGATCTTCATATTAGTATGAACCTTAAAAAACATGACTCCCATTGCTAAAAACCACTTTTAAGTTGTAACAGGCAAACTAAACAACTATCGCAACTTTTGGCAACTTCTGGAGCATTAAGAGATAAACAACCAAAGAGAAATGCAACCACAATCCTCATTTTAATGAGACCGGACTATATATTTGCATTAAGATAATAGAAAGAAATCACGACTATATTAAGGCCAGCACAAAACAATCTTTAACCGGTGTCTCTCGCGGCCTTCAGGTTGCCATGCTAGAGGTTGCATATTTTTAATTTAAATTCTTGACCTCTCGTGCCCATCTATGAATGCATCCAATGGGATATCTACATCAAATGCTCCTTTATATCCCCAAAAACAAATTCCCTACTACAAGAGCACCGGTATTGATGGATCACCCCACACCATCCCACCCACTAGAAACGGTGAAAAAGGAAACCCGAGAAAACTTCTGAAATATCTCAAGATGACTATATGGGTGGTTCTTATGAATCAACCAACCATTTAGAACATTCTCATCAATCCAAACCATGAGTATTATGTGACAATATTCAAGCAGGCACTGAATCGGATTTCTGAAGCTATGTTAGAGAAACCCTAAACTCTCATTGAAAATAGGTGAAATGTGGCACCACTCAGGGATTGACATGTGCCAATTGGTACAAGTGGTAGACAATTGGCATGCTCAAACAACGAGGTGATGCGGGAATGACATGAGGGAGAAAATATCAGAAAAGCCCCAAATCTGGAGAACTAAAGCTCATCACCAACCTGAGATTGACAAATTTACATGATGTAACCTATGAAATCGTAAATGGAGAAATCATAGTAACAATAAAGTAACCTATGTAACAATAAAGTCGGATTCATCCTGGGAGTGTTAATGGGAGAAATCATAGTGAACAACAGGAAACATGCAGAGTTGCTTACAGTCAAATAGATGAAAAAACACATACAAAAAACCTAGATAATAATCATGAACAAGCTTAATATTGAATTATGAACTGTAAAGGAACTTACAAAATGTGACATTACAAACCTGGTCAAGTGCACAAGCAAAAATATCCTGGACATGACCCTGGTTGACAAGTTGTATTGCTCATGATGCAAGAGGATTTGTACTTGCACTGCCAAGTCAATCAAAATCCATCATTATCTATACAATAAATATAAGTAATTGATGTAGTATTTTTTACTCTAAGATGCATTCTTATGATAATGTTAGAACATATGTTGAAAATGTCAAAACATACCTGAATAAGCTCCTCTTCGTTTCAAGAACAATTTATTGGAGTCGCATGAACTTGGAACAAGCCTCCCATGATCTGAAAGAGTAGCAACTAAGTCAACAGTGACTTTTTTGTTGCTACGTTGGATCGAGGGAGGTTTGCTCCAAGATTAAATCACTCCAATAAATTATTCTCTACTAAACAGGGCCAACCACGTGAAGGTGGAAGCTCTTATGGCTCCCCCTCCCCCCCCTCACATCACTCTCAATTCCCCAATACCCAATCTATATTTCATTTTTTACTTTCATGAGCATAAAAAAAAATATTCAATAACTAATAAAAAAACAATTCAACAAAAAGTACGCAAGGAAACATTGCAATTAATGCTTTACATAAAAATAGTATGATAAATGAGTTTTTTATATAACGCAAAAAAGTTCCAAGTATGGTAACGTTTGTCTTATAATAATACAATATTTTACATTGTCAAATTTTCTTTTTCTTCTTCCTATTTTTAAAGCTCCTAATTACATCATCAATATCATCGTGCTCTGCTCCTGTTTCGTGCCTTTCAACCCGCACTGCTGACCTAGTTGCGTATTCACGATGTCTGGGCTCATCCGGTGACGGGGCATCGCCTACAAAAACAGATAATATTAAATTTTAATTGTCAGTTTTTAAATATCATTGAACTAGTTCGGTAATATTAATAAAAAAAAAAATTGCAATGAGATTATTTACCTGGTGCACCAGTTGTCGCCGCTGACCTAGTTGCGTAGTCACGATGTCTGGTCTCATCCAGTGACGGGGCATCGCCTACAAAAACAGATAATATTAAATTTTAATTATCGGTTTTTAAATATCATTGAACTAGTTCGGTAATATTAATAAAAAAAATTGCAATGAGATTATTTACCTGGTGCACCAGTTGTCGCCGTTGGGACTGTTGCCCTGTCTTCCTCTCTGGTGGTAAGATCCTCAAGAGAAACATTCTCTGTCATATAAACAAAAAACGTTATAAGGACAACCATCAAGGTATAATTAGAAAAAATTATAAGTGGAAATTAATTACCGTCACGGCCCTCACTGATAGCAGCATTGTCGGCCTGGTCCCCACTACAATGATCAGGTTGCACGAGAGGATCATCTACATATGGCTCTAAAACTGGGTTATTTGCCTCGTCGGTAGTGCTGCTCCCCTGATTTAAACAAAGTTGTTAGACATTAAATTTATGGACGAAAACAAACATATTGAAAGGTTAATGTTTTACCTTATCGGGCATTCTGGATCTTGGGACCTGCCCCAAGCTTCTGCGACGTTCAACTACAGCTTGATAGCTGAAATGGAAAGCGATATTTTTATCTTCCTCTGTAGTTTCTGTTCCGAAGTCATCACCCTACATTACATATGATTGTGTATTTTTAATCATATTTGATAGGATTACAAAAATGTTGGAAGACGATACAATTAATTATAAGATGTTTAGCTACTTAATTACAATTCTTGCAGCTAATTTCAAGTAGCCGCCCTGGCCTAGCTTGTGATGGCCCTTTTTTTCAATCCTAGCTTTGGTTGCCTTTGAGGTGTCAGGCAACCTAGCATCAAAATATTGAAGTCAAATATGACGTAGCACACTTTTATTTTAGACATAGAGAAAATTAAAGCTATTGAATTAAAGTTGTAATTTACCTTGCGGGTCCAGTTGGCATTTTTCCTTATTTCTTTGCCCTTTTCTCTTTTCCGTCATGGATGAGTGCTCTCCACTCACTCTCTGAAACTGCGAGAGGACGCTCATATCTAGGGTTAAATTGAAATTGCGTCCTATAGGTGTCCCTGGTATATTTCAAATATTTGCCGGCTACTTGAGCCACCGCTTTTCTGTCAAATGTGCCGACCCCAAAAAGGGCTTCTAGATAATCTAGAAGTTCTTTTTTCAAGTTGGAATTCTGGGAATTCCACCCTGTACGTATGGTTGGGCCAAAAATTACCAATGCATGGCTCTCCAGAATCCTGTAGAACTCATTGTTTCCTACACAGAATAAAACCAAAAGAAAAAGAAGATATTATCATTAATTTAAAAATAAAAATCATGATAAATATGTTTTAGATAAATTACATGAAATAGTTAAAATATTAAAATTTACCTGGGAGTTATACATGATTTATAGGGACACCCTCATCGTTCACCAACAACGTGCCATTAATGGTCCCTGTGGAGCTGACACGTGTAGCTCCAGGAAACGCAATAATGTAGTTGGCCATATCGGCCTCATCATTGCCAACACGTTCAGCGGTTGGCTGGGTGTCTGCTTGGGCAGGGTGTGTTTCTTGGCTAGCACCTAAAGGAGTAGAAGGTGTACGAGAGGGTTGTTGGGCAATCTCTTGCCCTTGTGTCCCACTACCACCAACACCGGGTTCAGCAAATGCCAGAAGACGCTACATACAAAAGAACTTTTTATTAGTTTAGTCAATGTAAAAATTAAAAATCAAACTATCACAATTCATCTCATGCAGAACAAAAAAAATATCCTTTTGACTTTTTATTATTACCTGATATCTTTCTAGCTGCCTCATAAGATGTTGTATCCTCTCTTCTGTTTCAGGTGTTTGAGGCGCGTCTATCAAAGTATTAAATTCCGACCTTGCATCTCGTGCCTTTTTTGCAACAAGAACACTGGAGATACGGATGAAGAAAGCTCTTCCTCAAAGAGGGAATCATCAGGCGTACCATGGCTAGGTGTCTGCATATTTGAACAAAATTAATATTATTTCAATTATGTAAATAACTAAAATACCTGAAGATAGAGCAATGCTGGCACTTTACATGTTCTTCCGTTGGCCTCTTTCAGCGATCATCCCGTCTCGGGGTTGTTCCTGCACTGCTCTGATCAGTCTGCCACATTGCAATAAAATTATAAATGTAAAAACTTGAAAACAATATCTAACTTGAAAACACAAAATGAAAAGTGAAATAATTTCTAATAAGACACCGGAAGACAGAGTTAGAGTTTCAAATATGCCTTGCATTGAATTCAGTCCTGGAAACATGTCATTGCACATTAAGGCACCCAAACATTCAATCCACGAATGATATATTTAAGTAGGCTTCTCCTATTCTGGGAAAACACCATACTTATAATGCATTCACTTGCATGTATAAAGGGAAAGGAAAACATGTTTTCATACAACGGTGACAAAGGCATCTTGGGGAAAGGTATCCTCACTTTTTATTTATGTTGTTCACCCACACCACTCTCGTGTTTTCACTAATCCTGTTTTGTCATTTTTGGATTCAAATTAAGTTAAGGCCTTAAGTATTTTTTGACCTTTCGGTGTAGTTTTTATAAGTGGCATGTATGGATTTCCATTAATTCTGCACTTTTTCTCTTCATGCGCATGTTTCCCTGGAAATCAAATGCATGATTTAGTCCCATACATTTAACAAGTTGTTGGATCAACTCCATTGGCAATATCATGTTTCCTATTCAATCAAAATTTATCTCATTTAGGGTAGGTAGGAAGGTTTTCCCTTTGTATTAATAGGGCACTTCTAGCTTGCATTTTTATTATATCTTTCAAATTTAGTGTCGTTTCAATTAGGGCATGATTTTTTGCAACTTCCAAGGTGAGAATGAACAAAGACAAATTTTTGTGATGGATGACTGTATATGACTCCATGGCTAGAGGAAAAGGCACTAATCTACTTCTTCAAATATCTATAGTTCTCATTCACCTCATACGAAGATGGTCCATGATTTTGAGCCAAATGTTGCAGCAAAAAGTTCCCCCCCTCCATAATTTGATAGTCAATGGAAATTTCTTAAATTGATGATGGGGCAAGATTATGGAACATTGGCACATACATATGTAATGGATTCCAAGATCATGATATATGTTTGCATATGTTTATGGAAATGTTCCACCAAGTCCCCTGGAGGTGGGAGCGAGGGGACGAGGGAGCGCGGGAGCGGCCTATGCAAAAGCTCCCTACCAATTTTCAGGAAACGTGGGGGGACGTCGGAGTCATAAAAATTATAAAATTTAATATTTAAAATGTAACTATATTTTTGCAAGGAATGTATATACAGTCATCATACACTTGCATCATGAAAGATAAATCATAAATGATAAAATTACAAATCGATGAATGATGAATCATATAATTGAAACAAATTTAAAAGTTAAAAAGTTAAAACATACATCATACAATCATGCATGTAAGTTTGTAAGTTTGTAACTATATAATCATTAATGTAACTACTAACAATGTACAATGAAAATAAAGTTTAAGATATCATATGACATATTATATCAAGATTCAAAATAGAGTTTAAACTGAAGTTTACAACTCAAGTCTGAAATATAAAACTTAAACGCAAATAAGTTATGTCTGAAACATAAAACATAAAACATAACATATGAATATCAAATGATATCATCATAATGATAAATGAGCATAAATGCTCAAGTTAATGCCCCACTAGTCTCTGCATCCAACTTCTGCACGAATATATTAAGATCAACCATGTCACCATCTGAATCAGAATCACTTGGATTCTCAAATATGCTAAGTGGCACATCAACTTTTAACACGAAACCATAAACTAAAAGGGGCAGTGAGGGGACGTGAGGGGGTGTGAAGGGGGGTGTGAGGGGGCGTGAGGGGGCGTGAAAGGGGGTGTGCGGGGGCGTGAGGGGGCGTGAGGGAAACATCCCCTAGAAGTCCCCAAGACCCCGGAGCACGAGGGGGCGAGGAATCTAGACCCCTAGGTGGGGGGGCGAGACCCCGTGTAACATTGGTTTATGGAGGTGGTGGAGAAAAAAAGAGCTCAAATAGAGCTGAAATTTTTCACATAAAAAGGATTGTGGGCTTGACTAATGGTTCCATTTAAAAAATGATATCTAGACAGAGAATAAGTGTAGCATGCAAACATGCATTGAAAATCCATATGAGTTTGCATTGTATTACTTATGATGGATTCAAATTTGGGTTTCAAAATGCCAGGTTATGGCATGATTTTGTCGAGAAACCCTTAGTTGGATTCTCATTTTGGTTTAATTTATATTTTAAGTTTGTTTTGCAATCTTTGGGTGATAGTAACTCATGAACTAGGTTACCAATGTGTAACAATCATATTTCAAGAATAAAGTTGTGATTTTTTTATATTATTATTATTATCTATTAGCTACGGGTATTGACACCTAATGCCTGGAATTTTGACATCTTGATAGCATGGATAATTTCGAAAATGTTTCTAGTAATGTTAACATAATAACTATCATTACGTGTCTTCACTTTTTTCACCATAATAGACCTGTGATATGGACTCGTCACACAACTTCATATGCTATGTCCCAACAAGTTCAAACTGGTTGAACCTACCTCATAGTGTGGTTATTAAGGACGAGTTGCTTGATATATAACTCGATAGCATAGACCACGTTGCAGTTCTAAAAAGAATCCTCAAGTGTCAAAAAAACTTCACAATATGTTCTACTATAAAGCCTTTTGGGATACCCGAAATAATATATGTATCATTGATGACTTTTAAAGTATGACAAGATCCAGAGGGAAAGGAAATCAATGGAAGAGTGATCCACCAATGAGAACCTAGAATTTAGCATCGGATGAGTTAGAGTCTAGGAAATTGAAACCCTATAATTTTAATTAGTGATGAAGGACATCACATAGGTAATTATATTTTCATGTAGAATAATCTGTTAATTCAAATTTAAACTACATAATATGGAAGGCATACCATAAATTTTTCCACGTAAGTCCAAACAACCTATAAAAAGGGAAAACCTTCTTTTTCCATGGGAAATAATTTACCTTTCCTTTTTCAAGACAATCTAAATCAAAAAAAATATGAACTATACTGCACACATTCTTGGATAATGTGAAAGTGGAAAAGGAATACCCTACACAAGTGATGCACACATGTACATGTGAACACTAATAGATTTTTGTAGTTGAAATGCAATGCTTGTTTTCATTTAAATGTAGGGTTTTTAAAGCAGGGAGAAATAATGGCTGCCAAATTAATAAGCGTTTCTTTGGGAAAAATTTAAATCTTGTATTGGGTGATGAAGATAATAGAAGGTATTGAATCTTGATTCTTGACATCTAGAGAGAACCATACAGCCTAACACAATCCAATGGAATTGACCAAAAAAACCCAAATAGAGTCAACCCTACTATAGGAGGAAGGGCTTGCAGTAAGAACTTACCATTTTTGCAAGAGCTGAGGGCGAATGCTGTTCTGCAAGACCTGAGGGCGAACGCTAAGGGCGAATGCTGAGGGAAAATGCTGTTCTGCAAGAGCTGAGGGCGAATGCAGTGCGAATGCTGTTCTGAAAGAGCTAAGGGCGAATCCAGGGCGAATGCTGTTCTGCAAGAGCTCAGGGTGAATGCTGAGGGCGAATGCTGTTCTGCAAGAGCTCAGGGTGAATGCTAAGGGCGAATGCTGTTCTGCAAGAGCTGAGGGTGAATGCTGAGGGCGAATGTTGTTCTGCAAGAGCGGAGGGCGAATGCGCGCGTGATATCAGACGTTAATTTAGCACACATGTACATTTGAACACTAATAGATTTTTGTAGTTGAAATGCAATGCTTGTTTTCATTTAAATGTAGGGTTTTTAAAGCAGGGAGAAATAATGGCTGCCAAATTAATAAGCATTTCTTTGGGAAAAAATTAAATCTTGTATTGGGTGATGAAGATAATAGAGGGTATTGAATCTTGATTCTTGACATCTAGAGAGAACCCTATAGCCTAACACAATCCAATGAAATTGACCAAAAAAACCCAAATAGAGTCAACCCTACTATAGGAGGAAGGGCCTGCAGTAAGAACTTACCATTTTGCAAGAGCTGAGGGTGAATGTTGTTCTACAAGAGCTGAGGGCGAACGCTGAGGGCGAATGTTGTTCTACAAGAGCTGAGCGCGAATGCTGAGGGAAAATGTTGTTCTGCAAGAGATGAGGGCGAATGTTGTTCTGCAAGAGCGGAGGGCGAATGCGCGCGTCATATCAGACGTTAATGTAGCTATTGCGACGCATACGAAACAATAAAATCATTTTTATGTAGCGCGCATATAAGTTTCGAATTTTTATGTAGCGTGCATATAAGTTTCATATTTTTATGTGGCGCGCATATAAGTGTCGTTATACCGACGACGGAAAAAAGCGTCGCTATTGCAACGGGTACCTAAACGTCGCAATGGCGACACCTAGACATTGTGTCGCACTTGCGACGACTGGAGTCGTCTCAATAGCGACGCTTTGGGCCATAGTGTCGCAATTACGACGTCTTCCTCCAAACATCACAATTGTGACACTTTTCTAAGTGTCAGTATTGCGACACTTTTCTATAAACGTCGGTATAGCGACGGGTTTGGGCGGGATGGAAAAAATTTGGGGAAATTTACGACATTTGGTCAAAAGCGTCGGAACCAAGTGTCGAAATTTCCGCCAAATGTAGTAGTGTCAGGTGCTCCATAAGACCTCCCACCATGACCAAAGGGCTTACCAAACCGGCAGGATCAACGGTTAGTTAACCATCCATGTGGCCAGCACCGCACATGACACTAAATGCCATGTTAAACAGTTTAATTACGTGGTTGTTAAACTTTATCCCAGCGGTTTCAGAGGCAGAGTTTCCAATGTGACCAGCACACTACCCATTAAATTCTCACAGTTAACCTCCCGCAGAATTTGGAGCACCCACCAAAATTTTTGGAGTTAGGCCGAATTTGTCTAGCTTAACTCCAATTCACCCACATTTAGTGGGTTTTTGACATAACATTGGGCAAAGATACTGATTTGGTCATAAATTTTGATAGGCTCAACCTTTTGGAGCGAAATTGTTTTTGATTTCATATATTCAGAGCATTCTTAATCCATTGGAATAGGTTGTAGAGCCATTGGAGTTGATCTTCAGTCCCTTTTGCTTCAGGGAAGCAATGAGAGCCATGAGGGCCAAAGGGGAGTTGGAGTTGTGCTGAGCTATGGTTAACCATTTGAGGTGAAAAAAAAGTCATTTTCTACTATTTTCAGCATTCAAGAGCCATTGAGACAGGTTCCAGATGTATTATATGTTTTCGACAGCCATTTTAGCTTTAGGGAAGCTTTTTGAGACACTAGGGCCTTTTTGGTAATAGAGATGTACTGGGTTGTACCTTTCTGTTTAAGGTGAACCAAAGACCATTCTCAGCTATTTTCCACCTTTTGAAACCAATGGAAAAAGTTTCAGAACTTTTTGAAGACTTTCAGAGGCCGGAAACCTTCAGGAAATTTTTCAGGGCCACTAGGGCCATTTTGGGGTTTGAGCTGTTTTGAGTTGTACCTCTCTGTTTGAGGTGAACCAAAGGTCATTTTCAGCTAATTTCGACCTTATGAAACCAATGGAAAAGTTTTTAGACCTGTTTGAGGACTTATATAGTCCTAAATACTTCAGAGGAGTTCAAAGAGCCAACAGGGCATTGATGAAGAAATGACTATTTATGGTAATTCTTCACTGTTTTGTGAATTTGGAAAGGAATTATTAGCTTTTTCATACCTTCTGAATCATTATTTGCATTTAGATTTGTCTTTCGAGACACTCCTAAACTTTTATTATCATTTTAAGTATTTTAATACAAGAGGACAA
Organism: Pinus albicaulis; assembly: GCA_034641835.2. Classification (NCBI taxonomy): domain Eukaryota; kingdom Viridiplantae; phylum Streptophyta; class Pinopsida; order Pinales; family Pinaceae; genus Pinus; species Pinus albicaulis. The sequence goes on along the minus strand of CM076582.1, from coordinate 264,694,747 downwards.
GCTCATTTTGGGAGGCTTGATCCAGCAGACGTAGGCCAGGAGGGGTGAACTACTCATCAAACATATGTGTCATGATATGCTGAAGTTATCTTGCTAAAAATTTCTGATTTAATATGTTAAAAAACAAATTAAAATAACTTTCCTTCACACATAAACTCTTATACAGTTTCCATAAACACTTTGTTTCAATTGCAAGACATGAATAACAGTTTGCACATCTATTTGATGGAAATTATGAGTGTTAACTTCTACAAGTTCTAAAGACAGAGTCTGTAAAGGGCTAGGTAGCCTCTGGATCTCATCCTTTTATCAAAGGTTACATATCCAATAAATTCCCCTACAGTCAATCTCTGGATTAGATCAAGTAGTTGTTTTATGCAACAAGACATGGAGAGTTTTTCACACATTTAATTTTATGGAAATGGATACCTTGCACACATTTTCAAGTACTTCCGTTTTCAGATCAGATGGTATCAGAGCTTTGGTTAAGCTTGGGTGTGCTCAGGTTGAGCATAGGTTGTTCTTATTTTGAGCATTTGTTTTTGTGCAAAAGATGTTAAAATAGTCAATCTTACTGTTTTATTGGTTGCAAAATGGTTGCTTTAATGAGTTTTCTTGAGTTGAAAAGATAGTTGTTGATAGCTAAGTCTTGGAAAGGAAAAAAGAGTTGTAGGCTATTTCCTTATCCCAAAGTACCTCAATATTATCTTAGGAAAACAAACTCCAATAGTTTGTGTTTTATGGCTGCTTGATTAAGAAGGGGTCTTTACTGACATTTGGTTAAAATCTTGTCATTTGTTGGAAAGATTTGAGAACTTCTTTGGGAGTTCCTTTTGTTAATTTGACCATTTACATAATGAAAAATTCTTCTACAAGTGAAGTTTCATCCTTCACGAGATTCTTCAATGATGACATGAAGAATGAGTTCATTAAGGTGAAGGACATGGTGCAGATTCTCATTGAGGATCAAGGAGAAAGTGTTAAGCTTCATGCACAATTGTTGGCTATGAACGATAAGAAGGAAGAAATTCTCCAAAGGTTGCATGACATGAAGAAAAAACTCCTTCAAGCTCAAGAAGATTTGTCCAAGAACAAGTGTGAGGAAGAGGTAAACCATTCCAATTTGTCTTCAATTTCCTCCATTGAAAAGTGTGTTGGTTCTTTTGAAAAACATACAAGGGGGATCGGGTCCCAAAAAAATGTTTAAGATGGGATATCAAGAAGGCAAAGTTTTGGGAAAGCATGCATAAGGCATGGTTGACCCTATTTCAGTTGTGGAGCGACCCAAGAATGTCGGTCTTGGTTATGTGCAGTTTAATGGCGAAGACTCCAAATCCTTGAATGCATGTAATGCAAATTTAAAGATAACCTTTATTCCAAGTTCTTCTATGCATATATGTCAATTTTTTTTTAAGGATGATTGCCATTATTTTAAGCCATCATTGCAGCAAGTAGAGGGTAAACATGTCGCTTATGGTGAGCCTTCCAGTTCAAACAGTTTTCAAGACAATAATTGTGATGAAAGTCTGAAAAGGAAAGTTGTCTCCTCTACTAGTTCATCGTCTTTCGAAGACAAAAAGGATGGAAATTCCATGCAGAAAAAGAGGTATAATTATTCCCATGATCAATTTGATTATGTTTCAGCAAAGAATGATAATTTTTCTTGTTCAAATGAAAGAAAGTTTTTTTGCACATTTTGTGGTGGATTTAACCATGTCGCTTCAAGATGCTTGTTGGAAAAGAAAGCACACAGGAAGCAGAAGAGGCAAAGAGAAATTTCTCAGAAAGTTCTTAAGAGTTGCACATTTTGTCAAAGGAAGGGACATGATGTCTCTCATTGTTGGACTTTGCATCCAACAAGTCGTCCAAAGCACATGCAGCTAGAGGACAAAAATCTTGGCATAAGTGAATCTATGGAGTCCATTATCGTTGTGGAAATGGAAGATTCACATGAAGGTGTATTGAAACCGCAAAAGAATCCATGGAGTTGGCTTGGTAGGAAGTGGATTAACTTCTTATTGCAGTAAGTCATCTTCATTTTTTACATGCAAATTTCATATTTGTAAGCATGTATTTCAGTTGAAAAGTTGATGCAAAATTGCATGCAAAAGAAGTTTTAGTTGAAGGAATTTCTTTGATGTTGCAAAATTTCGCCATGGAGGTGTAAAAGATGACTATGATACTCACTTATGTTGCAACAATGTCTTTTAGTTTCAGCTCTTAGTCACCCACATGTTTTTGGGATGATGTACTTGTTGGTATTTGAAAAGAAGAGTTGAAGTTGCACATGTACATAGAGGTTGTATGTGTAATTAGCGAACTGTATATAGTTCATTGTACATGATACATACACATGTGTTTGTCAAGATGTATCTTGTTGTTTGTCGACTTGTGTCGAATGTGTTACACATGATTATCGACTTGTGTCGATTGTGTCACACATGTTTTTCGACTTGTGTCGATTATGTCACACATGTTTATCGACTTGTGTTGATTGTGTCATACATGTTTATCAACTTGTGTCGGTTGTGTGCACACTTGTTACAGATTTTGTGTGTCAATTGTATAGCACATTTCATTGTCAACTTGTTGTTGATGTCGTATGTTGCAAAAGGTACCTTTGGTGTCGAATGGTGCAGGAAACGAAGTGTCAGTGCAAAGCAATGCAATATTCCGCACAATTTACAGCAAGGGTCACTGCTGGTTTCAGTATGGCAGATTGGTATGGTGAGAAAAATTGGTTGGGATTCGGCACAAGTACATGGCTCATTCAACAAAAATTTTCCATGTGAACAGTTGGCAATTCAGGATAATTTTGGAAAGCTGAAGAGAAGAGGATGTTGTTATTCTCTCATTTTTTGTACCACAGTTCAATTTCATAATTTCAGTGAGCTTTTGGGGTCCAAAAGCCTCTCATTTGGGAGGTGTGATCAGGAGCTCAAGTCCAAGCCATGGAGAAAGCTCAAAATTGAAAGTGTTCAAAATCACTTGCAACCTGAACGATCGGATAGGCCTTGGAGATACGATCCTGTAGCCGTGAACGACACTTAAACTCGACACTGTATATGAAAGTTATTCAAGTTTGAAAATTCACAATTTCAGGCAAAAGTCCAGTTTGACCAAGTTTGACTTCAATTTTTGAAAAATTTAAAAAGGAATATTCCAAGGAATATTCCTCAAAATATTCCCTAGAATATTCCACCTGGGCCAATTATGAATTGACAAGTGGCAAGGGTCGATTGGTTTGTTGGTTGACTTTTGATGTTTCGGTCCAATGAGGAGCTGCCACGTGGCCTCAATCCGTGGACAATTTGGAATTCTAATTTTTTTGAAAGTTTGCGGGATTGAACCCAGAACCTCTCGCTTGACAGCATAGCGTTCTAACCAATTGCCCTATGGTTTAGTTCTTATTATGTATACAATTCACCGCGTATATAAAGTTCATAATATAAATGGATGGTGGTAAAGGAGGCCAACCCCCACTTCAGGTGCTCCATAATACCTCCCGCCATGACCAAAGGGCCTACCAAACTGGTGGGATCAATGGTTAGTTAACCGTCCATGTGGCCAGCACCGCACATGACACTAAATTCCACGTTAAACAGTTTAATTACGTGGTTGTTAAACTTTATCCCGGCGGTTTCGGAGGCGGAGTTTCCAATGTGACCAACACACTACCCATTAAATGCTAATGGTTAACCTCCTGCCAAATTTGGAGTGCCCAACAAAATTTTTGGAGTTAGGTCGAATTTGTCTAGCTTAACTCCAATTCACCTACATTTAGTGGGTTTTTGACATGACATTGGGCAAAGATACTGATTTGGTCATAAATTTTGATAGGCTCAACCTTTTGGAGCGAATTGTTTTTTGATTTAGTATATTCAGAGCATTTTGAATCCATTGGAACATTTTATAGAGCCATTGCAGTTGATATTTAGTCCCTTTTGCTTCAAGGAAGCAATGAGAGCCATGAGGGCCAAGGGGGCGTTAGAGCTATGTTGAGCTATGGTTAACCATTTGAGATAAACCAAAAGTCATTTTTGACTATTTTCAGCATTATAGAGCCATTGAGATAGGTTCCAGAGGTAGTAGAGGTGTTCTACAACCATTTTAGCTTCAGGGAAGCTTTTTGAGCCACTAGGGCCATTTTGGTAACAGAGATGTATTGGGTTGTACCTTTCTGTTTAAGGTGAACCAAAGACCATTATCAGCTATTTTCCACCTTCTGAAACCAATGGAAGAGGTTTCAGAAATTTTTGAAGACTTTCAAAGGCCGAAAACCTTCAGGAGAGTTTTCAGGGCCACTAGGGCCATTTTGGGGTTTAAGCTGTTTTGAGTTGTACCTCTCTGTTTGAGGTGAACCAAAGGTCATTTTCAGCTAATTTCGACATTATGAAACCAATGGAAGAGGTTTCAGACTTGTTTGAGGAATTCTACAGCCCGAATTGATTCATATGAGTTCAAAGAGTCAGCAGGGCATTGATGAAGAAATCACTATTTATGGTAATTCTTCACTGTTTTGTGAATTTGGAAAGGTATTCTTAGCTTTTTCATACCTTCTGAATCAGTATTTGCATTAAGATTTGTCTTTTGAGACACTTTTAAACTTGTATTTTAATTTGAAGTATTTTAATACAAGACTACAAGCTCATTTTGGGAGGCTTGATCCAACAGACGTAGCTTAGGAGGGGTGAACTGCTCATCAAACATATGTGTCATGATATGCTGAAGTTATCTTGCTGAAAATTTCTGATTTAATATGTTAAAAAAAAAATTAAAATAACTTGCCTTCACACATAAACTCTTATACACTTTCCATAAACACTTTGTTTCAATTGCAAGACATGAATAACAGTTTGCACATCTATTTGATGGAAATTGTGAGTGTTAACTTCTAAAAGTTCTAAAGATAGAGTCTGTAAAGGGCTAGGTAGCCTTTGGATCTCATCCTTTTATCAAAGGTGATATATCCAGTAAATGCCCCTACAGTAAATCTTTGGATTACATCTAAGTAGTTGTTTTATGCAACAAGACATGGAGAGTTTTGCACACATTTAATTTTATGGAAATGGATACCTTGCACACATTTTCAAGTACCTCCATTTTCAGATTAGAAGTGGTCTATAAAATCCTTAAAACCATGCTTCAACGAATGGAGAATAAGCACAAAATAAACTGTCTCCTTATGCTCTTCCCTACTTTGTGGGCCTATAGAACTTCTGTTAAAACTGCCACCGGGTTTTCTCATTTCCACCTTGTTTTTGGGAGGAAGCTGTCCTACCGATCGAGTGTGAAATCCCTTCCCTTCATCTAGCCGCCGAAATTATCCCTGAAACCCAACCTTTAGAACAACGACTTATCATGCTTGAGTGCGCTTCCGAAGACTGTCGTGTTGCATTGCAAACCACCGAAGCGGTTAAGAAGCGCACCAAAGCCCAATATGACCGAAAAGTCCACCCTCATACTTTTCACAAAGGTGATCTTGTTCTAGTGTATGAACAAGATCATGATGTCCTCGGTCATGGGAAGTTTGACTCATTATGGCTAGGCCCTTACATCATCAGTAAGGATTTGGGTAAAGGGGCATGCCTCCTAGAGGATTTCAAAGGTCACCCTCTTCCTAATCCTCATAATGCAGTCTATCTTAAGAAATATTACCGTTAGCGTTTCCCTCCTGAAATGCACGTTTTATTTCTTTTAGGTAGCCAACTTTTGATTTTTGTGATTTGATACTTCACCCGGAAACCCTTTTTCCAGAATGGTCACTTCATCACTCCTCAAAATCGAATTTATTCACTTGCAACAATTGTACTTGGGGCACCAATTTGCCTTCATACTTGTCCATGCTCGTGTCGATTTTCGTTGTGAGTAACTGTTGAGTCTCAAATCTGCATCTTTCCTATACATATTTCTAGACTTTTTCCATTTACCTGGACCTCCTAAGTCATCAACATCATTGCATATTAATCATAAAAGAGCATTTAAAGTGGTTTTTAACTATGTTTTGTGTCTGCTGTTTGAATTAGATTTTTGCTCATTTAGCTACGGAATCTTGTCACTTTCCGCAGCTGCTGCAACTTTCCGCAGCCATTTTGTTAAAGTCTATATTGCAGGTGTCTTCAGGCAAATCGAGCCACATGGGCAAGTTAGAAATGACATGGACATGGATCGTGTCCTATTGGCTCAGTCGAATTCACCTAAGAAGGTTATGGTCAAAGGTAGCCAAGTGGTGGTCAACCGAAGAGTCCCACGGTGACAGAACTCTGTTTCTCATCACGTGAAGATTTGCGTGGCCATTTCTAAATCACCGGTGGCCGTTTCTAAATCACGGGGGACATATCAACACCTGTGAACGGCTCCATAAGCCGAATCCAATGGCCACTCTCCATAGATTTAATCTTCACGGCAACCATAATGCTAGATTTCTGGACGTGGTTGTTCACGTGTCTTTTATCAGCGCAGATTGTAGGAAATTAGTTATGTCTTCCTCTGTTATAAATAATGCGTTCTCATACACATAGTAGTTAGCTGGTGTAATGTAATTTTGGCTGTAAAGAGAGCCCACTGTGCCGTGACATTATTTCCTTGTTATGACTGCATTTTGAATACATGAGAAGACTCTGTTCATAAGCACAATTCGTGTTTGATAGTTATTTCCCGAGGATTGTGCAGAGGGCCCCAAGCCCCTTTGCAGCAGGGATTTAAATTGTATTCTTGTCTAGTTTCTTACCTTCATTTCCTATTCATTCACATTGTTCCACTTAGAAATTCACGTGTATATATATATTACATCTTTCATGGTATTTACGTTTCATCATTGTCCATAATCTTTCATGCTTATCTTATTTGTTAAGCTGATCGGTGCTTTGTTCAGTTACGGTAGGCGGCCAGGCATTTTTGCACATGAACATAATGACTAATGACATGGAATCAATCTTGTCCTTACGTTGATTTATTTTTCTTAGCTTTTAATCCCAACAACATTTTTATTCATTTCCAGTTTTGTACATTTGCTTTACTAGTTAGATTAGATATTAAGCGCTCATTTTCATTATCGGTTACCTCACGAAAGCCATAGCGAGACTAATGGTGAGGGATTGCAGTATGAATGTGTAGTTTGATGTTAGTTTATTTTTCTACAAGGTAGATATTAAATTGCTCATGTCATTATCAGTTACCTCCGAAAGCCATAGCGAGACTAATGGTGAGGGATTGAAGTATGAGTGTGTAGTTTGATATTAGATTATTTTCTTTCTACAAATTAGATATCAGATTGCTCAAGTTGTTTATGATTACCTCCAAAAGCCATAGCGAGACTAATGGTGAGGGGTCAAAATATGAATTGATGTAATTTGATTTTAGCTTTACTTTACTTGAAAATCTTTGGATTTCTTTGAGTACAGTTTCTTTTGTGTTTAGACAGCAACAAGGGTAATGGGTTTCATGATCAATAGTTCACTGTTTGTTTGACCATTATAGTAGCACATTTTCATTTTCTTTTAGGAATTAGTTTTGTCATTGTATGTTTTAAAATCCTTTTTAAGTTTGAAGTTTGGGAAATCATTATAAAGGACATCATTTCCTTGAACATTTATATCCATACTTGTCTTTTAGAATATCCATCTCACATTAGGAAACCAACCAAGATAAAAAACAAAACCAAGATAAAAAAAAAACCAAAAACGACAAAAAGTAAGAGATAGGTTATCTTGCACATATAGTGCACCACACTTCGTCAGCTTACGAATCCCGGATTGAAAAATTAATGTAGCAATTTAGGACACACTAAATTGACCAAACATTTTGGCGCCGTTGCCGGGGAAGTGTAACTAGGTAGCCAATTTCTTAAAAAAAAAAGACAATAAAAAGAAGGGAAAATTTGATAACTTCTTGAAGTATGCTCTCCTCTTGCACCTAGTGTGATCTGGAGGATCAGAAAAGAGAGTTATTGGTTCAGTAATTTCTTAAGTATGCTCTCTTCTTGCACCTAGTGTGACCTAGAAGATCAGAAAGAGAATTATTAGCCCAACTTAAAAAAATAATAAAAATGACATGCATAGAGCAAGAGATTCTAGGGGAAGGCTTATAGCTAGAGCCAAGAGTTCGATTTTCACAACTCCATCTTCTTCAAGGCATAGACAAGATTCACCACCATCTACCCCTAGCCTTAAGATTCTTGGAATTCAAGGAGCATCTGAATTAGAGGATTCTCCTATACCACCTACCAAATCTCATTTAGAAAAAGACCCTTTCTTTACTTCTACAGGAGAGTATATTGTAATCAAAGAAGTAGAATCACCTGAAGAAGAAAAGGAAGAAACTCCCTCTCATCCTCCCTTGATAGAAGAACCAGAGGACTCTAAGGACTCTGAAGAAACTATCATGACAGAGGAAGTAGTAGATGGATTCGGAGGTAGAGGTAGAGGTAGAGGAGGAGGAAATAATGGAGGCAACAATGGTGGAGGTGGAGATAATAATGGAAGAAATAGGGAAGGAGACAACTTGTTTGGATTCCCTATAGTTGATGAGGAAACTCATACAACGATGAAAAACATCTCACCATCTATCCTCCCCAACTTTTATGGATTGCGAAGTGAGGATCCTGAAACATTTCTGTTTGAGTTTGAAGTCGTGTGCCGAAACTATGAATATATGGAAGACTCTCAAAAACTCAAATTGTTTCCTTCAACATTGAAGGGAGCCGCTTTGAAATGGTTCATGGGATTGGTCACCCAATCTATTAGGACTTGGAATGATATGAAACAAACATTTTTGGATATATATCTGGACTATTACATGCCCACCAATCATAAGGATGAGGTATTCAAAATGGTGCAAAAAGAAGATGAAAATTTGGAAGATTTACTTGAAAGATTTCAATACAACTTAAAAAGAGCAAAGATGAGCAACTTAGATGATGAAAATTTGAAAGCCCTTATATTAAAATCCATCAGAGATGAATGGATAGATATTTTAAACATGATGGGGAAAGGAGATATTTCTCAACTTCCACTTCGTGACATAACAGAACTATGTGTCCATCTCTCAAGGGGAAAATCTAAAACGGGAAAAGGGCCTAGAGATCCTTCTCTTATCAGGGCAAACAAATCTGCAACTGGATCAGTAAGTAGGGCAGAGATTGGAAATATGCTTGATGAATTCAAAACCGATATCTTAGGGAGCCTTAGTGAACAACTAGACACCCTTAAAATTCAAAACAAGCAGAAAGCAGAAACTGATGCTCTAGCCATCTTTTGTCCGAAATGTAGGAAGAAACATGCTTTAAGGGAATGTCCTTTGGATGCAAAAGTTGTAGAAACATGTATGATTTGCTCAGAGAATCATGAGATCAAGGATTGTCCTTCAATTCCTGGACTCAACGCTGTTTTTCAAGAAGACCCAAATTCAGTAGAATCTCTCTGTTTTGTTGCAAGAAGACCTTGGCAGGGACAACAAACTCAAGGGTTTAACAACCCTATGAATCTTCAAACCCCACCAAATTGGAATCCTTGGCAACAACCTTGGCCCCAACATCAAAATCCATATCAGCCATGGGTACAAGGTATGCAAAATCCTTATGGGAGATTTGCTCAATTTTATCAATATCCTCCATCTTTTCAAAATCAACAAGCTCCACAACTTCCAAACCCAAATCCACAACTTTCATTGCCATTTCCACAACAACAACCTTCTCAACAAAATCCAAATCCTCAACTCATGCTTCCATTCCAACAAAAGTCAAATCAGCTTCCAGCCCAGCCATTGCCAAATCCTAAGAATAAAAATCCTCAGAATACCTACATGATAGAAGGAAAACAATTTCCTACCTATATGATTATTCCTCTCAATGATGTACAACTCAGGTCTGGTAGAGTTTTAGAAAAAACTTCTATAGATGTCCAAGAGCAAGATACCTCTGAGGAGGACTCTCTTAAAGCCAATAAGGGTTCTGAGGAAGCATCTCTTCAAAACTCAAACATTCAAAAAGAGAAAGAAAAGTTAACCCCCACAACTCCTATAGTTGAGCAACCTGCATCTTCATCCACACCTCCTTTCCCTGAAAGATTACAAATTGATAAAGGGGTGGAAAAACAAATCTTGTTGCCTAATTATGATTTTCTAGATGAATTAAAGAATGTTTGTATCAAGATTCCCTTGCTACAAGCCATTAGAGAGATTCCTATTCTAGCAAAAACAATAAAGGAGTTGAGTCTCAAAAGACTAGGAAGGAAACTAAAAGACACAAGAAGAATCCACCTGGTAGGAAAAATTGCAGATATCATGATGGGAAAAATTACCATGCAGAAGTATGTAGATCCAGGAAAAACATTGAATATCAGCAAAAATTTGGAAAAGTCACAACAAGAAGAACTAACCAAAATCTTGCAAAAACATTCTACTGCATTTGCATGGGAGTATACTGATATGAAAGGTATTGATCCTAAGACTTGCATCCATAATATCTATATTGAGGAAAACAATAGACCAATCAGACAACCTCAGAGAAGGATGAATCCAAATCTTAGGGAGATAGTGAAAGAAGAGCTCCAAAAACTATTCAATGTAAACTTCATTTATCCAATTTCAGATAGCCGATGGGTTTCTCCTTTGGTTATAGTACCTAAAAAGAATGGTAAATGGAGCGTATGCATTGATTTCATGGAATTGAATAAAGCAAATTTGAAGGATCACTTTCCTTTGCCTTTTATTGATCAGGTATTAGATACATTAGCAGGAAAAAAGTACTTTTCATTTTTGGATGGTTTTAGTGGCTATAATCAAATTCAGGTAGCACCTGAAGATCAAGATAAGACCACATTTACCTGTCCATGGGGAACTTTTGCTTATCGAGTGCTTCCTTTTGGGTTATGTAATGCACCCACAACATTCCAAAGAGCAGTACTAGGAGTTTTTTCTGATCTAATCCATGATTGTGTAGAGGTTTATATGGATGATTTTATAGTTTATGGTAATTCATTTGAAGAGGCATTAGAAAATTTGGAAAAAGTTCTCATAAGATGTAAAGAAACAAACCTTTCATTAAGCCATGAAAAATGCTTTATGATGTTTACTGAAGGGATTGTTTTAGGACATCATATTTCAAGAGATGGGATTAAGGTTGATAGATCAAAGTTGAAGTCATCTCCAAGTTACCTATTCCAAATTGTCAAAGAGATGTTAGAAGTTTTCTAGGATTTACTGGTTACTATAGAAGATTTATAGAAAACTTCACTAAAATAGCATCTCCACTCTTCAAATTGCTTACAAAAGACTGTGAATTTAAATGGGATCCCGATTGTCAATCAGCCTTTGAAACTTTGAAAACAAGAATATCTGAAGCACCTATCTTGAGAGGACCAAATTGGAAACTCCCTTTCCATATTTCTACAGATGCTTCAGATACAGCTCTAGGAGCTGTGTTGGGTCAAAAGGATTTAGTCCTTATGCCATTTACTATACCAGTAAAAATTTGACTCCCACTGAGTTGAACTATACTGTAACTGAAAAAGAGTTTTTAGCTGTTGTTCATGCAATCAATAAATTTAGACATTATATAACAGGCTATGAAACTTTTATTCATACTGATCATTCTGCGATTAGATATCTAATGAAAAAACCTGTTACTAATGGCAGAGTGACAAGATGGCTCCTACTTTTGCAGGAATTCAATATTATTGTGTTGGATAGACTAGGGAAACAAAATACAGTAGCTGATTTCTTGTCTAGGATTCAGAATACTAAAGAAGATTCTCCTGTAGAGGATAAGTTTCCTGATGAATACTTGTTTGCAGTAACTATTAAAACTCCTTGGTATGCAGATATTGCTAACTATTTGGTTACAGGGAAACTGCCTCCACATTTATTTCCAAGTGACAAAAGAAATATTATTCAGGAGAGTTCAAAATATTCATGGATTTCTAACAAATTGTTTAAAACAGGGCCAGATCTTGTGATCAGAAGATGTGTCAGGGAAGATGAAATGCCTGATATCCTCAAGGCATGTCATGATGAACCATGCGGCGGACACTTTGCTGACAAAAGGACAGCCTATAAAATCCTCTCTTTAGGATATTGTTGGCCTTCCCTCTTAAAAGATGCAAAACAATATGTCAAAAGGTGTGACAGCTGCCAAAGAGTAGGGAAACCTACCCTTTCAAATGAAATGCCATTGCAACCACAGGTACTCATCGAACCCTTTGAAAAATGGGCTTTAGATTTCATTGGACCTATTAATCCACCATCTAGGCAAAATAAATATATACTAGTTTGTACTGATTACGTTACTAAATGGGTAGACGCCAAAGCATTAGTGTTTGCTACTGAAAATTCAGTTGTTAATTTTCTTTATGAGGATATTTTTACTCACTTTGGTGTTCCAAGAGAAATTGTGACAGATCAAGGAAGCCAGTTCACATCCAACCTGGTGGAAAAGCTGATGGAAGAATACAAAATCAAGCACAGAAAATCTACTCCTTACCATCCACAAGCAAATGGTCAAGTGGAGTCTACAAACAAATTTATCGAAAGTATCATCACCAAAACTGTTCATCTACACAGAAGATATTGGACAGAAAAGCTTCCTGAAGCATTGTGGGCCTACAGAACTACATGGAGAAATACAACAGGACATTCTCCCTATGAACTTGTTTATGGGAAAGAAGTCCTGCTCCCCATTGAGTTCCAAGTCAAAACTTTCAAGATGGCAGTTCAGTTGGGGATGGATCTATCAGAAGCCCAAAAGCATAGAATGGAGCAGTTGAATGAGCTAGATGAGATCAGACAAGAGGCAATTCTAAGAACTGATCTAGTTCAATATCAAAGAGCTAAATGGCATGATAAATACAACAAAGATAAGAAGTTTCAAGAAGGAGATTGGGTATTGCTATTTGACTCCAAGTTTAAAGATTTTAAAGGAAAATTTCAGACTCATTGGCTTGGGCCATATGAGATTGACAAGATCTTTAGCAATGGAGCGGTAATAATCAAGACCATTGATGAATTTCAAACTCCTCTTATTGTGAATGGCCACAGATTAAAAGTCTATCATAAGCCACTCTCAAAAGAGGAATTTGTCAAAATGTTTCAAGAAAATTCTGCAATAAGGATGGTGAAGAAGAATTCTTCTTCTCCACCAGCCTAGTTTTTGTTCTTTTTAGCCTTAAAAAAAAAAAAAAATTGTATAAGCCTGAAAACCATTCACTGATTGGCAGTCTTATACAGAAAATGTAGGGTGAAAATCAGGAACACCTGACACCCTATATTTTCCAAAAAAAAAATTCTCTCTCTCTCATTTCACAAGTTTTATGACAACCCACTCCATTCCATTCCATTTCATTCCACTCCACTTCATTTCATCTATTTCATTTCATTTTACCAATAAAATTTTTATTTCATGACCATTTTCATTCAGTTAGTTATCATCCATCTATTTCCATTCACCCAAATAATAGCTGTGTCAGTTTCCGCAGCTGACACCAGTTTCCGCAGCCAGAAGCAGTTTCTGCAGCTACCACTCTGTTTTTCAAAAATTCACAGTCAGATGTTAGTTCAACAATCATGAAATCAAATGCAGGTATGAAGACATATTATGAAGACATGGGGCATTCAAAGACATCAATGAGGAGCAATTGATTGAAGACCAATGAAAAATGGCAAGAATTCCAAGGTATGAGTAAAAATTTATTTCAAATGGAATTCAAGCACATTTTTACATAGTTATAAACCATAGCTCCATTATATGCAATGATTGCGTTGATAATTCCGTAGCCATCCCACGATCTCTATACGATTCCCCCACAATCCTTGCATTCATTTCTAAACGACCTCATAATCAAGCCTCCGGTCTTCACTAGTGTTCGGCTATACATTGATACTCCACCTGTAATTAAGGAACGTGGTTGATTTGACTACGGCTTCTCTTGGCTGCACAAAATCCGTAGCCGTTTTATAAACGTGCTTGCATCTACTCTGTGGCCACCCAATTTTAAATACTGTCGAATGCACTTTGCTTCCCCTACTGTTCTATTGACCTCACGGCTACATTTCCACCGTGCTCACATAAGCCTTCACCCCATTTTGTTCTCTGTTCCGCTTCATACCGTGTACCTATTCCCTGATATCTGCTTATAGTCACTGGCCTCCTTCATAAACCCTGATCATTTCTGCCGTCTTACCTCCGCTAAACCCTCCTCACGCAGATGAGTTCTAAAAGTACAAAAGGAAGGATGGGTCAGTTGTTGAGAACAGAACCAGAGGGACCCAAATTTATGGAAGGATACCCGCAAGTCAAAGATATATTGAAAAAGGAAAAATGGCTTCGGTTTATTCAAAAGTTTAGAGGCTACCATAAAGAGGTAACAAAAGCTTTTGCAAGGTCTTTCAACGGTCTGGAGGTGGAAATTGGGGACCTCAAATTTACAGTGACTGAGGCATCCATACAAGCTACTACAGAACTTCCTCAAGAAGGTGAACGCTGGTTCAAGAACAAGGGCATTGGTGAGGAACCCTGGAGAGTGATCCTACGTAACCCAGGTATGGATGTCACCATTTTCAAAAAGGGAATTCCTGTTCATGCTTTAAAAGAAGAGTGGGCCAGTTTACTGTTAATTATTCAAAAGTTTATTACATGTGAGGGACGTTTTGGATCAATGTACATGTATCACACCCGATTGTTGATGAATTTCCTAGACAACCAGGCCCTCAATCTACCATAATTTTTATTAAATAGTTTGAAAAAGATGTCTGTAACCATCCAAAAGCATTTGGGGGACGTAGAACCACATTTGTATCACCATGGCCTCGTGAAAATTTTGATAGAAAAACAATTAAAGGAGAAAAAGGACACCTGGGAGCAGTTTTTAATTAGAAATTTCTTTGAAGAACCCCAAGAAACCCTTGAAGGCAGTACATAAAAAAGAAGTAGAAGAAAGAAAACAAGTGATAAAACTCAAAGTACTCCTACTAACACAGTTGAAAGAACTAGTAGAGAGGAAAGACTGTCAAGGAGGAAGGAAAAGACTAAAGAGAGAAAAAGCATTGAGGCTGTGCATCAAACCCCTTCTTCAGAAGAAGACCATCAAGTATTGTCTGAGAGACTAGTTCACCTTCAGGATCAGTCAGCCATGGCCAAAAAGAAAGGTAAAGAAAAATAGAAGCAAAAAGACAGTAGTCCACAGCGTGTAAGAAGAAGCTCCAGGCTTAAAGGAAAGTGGAGGAAAGCACAAACGAAAGGACCCCATTTTATTGATTTGGGAAAAGAAACACCTGAACAAACTCCAGCTGGCCATAGTTCACCTCATTCTTAGCCAAATGTTGAAACTAGTCCTCAAGATATTGACATGAGTCCTTTTCAGCCAGATTTTGAAGTCAATTCTCCTCCACAGTATTTTGGGGACAGCCCAAGGAAAACGACACCCGAGATAGATCCAAAGCAGCAAGAGGTGTATGATTACATAGAATCCTTGGAAAGAACAGCCACGGGTCCCAGCACTTCATCCACTCAGCCTCACACAGCACAAGAAGCTCTAGTCCAATCATTGAAACAAGAAGTCTTTGAGTTGGAGGTTTTAAATAGACACATTAAAAATGAAAATGAAGCATTAAAGGAACAAAAAAAATTGGACAAGATCATTCATGACAATACCATGCTACATCTGGGACTGTGGCAGAAAAAGAACAGGAAACTGAAGAAGAAATGCCAGAAGATAAGTAGAGCACTAATTAATCTCAAATACAGATGCTTGATGAAGAAGCCCAGGATGTTAACAGCACCAAGGAAGAGGAGAAGAGGACTAGATGTACTAGCAGAGGTATCAAGGCATATGAATTAAAGAAGGATGATCAAAATTTTGGTTGCATGAGGACATGCAACACCTTCACAGTAGGGGTATGTTGAGTCTCAAATCTGCATCTTTCCTATACATCTTTCTAGACTTTTTCCATTTACCTGGACCTCCTAAGTCATCGACATCATTTCATATTAATCATAAAAGAGAATTTAAAGTGGTTTTTAACTATGTTTTGTGTCTGCTGTTTGAATTAGATTTTTTCTCATTGAGCTACGGAATCTTGTCACTTTCCGCAGCTGCTGCAACTTTCTGCAGCCATTTTGTTAAAGTCTATATTGCAGGTGTCTTCAGGCAAATTGAGCCACATGGGCAAGTTGGAAATGACATGGACATGGATCGAGTCCTATTGGCTCAGTCGAATTCACCTAAGAAGGCTGTGGTCAAAGGTAGTCAAGCGGTGGTCAACCGAAGAGTCCCACGGTGACAGAACTCTGTTTTTCATCACGTGAAGACTTGCGTGGCCGTTCCTAAATCGCAGGGGACATATCAACACCTGTGAACTGCTCCATAAGCCAAATTCAACGACCACTCTCCATAGATTTAATCTTCACGGCAGCCATAATGCTAGATTTCTGGACGTGGTTGTTCACGTGTCTTGTATCAGCGTAGACTGTAGAAAATTAGTTATGTCTTCCTCTGTTATAAATAAGGCGTTCTTATACGCATAGTAGTTAGTTGCTGTAATGTAATTTGCTGGATAGAAAGCCCACTGTGCCGTGACATTATTTCTTTGTTATGATTGTGTTTTAAATATATGAGAAGACTCTGTTCATAAGCACAATTCGTGTTTGATAGCTGCTTCTCGAGGATTGTGCAGAGGGCCCCTGCACACGCCGAGGTTTTGTGTATTACTGTATAGTTTCATGTTTCATTTCCTTACGTTCATTGTGCCATAGTCATTCACGTGTATATATATTACATCCTTCATGGTATTTACGTTTTATCTTTATCCATAATCTTTCATGCTTTATACTTTTGTTAACTGATCAGTGTTTTGTTCCAGATTACAGTAGGCAGCCCGGGCATTTGCACATAGTTTTATAATGACTAATGACATGGAATCAATCTTGTCCTTTTGTTGATTTATTTTTCTTAGCTTTTAATCCCAGCACTGTTTTATTCATTTCAGTTTTGTACATTTGCTTTACTAGTTAGATTAGATATTAAACTTCTCATTTCATTATCAGTTACCTCCGAAAGCCATAGCGAGACTAATGGTGAGGGATTGCAGTATGAATGTGTAGTTTGATGTTAGTTTATTTTTCTGCAAGTTAGATATTAAATTGCTCATTTCATTATCAGTTACCTCCGAAAGCCATAGCGAGACTAATGGTGAGGGATTGAAGTATGAGTGTGTAGTTTGATATTATTTCATTTTCTTTCTGCAAATTAGATATCAGATTGCTCAAGTTGTTTATGATTACCTCCGAAAGCCATAGCGAGACTAATGGTGAGGGGTCAGAATATGAATTGATGTAATTTGATTTTAGCTTTACTTTACTTGCAAATCTTTGGATTTCTTTGAGTACAGTTTATTTTGTGTTTAGACAGCAGCAAGGGTAATGGGTTTCATGATCAATAGTTCACTGTTTGTTTGACTAGTATAGTAGCACATTTTCATTTTCTTTTAGGAATTAGTTTTGTCATTGTATGTTTTAAAATCCTTTTTAAGTTTGAAGTTTGGGAAATCATTATAAAGGACATCATTGCCTTGAACATTTATATCCATACTTGTCTTTTAGAATTTACATCTCACATTAGGAAATCAACCAAGATAAAAAACAAAACCAAGATAAAAAAAAATCAAAAACGACAAAAAGTAAGAGATAGGTTATCTTGCACATATAGTGCACCACACTTCGTCAACTTACGAATCCCGTATTGACAAATTAATGTAGCAATTTAGGACACACTAAATTGACCAAACAGTAACCATCTTGTACTCATGTTTTTATGGTCCCCACCGGGCCTGTTCTGTGTGGCAGCATCATCAAGTCACCCTTGTTAGAGCATATGAGTTGATTCATCATCGCATCCAAGGAGTTTATCCCGAGTTCCTTAGTATCCTGCTATAGTCTTCCATCCTTCATTTCTTTGTCATTCTCTCGTGTCGTACATTTTGGACTCCAGCCATATTGTCCCCTATCCCCTCCGGTGTCGAATCAGTAGCTGCCAGGTCATCCATGCCGTTTATGCTCTAACAAGGGAGGTCGTCAGCCTGCTACTCAATACCCCCCATTCCTCCATTATCCATAGTGTCAGTCTATCAGTTTCTCTACTATTTCCTCTCATGCCTTAGTTGAGGATCCCTTATTTACTCACCTATGGTGGACCTCCTTCTGTCGACATCGACTTATTCATTCCAGAAGATATGTTTAGGGGGTAGCATACCTTGGTTCCAGCTTCCACTCTTGTTCGGTGCCTCGGATTAGGCAAAGGGACTCTTTATTGCCCTTTGACTTGATTTTTTCTTAGCTCCAGCTCCTTATGGCATAACCGAGATCCATATACTTGATGGTTTAGTGATGCAGTAGATTGTACTAGTGATTCCTAGGTGTGTGTGAGATGTTTCAGACCTCATGATGGGGTGGCCCTTCAGGTAGCCCCCCACATACTTGGATGACTTCTCTACTACAGCCTTGGATGTAGCTCCATAGATTTGATGGTTTTGGCCTCAGCCGCTTGCAATGCCTCTTTAGTTTGCATGTATCATTCAGATTTTCAGAGCCCTTTCCTGTTTTACAGGGCCTCTTTGGTTGTATTTATATCTCATGTACTCAGATATTATTCTATAAGTCCTGGATGTTTTCCCAGGCACAGTATGTATGTGGGATCCATTATCATGTTTCTATCTAGCCCACGTTTATGCTTGCTTGTACTATATAGTTCAGTCCCCTTTTTACTGGACGCATTATTCTTTGTACTTTGCTATCTCGACAGGCATAGGTATGCCTCCCTCGCCTCATGTAGAACAGGTACTCACCCATAAAATAGACTTGTCACACCAGTAAGTCTTGCCTCCTCAGGGTTTTGTCCTCTCGTGCTTTAGTCTACCTTATATTTCTCTCTCTCTTAGTCCCCCTTCGGTGTCTAGTGATTGAGTTCTTACAACGTACTTCGGTCATACAATTAGCTCCTAACGCTAGCACACTGGAGAGGCAATTTGTTACACCAATTTTGGTCATCTAACATGTAACTATTAGATGGACCAAAGTACACCATGTAAGACCAATTTTACCCTAGTAAAATTGCTTTCACTATGAAAAATAACTTAGTAATCTATAATTTATTAAGTTGTTTATGGTCTAAACAAGAAACCCCACGAGGGATAATTAATTAAACAGCAGTTTAATTAATATTCCTCTTCATATTTAACCCAAAAGAAGAAAATTAATTGGATAAATCACCATTTATCTTATTATTTTCTAGGAATAATTATTTAAAACATTATTTAAATAGTATTCTTTGTTAAATTTGACTAAAACATTTATAAATAATTGAATAAATAATTATGCATTTAATTATTACTCAACCAAATGCTTAAAATAATAAATAAATTATTTGTTTATTTATTATTTACAGATAAATGGATTTGACTAAATTCAAATTCTTTTTCCCTCCAACAAAAATAATAAAATATTCCATAAAAGTTAGATCTAGATTTATTTAATAATAATAATAATAATTATGCACCAATATCTAGAATAAATCAATATTTTCTTATAAATAGAAGATTTTTTCCATTCATTCACTACCTTTTGTTGCCTAAAGATCACTCTCGGTCTATACTTTTGGTATGAATTTGATCCTCCATCATTGTCATATCTTTCTATCTTTTTGCTTGTGAGCTCCCTTTGCGTTCCATTTTTGTCTAGGTTTTCTACACCATCAAGAGAGAGATATCTTAGATCTGAAGCACTGAGGACATACAAGAACGCATCCCTTTGAGGGGAACTGGTAACATCTTTCTATGTTCCCTTCCCAGGTGTCATAAATACAAAATTATTTAAAATATTCTTGTCTTATCTATTGGATGCATGGAGAAACTCTTTCTTTTATTTCCTATTTAATGTCTTTAACTACATAGATCTATATTTTTTAGCATTTATTCTGATCAACTAACTACATATCTAAGGAAATTGACAACCATCTTTGATGTTAGGGTTTTTTGTTATGCACAACTAAAGTGAGATTTTTTCGTACGCTTACGATAGGAATTCACGCTAACACATATAATACTAGTGTATCACCTTATTTTTATTGTTATTATAACCCCCTTATTGTTATTGTTATGCCCATGTAGTCCCCATATTGTTAATATTGTGCCCCATAGAAGCCCACTATTGCTATTGTTGTGCCCTTACATTGTTATTGTTATGTCGACTAGGATTATATTGTGACCCATTGGACTCCTATATATACAAAGGAGGTTTTTTCATTTGTATCATCCAAGAATTTTTCATTTATGTAATGTAAAGGAGGTTTCCCCCTCGAAGAGGTTGATTTGAAAGGCGTTGATCTATATTTTTTTCTATTTTTTGATTTGGTTTCATAATATTTGGTATCAGAGATTTGGATCCTAGGGTTTCATTACTTCAAAAAGATCATCATGAAATTTGGGAAATAACTGTTTTTTATGCAAAGCTTAAGAAGCTAAAAATAAAACCCGTTTGAGCCAAAATCCCAAGGAACATTGTGTAAAATTTTCAGACATTGGTTCACAATATTTTCAGAGATA
This sequence comes from Pinus albicaulis, assembly GCA_034641835.2. Classification (NCBI taxonomy): domain Eukaryota; kingdom Viridiplantae; phylum Streptophyta; class Pinopsida; order Pinales; family Pinaceae; genus Pinus; species Pinus albicaulis. The sequence goes on along the minus strand of CM076582.1, from coordinate 264,674,161 downwards.
TGATCTGTGGAAGTTAGGGTTTTTGCAGGCTCCCGAATTTCATCTCAAACAAGTGGCAGAGGGAAAATCGTCATAACTTTCGTTTCTGACATAAGATTGAAATTATGTAAAAGGTGAAAAAAGTACACATATTGTAGTTTTTTTTGCATCGAATTTAGAGCCGAAGGTCAAAACAATGACACATGGCATGCCATACAAGTTCGCTATGTTGAACCAACCCATAATTAGGTCATTGTGGGATATTGGACATAAATTTACCTTGAAGAATCCAAATTAGGTCTGATCTATGGAATTGGAAAGAAGAATTAGAGGGCTAAAATAGGACCAAATTTCATATATTGTAGATCCAAAATTATAGAATTACAACCGTTTCAATATCGAGCTCCTAAAAGTAAGAAAAATGTGTGTATTTTTAAAAAACAAATTGCATAACTTTTGTTTGAAAAAATAGTTTGAAGTGATTCCAAGGGCATATTGAAGCATATATATCTGTATTAGGTTCTAAAATTCCTCTAAAAAATAATTCCACACCCATTAAGCCCTCATAAATCTCTACTATGATGCATGGAGAGGAATAAGTGCAACATGATATATCAAAATTACGAGACCAAGTGCAACCAAGTTCGCTCTCGCAAAAAGAAATAAAAAATGAAATGGAAACTAAGATGCATGGTTTGAAGAACAATATGAAAAATATTTTGAAGAAGGAACAACGAGGCATAATTTCATAATTATGCTCACTATAAGTTCAAGCAGTGGAAGATCACATCGAGCATCAACAAAAAGTTCTCCAACTCTTAAAGGATAACCTCACTTTGGTACAGAATCAAATGAAACAATATGCATATCAACATCGTAGAGAAAGAAGTTTTGATGTAGGCAATTGGGTATTTTTAAGGATATAACCATAGAAACAAATGTTCCTCAAGAAAGCTAAGAAGGATAATAATATATCGCCAAAGTACTATGGTCCTTACAAGGTGTTGCAAAAGATTGGTACTATGGAATACAAATTGGAGCTTTATGCATCTTCTCGAGTGCACCCAGTTTTCCATGTTTCATGCTTAAAGAAGGTAATAGGTGACAAACTCCCAGTTCAAAAAATATTTCCAGAACTTGAGGAGGAAGGACAAATCATATTGGAACTTGAAGCAGTCACAGAAAAAATAACTCGACAACTACAAAATCAATCAATTTCGGAGTATCTCATCAAGTGGAAGAACTTACCCACTGAGGATTCCACATGGGAGGATGAGAATTTTATATAGAAGCCTCTAGAAATAATCAAGCGTTGAGGACAACACTTGTTTGAAGGAGAGGGGCATGTTAGGTCTCTATAATACTAGTGTATCCCCTTATTGTTACTGTTAGTATAGCCCCCTTATTGTTATTGTTGTGCCCATGTAGTCTCCATATTGTTATTATTGTGCCCTATAGAAGCCCAATATTGTTATTGTTTTTCCATTACATTGTTATTGTTATGTTGGCTAGGATTATATTGTGACCCATTGGACTCCTATATATAGAAAGGTGGTTTTTTAATTTGTATCATCCAAGAATTGCTCATTTATGTAATGTAAAGGAGGTTGCGCCCTTGAAGAGGCTGCTTTCTAAGGCGTTGATCTACCTTTTCTTCTATTTTGTGAGTTGTTTTCATAAAAATCTCCATGGTTAATTACACCAATAGGTTTGTCTATTTTGGAATATAGTTTCCAAAATTTTAATTTAATTATGAATAATTATTAAAAGGATGGTAGGGATTTGACCTCTATAGTTTATTTTAGAATTGAGGCTTATGTTATTTGAATTATGATGAGTTTCACCTTTTGAATTCATTGGCAATAAAAATATTTATGCAATGGATTTGGAAGAAGAAGCTATCCATAGAATATTCTTGAATATTCTTAGTAGTAGTTACAGATTAAAGGTTGAGATTTATCTCAAAAGTAGTTATTCCCTTTCTGTTTTTTTAATTAAATTAAAAAAAAATTCATATGAACACGAGTTATGGTTTTTTGGGCATGCATATTAACAAGCCATGGTGTTGTAACAAAGCATATTTATAGGTTAAGAATCTTCATGGTAAATAGGGGGTGAATCTCCATGGTCAAGAATGTTGTTACATGTTTTTTTTTTTAAATGTATACACACACACACAAAGTGAGAAAACCTATCATAACTTAGTTGTTAAAGCAGAATTCGGAACAACCACCACTAGCTTCTATCCCCAAATGCATGTTCACTCATTACCATTATTGAAGGAAAACCATGCCACTTTAAATTACCCCATTGGTGGTTTGAAGAAGACTTTCACTGCTAGATGTCGCTTTGCATTAACCCACTAGCCAAAAATTAGGGCATAAAGAATAGACCACTTTAAAAATGTATATATGTTTAATTCATATATATATATATATATATATGAATTAAACATATATACATTTTAAAGTGGTCCTATTGTATGCCCTAATTTTTTTTAGCTAAATGGGTTAATGGCAATATATATATATATATATATTTAAAATAAAGTTATAATTTAGCTAATTTTTATATTGATAGGCATGTCTATTTTGGAACAGGGCTTCCATAATTTTAATTTGTTTATCTATAAATACCAATAATAATTATCTTTGGTTCATTGTGATACAGGTCAAGGAGTATTTCCCCCCACCCTAGTGGAATATCGACTCTTGCAAAGTCATAAATTCCTAGTATATCTAGTTTAATACTCTTGGTGTTATAGTGATGTCACTAGGTTTGATCTTGGGCCTCGCCAAGATTATTCCAACTAGTCACCAATTCTCCATGGTAAAAGAAATAAATAAAATAAAACTAAATAAATAAATTATTAGGTGGATAGTAGAGATTTAACCTCATAATATTTTAGAATTTATTTAGTAGTATAAACAAATAAAAGGTTGTTATTTATTCCTCGATGGAGGTGCAGTCCTTCCAACACGTGGAGGATGAGAATCATGTGTGAACACAGGTGGAGCGAGGGTGAGGGACAGTCCTCTCAGCCCCTTCACTAAATTACATGTAATGGGAGGATTATTTTGAAAATTATGACAACTCGTATGATTATTTACGTCGCATTGGAGTTCGAGGGTGGTGATCGGTTAGGGTGCGAGAAGATGAAGGATCCTAAAATTTGTATCCTTGCTCTTGTCTGGTGTTGGAATTTGAGGTGGCCTCGGGGTGTAGAAATTTTAATACAATTATGTATTGCCTAGATTCTCCTAATCTAACAAGTATATGCCACTGTTAAATACATAATCCTTCTATTAAAATCTTTGCGGACATTTAATCGCCAATTGCAAACACATGAAGAAAGATCAAAACACATAACACAGATGTTTTTATCGAGAAATAATAAAGCTAAAAACACTACTATCGTATATTATGTATATATCATGGATCATGAAACAGTATCATACAAAACTCTAATCCAAGAGCTCTCAGTACAATATAAAATCGTCTCACACTGTCATACAAAAATTGGCATATGCATGCACCAATTTACTGCCTCCCGAAAACCTGCCTCCACTACGCAATCCCTGAATGAATTCGATCCTACCTTGCCTTGACTCCGCAATGCTCATTGGCATCTCCAATGTGTGTGTGGTTGCAAGAGTGCACCCACTAATGTCACAAATGATAGTCAAACTATCCCTTTCACCTATCTCTCTACTAGGTCTCCACTGGATGTGACATGCATGTAGTTAACAGTAGTAAATATTCAGTTGCATGTGATATCACTCTATGTGAATTAATTTAATATTTAATTCATTGATCTCTCACTAGTGTATCTTTAGTTACAAATAGTTACAACTAACACAACTGAGTTTAACTCACTTAACTGAGTTAAACTACTTTACAACTCACATAACTACACATCCAACTCTGTTAAAACTTTGAATCACTCAGTTAAAACTAAGTCCACTTGCATGTCCCACCAACCAACCGTAGAACTCGTAATTCCTTCAATCAACTGGTTTGCCACATCAGTTAACTGAAATAAAGTGCTTCAAGAGAATATATTATTATTTATTGTCTAATTATTATTAAGAGATAATAATAATCGACATGCATTCTATTTTTAGACATGTGATCTATAAATAGACTTCATCCATGCATATAAAAATAGAAACTCATCTATAAATAGAATTTTCTCAACCATCTATAAATAGACTCTCACTATAAATAGAATTGTCTAAACGTTCTAAAAATAGACATACACCTAAAAATAGCCTGCAGGCCCCATCTAGTGTAGGTGCTTAATTTTCACTAGGATCATCATCTTGTTGAATCTTAACACTCCCTCTCAACAAGAAAGGTATTATCCTTCACCCTGATCCTGTCTCTATGGTATTCGAATTTTCTCCTCGTGAGTGCCTTCATCAAAATATCTGCATCCTAATCTTCCATAGGAATGTATTGAAGCAACATGATCTTCCGCTGCACACAATATTTGATATGATGATACTGGATATCTGTATGCTTAGATCTATCATGAAACACATGAATCGAGAGTTTAATGTAACTCTGATTATCACAATAAATCACTGTAGGATCTAAATGAGAACCAAACAAACCAACAAGATCTTTCTCATCCAGATAGCATCACATGCAGCTTGACTTGTTGCCATGTATTCTGCTTTTGCTGAACTGAGTGCCATGGATCTTTGTTTCCTGTTGTACCAAGAAAAAATTGTAGATCCGATGCTGAAGACCCCTCCTGATGTGCTCTTTCTTTCCGTTGGGCTGCCCACCCAATCCGCATTCGTGGAGCCATGCAACTTCACCTCATCCATTTTTCTATACCATAAGCCATACTCAGATGTGCCCCTGAGATATCTCAGGACATGCTTGCTCGCCTTCCAAAAGAGCTTGGTAGGATTAACCATCACTTGACTAAGCTGGTTCACTGCATAGCATATGTCTGGTCTTATATTTACTAAATACATTAGCAAACCCACTAACTGCTGATAGACAGTAGCATCCACTACCTCTTCAGATGTAGCGACCTCTTTCTTCCAGTTTCCTGGAAGAGGAGTATCCAAGGGTTTGCAGCCCTCCAGGTGAAACTTACCCAGTATCTCCCTTCCATACTTTCCTTGAGACACAAAAATTTCACCTTCTTGCTGCCATATTTCCAATCCAAGGAAATAATGAAGGAGGCCCATATCATTCATCTCAAACTCCTTTGCAAGGTCCTCCTTGCATGAGTGTATCAGCTGCTCATCACCAGTCAGTATTAAATCATCAACATAAAGAAAAATGATTAAAATCTTACCCTCCAACACAATTTGGTATAGGTTTGCATCTGCCTCACTCTTGGTGAAGCCAAGTCTGGTGAAATAGTTGTCGATCCGAGTGCACCAAGCACGTGGTGCTTGCTTCAGCCCATACAATGATCTTTTGAGTCTGCACATATGTGACTTGCTACTGAAGATCTCAAATCCTTCAGGCTACTCAATGCATACTTCTTCCTCAATGATCCCTTTAAGGAACACAGTCTTCACATCCATCTGATGAATGTGCCAACCCATCTGCGCTAAGAGAGCAAGGATGGTCCTTATGGAAGAATACCGTGCGACAGGTGCAAAGATTTCTTCATAATAAATCCCCTCGATCTGCGAGAACCCCCGGGCCACAAATCTGGCCTTGTATTTCTCAACACTCCCATCAGCAGCTTGCTTTACCTTGTAGATCCATCTCGAACCTACCACTGATTTATTAACCAACCTTGGAACAATTTCCCAAGCACTTTTTGTGACAATGGAGTCATACTCCTCCACCATTGCATATACCCATGTGGGCTCCTGCACTGCTTCCTAAAAGGTATATGGCTCAGTCACAATGCATTTTCTCATGAGAGCCATGTATCCAGTGAATCGGTCAAGATACTGCCTCTGTCTGTGTTGTGAATTAGGGACTCCTACATTCTATGCTACATTAAGCTTCAGCCTCTCATCTTCTGTGGTATGCCTTCTTCTAGTTTTGATGTTTAGCTCTGCGTGAGTGGACTCCTCCACTCCATGAACCTCCTCTTGTGGCTGATCCACATCTAGAGATTCATCTTTGGGAACCAAAAGTTCCTCCTCTGCAAGTAAGTCTAGCTCCCTCTCAAGAAACAACTTCATGGATTTCTCCTCATTGAATTTTATATCCCGTTGCACCATAGTCATTCGAATGTTTGGAAAATACACACGATAAATATAGGGTATCTCTGTGTACCCCAAAAATATCCAAACTTCAGCAGTCAGCTCCAGCTTCTTCCTGGAGTTCTTGGTCACATGCACATAACAAATGAGCCAAAAATCTTAAAGTGAGAAACATCCGGTTTCTTACCAGTGAAAGATTCTTCAGGTTTACTCATGCCAAGCACTCTATGAGGACAACATTTTTTCACATAAACCACAGTGTTGCATGCTTCTGCCCACAAATTCATTGGTAGGCCCTGATCATGCAACATCGCTCATGCAACACCAATGATCATTTTGTTCTTCCTCTCCACGACCCCATTTTGTTGTGGGTTATGAGGTGTTATGAGTTCTCTTCAAATTCCTTCTTTTCTACACAAGTATTTGAATTCGTTCGAGATGTTTTCTCCACCATTATCGCTCTGCAGAGCCTTCACTTGCTTCCCCAACTTTTCTCAACCAACGCCTTAAACTCACAGAACTTTGAGAATTTTTTATCCCTCTTATGCATGAAGAAGATCCAGTATTTATGAGAAAATTCATCAACAAAAATAACATAATACATGTGTTTTGTTGTTGAAGCAACCAAGAATGGTCCACACACGTCTGTGTGAACTCTCTCCAGGATCACCAAAGCACGGTGTTCCTTTTCAAGAAAGGTGGACTTTAAAAACTTTCCCATAGTACATCCCTTGCACTAATCTAACTATGCAAGTGTACCCTTGGGAAGTTCAGTAGAAATATGCTTCAAAATTTTCAGGGCGCCATGGTGAAGATGCCCCAATCGCCTGTGCCATCATTCGCCCTCATCCTGGCTCACCAATTCTTCTGATTTTCCTACCATTGCAGTGCATCCATCTACATCCAGCTTGTAGATATTATTAACTTTAATCCCTATCCTCTTGGCTTGACCTGTTGTTTTATGTCACAGGAAATATTTTCCATCACTAGAAACAACATCATAGCCTTTGTCCTCCAACATCGCGACTGAGACCAAGTTTTTCTTCAAACCTGGAACATGCATAACATATTTAAGTAGAAATGGTTTAATTGAATCCCTCTCAAAGGTAATTGTACCAATTCCGGTCACACTATATCGTCCATCGTCACCCATCTCTATATGCATACAGAGATCTTTCTCCTCCAAGTCACTGAAAAGCTCCTTATCTCTCGTCATGTGGAAGGAAGCACCACTATCAAGATACCACACCGATCCCATTGCACTTCAAACCAAGCATGCGATCAAAGAGAAATCAATTTCAAATTGTGAGGAAAGGGCCTCACCAGATGCAGCTCCAACAACCTTCTTTTTCTTCTTTTTCTGTGGGAAGTTAGTGGCAAGATGCCCATGTTCGTGACAGTGAAAAACTTCACCTTGGAAAAATCAAGCTTCTTTCCTTTAGCCTCAAATTTTAGATGGGATTTCTTCCCCTTCCCTTTCCTCGTCTTGGCAGCCAAAGCATAATCCTCTTCATCATCATGCTTTGATGAAGAGCCATCTCTGGTGTTCCACCTAAACTCCTCCTGCACTAGATCTGACCACAGTCATTCCCAATCCGGTAGTTTTTCCTGTCCGTTGATAGATTCTTGATAACTGTGCCAACTATCAGGAAGTCCCAAGAGATCCAAGCTCACCAAATCATCATCAAAAACTGTGATTCTCACACTCCCCAATTCATCCTGACATTGGACAAACTTTGTGAGATACTTAGGAATATTGTCGCCCTTATCCATCTTTATCTTTCTGAGTTTATCCTTCAGTGCCAATTTCTTATGGTCGTTGTTGCTTTGGAAAAGATCTGTTAAAGCCTTCCACACAGAAAATGGAGTGGCTTTCCCATGAGGCTTGAGACAATATGGTCTCACACACCTTCCAACAGAATCCTTCTTGTCTTCGCTACTTTCTTTTGCTAGGCGTCAAGTAATGCAGCATCTGTCGAAGTGGGCTTAGGAACATCACTGTCAATGAATTCCTTCAAGCCATTATCTTCAAGCACCGCCTCCATCCTGTCCTTCGATGCAATTTAGTTCGAGCTGCCCTCGAGTGCATACTCTAGCCACAAACCATTGAAATCCATTTCGATGTTTACTCAACTGTCACACCAAGAAATTCTTGCAGCAAATTCGAATTGTTTCCAGCAACAAACTCAACTACTACTTCAGTATTGCAATATTATGTGCTCCGATACCATGTAGAAATTTTAATACAATTATGTATTTCCTGGATTCTCCTGATATAACAATTATATGCCACTGTTAAATACATAATCCTTCTACTCAAATCTTTGCGGAAATTTAATTGCCAATTGCAAACACATGAAGAAATATCAATCACACATAACACATATGTTTTTACTGGGAAAGCATAAAGCTAAAAACCCCACTATCATATATTATGTATATATCATGGATCATGAAATGGTCTTATACAAAACTCTAATCCAAGATATCTCAGTACAATATACAATCGTCTCACATTTTCATACAAAAATTGGCATATACATGCACCCATTTACTGCCTCCTAACAGCCTTCCTCCACTGCGCAAGCCCTATTGATCACAATCCCTGAATGAATTCAATCATGCCTTGCCTTGAGTGCGTAACCCTCATTGGCATCTCCAATGTGTGTGTGGTTGCAAGAGTGCACCCACTAATGTCACAACTAATAGTCAAATTGTCCCTTTCACCTATCTCTCAACTGGGTCTCCACCGGATCTGACATGCATGTAGTTAAAAGTAGTAAATATTCAGTTGCATGTGAGATTACTCCATGTGAATTAATTTAATATTTAATTCGATAATCTCTCACTAGTGTATCTTTAGTTACAACTAGCACAATTGATTTTAACTCACTTAAATGAGTTAAACTACTTTGCAACTCACATAACTACACATCCAACTCTGTTACAACTTCGAATCACTCAGTTAAAACTAAGTCCACTTGCATTTCCCACCAACTAACCTTAGAACTCGTAATTCCTTTAGTCAACTGGTTTTCCACATCAGTTAACTGAAATCAAGTGCTTCAAGAGAATATATTATTATTTATTGTCTAATTATTATTAAGAGATAATAATAATCGACATGCATTCTATTTTTATACATGTGATCTATAAATAGACTTCGCCCATGCATCTATAAATAGAAATTCATTTATAAATAGAATTTTCTCAACCATCTATAAATAGACACCCGCTATAAATATAATTTTCTCAACATTCTAAAAATAGATATACACCAAAAAATAGCCTGTGGGCCCCACCTAGTGTAGGTGCTTAATTTTCACTAGGATCATCATCTTGTTGAATCTCAACGTGGGGAGAAAATGAAAGCACTACAAGAGGTTATTCGGTGGGAGTGGCTTGTGTGTGCTTGTCTTGGGAATTTGCTGGAGCAGTGCTTTGAGTTGGGCCCTGTTTCAAGGTCTCTTCGTTATTATATATGTCTCTAAGGTCGTGGATTCAGCGAGAAGAGTGCTCTTCCACTCCATTTTCCCTTGGCTTATGGTAAGCCTGTTTTCTTGGGTTAACAGGAGAAGTCAGAATCAACAAAGTAGGAAACTTTGGGGGTGGTCGCTGAGAACCAATTTCAATTTCCAATTTTGTGATCTTCGACGAGGGCACAATGGTGTTTGGTGGATTGGTGGGTGGTCTTTGCAGGGAAAATTTGGAGGTGGGTGGACGCCGCCCTGGGGGAATCCATGCTCAGTCACTGACTATATTTTCATATGGTGGGAATTTCCAGTCTTCGTCTCTTACTCAATAGTCCGTGTTGGTGTGGTGGGTGGTGGTTTTCAATTTCTCCGGTGGTGGTGATATGTGGTACTCCGAGGGATCTAGCCTGTGGATTCTGAGCACAATGATTTTCCTACTCTGTGAATTATAAAACTCCCTATGTTGTGTGGGGTTTCTCCTCCCCAACCACCCTTGGCTCCGCGGGAGAGCGGACACGACAATGGTCAATGTGGCAAGATCATTGGATGCTCGCGGATGGCTAGTGTGGGGACGCACGGAGGTCGTGCAGAAAGTAAGCGAAGTTATAGTATGGGAGAAGGTTCATGGGTCCAGAAGCCGCATCGTCTAGGTGGAGGAACCCAGGTCAAAAAGGGGAATCATGTGTCTGGTCGACAAACTTCCGCAGCAAGTGCCGGGTAGGGCATCCAACATTATTACTTAGAGAACTGCTAGGAAATTATCCATAATATGATGGAAAGAGTGGACACAATAGAGAGAGTACGTCGTAAGGACCATGAAGAGAAGATGGAAACGCTGGAAAAAATGCATTATTTTTAGTGCCAAGTCAGGGAGAGAATGGTGGGCGTCTAGTGAGGAAAAAACCACCTAACCAAGAAAGTAGAAAAGATGGAGACTTGGCTGGTGCACTTTGAAGGGCACGCTGAGTGTTAATTTTGTCCTACACCTCCTCCAGGAACAGCCTTAGACAACCCTGCATATATAATGTCGGATGACTAGTATGCTCTATGGTGTTTTTTATGTTCTATCTGTATTTTGGTGCCTCCGGCCTTGTCGTTTATGGATGATGTCCTTAGTTTCATTTTTGTATTTTTTTCATCTAGTGCAAAATTTGGTCAACAAAACCTATCGAGGTGAGACAACCTGTTTTCTGATCGACCGAATGTACTCCTTTTTTTCTATATGAATAGAACATCGACTTATAAAAAAAAAGTTGAGATTTATCTCCAAAGTAGTTATGCCCTTTTTTCCCTTTTAATTAAATTGATAAATTGAAATAAATGTAATATGAACAAGTGCCTTATGAAGTGAGTTATATTTTTTTGGACATGTGGTATTGATAAGCCATGGTAATAGCCTATGGTATTGTAACAAAGTCCATTTGATTAAGATTCTCCATGGGGTAAATCTCCATGGTTAAGAATGTGATTCCATGTTTTTAAATGTATATATGTTTAACTTATATATTGATTATTTTTATAATTATTAGTATGATAATTTAAAATGAAATTATAATTTGGTTAGTTTTTAAGATTTTTCACAAAGAAAAAATTCATAACTTTTCATTAAGATAGGTTACATGTTACATATGCTGGTAGTATACTACTAATCAGTCCAAAGAGTATTACAAATCTGTCACTTAGCCTTCATGTAGGTAATAAATAGTCCCAAAAATATGCATATCTTTTCATTATGTTGACAATGTTCACATAGTAAGTTCGGTGCATAACTTACTAGGTTTTTAAGATATATATATATATATATATATATATATATATATATATATATATATATATATATATATATCAACATGATATGTATCATGAAGTGTTTTGATGTTTTTTTTTGTAAGTTAATCTGTATTACTTTAAAATAACAAATCACATTTTCCACACACCTCATATTAACACAATTCAAACCATTATTGGTCTAAATTTGCCACAAGGGAAACCAGATCTATTGATCAAAAATGTATTAGTAAGAGTCAAAATATAGAACCTACAACAATTATCAGCTAAATATAATAGTGACAAAGAACCAATAAGAAACAAAAAAGTATAACATGACATGAAACGAGCTCAAGAATTTGATGAGGCCGTCAGAGTGGGGTCCTTTGCACTAGAACCATGAGGAGCAGAAGGTTTGGTTTCACATTGGGGGTGGCTCTCCACATGAGCCAAATGAGCATCCAGACTAGCTAAACAAGAGTGTTGGTGGCGTTGTGTTGAAGAATGTAACTAGTTTTGGTCTTCATAATTTGTACCATTACGTATTTTATGTAAAAAGAAAAAGAAAATTGTTATTTTTCTAGCCAAACATGCTTCTAGGTTTTTGAGTCTTAGAGTCAAAGTCCTATTTGGACCTATTGTAAAAGAAAAAGAAAAATATTTTTTTAATATGTAATTTTGGGTCGAAAACCCCTCTAGGTTTAGCCTACATGTCAAGTCGGCCTAGCCCCAATGGGCATGTCTATTCATACCCCCTCTGGACAATATAAATAGAGGGAATATGTAGCTCATTTAGACACACACTTACATGATTTTTGGTCTAAAATGTCATAGAAATGATATAGCTGATGATGAGGGCTGAAGTATGATAGTTGAAGTTCTGTCTTGGTATTTATCTTGTTGTTGATATATTGCTGATGGATTTACTAGAAATAAGGAAGGTTTGGCTTAACATTTAGAGGTGGAAGTTTTCTATGGTCATGGATCTTCGATGTCTCAATTTTGATTTGATTCATGATAAGAAGAGATATTTTTTTGGATTTCACTAGCTTGGAGCCTATATCTTGTGCTATTTTGTTTTTGTGATACTCATCTTCATGTAATGGTAATTGTAATAAGAAACCAACTAAGTTCATAAGAAATTACTATGGATAAGGAAATCTAAATTAAACTATTAAGCCTCTTGATTTCCAACATGGAATCCAAACTAATGTGATGAAAAATGCTAGCTGAAGATCATTCTGTTGGCATTTCAAATAAATTTCAGTGGCTCACTCCTCCAGTTGATAGCAAGATTAGAATCTTGCATGACTTATTCTCTATAGGACATTATACAATAGCTTCACAATGGTTCACTCTCTGTATTACATGGCTCATATCATGTGGAAAGGTTTGTATGAAGCTCAAAAGATAACATTTATTCTGTAGAAGATCATATTCCATTTGGAGTAACTCCCTTAGATCTCACATTGATGCCTCACACATATATTTCTAAGTGTCTCACTGAGACTCTCTCTCATTTCCCAGTGGCTAGCGATTATTATATGACCCTCACATTCACTAAGGATCAACTTAATTCTTTGTGGCTGGATCTAATTCTCTAAATATCAATACAAAGGCATCATGGTGTTACACAACATTTTGTCACTGTCCATGCAATCCCCATCTCACCCACTGGAGGGTCATTTCCGTGATCAATAAGAATTTTCATGCCTTGCAAAGACCATCATTGTATCCCTTTACATGAGAGTAATATTCATTTTGTTGAAAATTCCTTGAGCAGAGATTCAAAAACCCTTGTTTTTTCCTTGGCATGAGTAGTCATTTATGCCCTCGCGCCGAAGAGGAATATTAACACTGGGTCCCGTGCCAGCTGGCGCTCTGTCTCAATTAGCCACCCATGCTGAGCTGTTCATGGAATGTTTTTTAAAAATAGAGGCGGAGATTCCACTCCAACAACTTCGAGGATGAGTCATTGGGAGTGGTTGAACTTAATAAACCATGGACTCCCTCCTTTAGTTTATGGTTTCCACCTCTTATGGGAACTCCCTAAAGGATAGGCCTCCCTCCCACCTTTGTAGGGATCCTAACCTCCTCCTTTTCCTCTATAAAATGAAGCTATCTCTCTTTGCATAAGCTAGCTGAATAGGGAGAATTAAACGTACTATAGCTGAACTATAGAAGACATAGAATAAGAAGGAATTACGTTGAGAGAGGTTGAGTCCATGCCTTTTGAGAGAGCTTGATTCCATGCCTTCATCCTATCCGAATTCCCTGATGAGAATCTGAGACGCGCTTCGACTGAACCCCACTAGAGAAGGCTGCAACGTCAAAGCATTGGTTATAACTCTTCCTTATATCAATTCATAAATGCGATTATTGTTTGGTTCCCATTTTGTATTATGTTAGATGTTTAATGCAATATGCTTAGCCCTCTTTGACTGGCTAGTAGTTATGAGTGAAATTATTATGTCGTATGATGTTCTATGTGCAGGTATCTGAGCATGACTACGGAAGGATTGTGACTTGCCAAGGCAGGAGCGAGAGGCCACCACCACTACAGCCACGACGACAACGTTGGAATCCAGGTAGGTCGATCTACTGTGTCCTATTTTCATTTAGTAATTAGGAATAAAAAATCTAGCATGTCTCTTTATTTCTAGACCCACTCTAGGGCTAGAGGGATCGTCTTTGTACATAGAGAGGATTTACCTCCTTAACAAATTGGTGACTCTGTTGGGGATTCAGTGTGATTTTGTCGTTTCATCTTGTTGGGTCAATTTCAATCATTGATTTTCTTATCTATCTTTTTCTAGTTTTCTTGCTTAGTTTATATCCTCTGTTAAGCTCCAAAGTGTCAAGATTTACCTCTGCTCATTGAGTTTTGGTTTTTCCCCTTTTTCCCATACTTATTCGGCTTGGCGCTCTTTTCTTCTGAACAGTCACGCCAATTGCCGCAGGTTTCTTTTGTTGCAGTCACACCAACCCCTGTTTGGCACAAATTACAGCCTTACAGTCACACCGAATCCTGTAGGATTTGGTTTGGCCTCCTTAACGAGTATTTTGGTGAATTATGCTTGCTTCTGGGTTATTTTTTATGTGTAATTAGGCTTTTGGGACTATTTTGACTGCTATCAACTTGCTTTTCTTAGTCATTTTTCCATCTTCTTATCGGTGTAAATTGAGGCCTTAGGGTTTCTAAGTGTCTTGGTGCACTGAGCCTTCTGTTTGGAAATCAAGTCGTTTTGATTATTGTCAGTCTCATTCTTGGGTCGATTGCACTTAGTTTTCTTGATATTTTTTAGTGATTGCTTTGATTGCAAGATCATTTCGTTTCTTGATTGATTCTTCTCCTTGTTGCTCCAAGCATAGATTACATTGCTTGTTTTGGGTCGTTTAGAAAACTTTATTTTGATTTGGAAAATTGCAACATTAGTTTGAGTGCTTTCTTGTGTTTGTTTTGCGTTTCATTGAGTCATTCAATTTTGATTCTTACATAATACTCATGCTAGTGTTTGTTTTTCATTTTTCATGTAATTAGTTCATCGTGTACTTATTTTCATTGAAAACTAAAAAAAAAACATATTTTTCATTCTTTATTTGCATCGAAAGTGAAATTTTCTTTTGCATAACTAGCATTTGATAGTCTAGGAAAGAGTTTCATTTTAGTTTGATTGTGTTAGATGCATTAGTAGATTTCTTTTCTCATATAGCTGCATATAGGAGATTGTGAGATGACATTCGATAGGGCCTTGAAATTGAGACATAATCCAAGATCAAATTTAAAATTCATTTAATTAACATAAGGAAGCATTGAAACCTAACGAAACATTTTTAGTGGTCTAGGCTAAAGACGTGTCCTGGCATCTTAAAACCTAGTAGCTGTCGTTCGCCATCTGGCTTTAGACAACACTAGTATGGACTTGTGATCCTTGTACTGTCGAGTATATAAAGGGAGACCCCTCTAGGTTGCAATCCTTTTATTCATAGGAAGCCGAGTCTGCCGCCCTATAACCTTGATACACCGAACACAACATTCGGGGAGACTACCTGCACTTACGTCAAGTCCTTGGTCATTTATCTTTCATTTGATCACCAAGGTTTATATGGCAGTTCATGGAAACTTGGTACACCCTCTTTCTTAGATTACCTAAGTAGTCATTTTTGTCTTTTCGTGACTCTCTAAAATTGAAAATATCATCAAGCACTTGGCCTTTTACACTCGTTCAAACTGAAAGCAACTAGAGTCACCTTTTGCCCTTTTCTTGACTCTTAAAATATGAAAAGACAGAGTTTTGTTTCAGTGTCTTAAAAAATTAAATATCCGTGAAATATTCCTGGTTAAAGTTATCTTCCTTAGTGTTTTGTTTTAGGTTTGTTTCCAAATGGCAACTTTTCCGGAGTTTACCAACCAAGGAATCCCCTCCGAAGGGAATCCTGGTCCTTTTCCTACTTTTGGTAATGTTGGTGCTCCTTATATGGCAACACTGTCCCTGCCTAGGTTAACTTTTGGGTTTCCTGTTTGGTTATTCTCGACCTATGTGGTCTCGAGTGTTCCGCCCAATGCACAACCATCTCCTCCACCTGAACGACATCATGTTGATTCTAAAGTGGACCTCTCCCCTTCTTCGCCTATTTCTTCGTCCTCCTCTTCTACTTCACCTGGTGTGAGTCTGGATTCTATTAACCAGGTGGCTAAGAAGAAGAAGATGATGATGAAAAAGAAGAAGTCATATAAGAGAGAAGCCAACTCTGCAGCTATTGCGCCTAAGAAACCTTCCATCAATAAACCATCCAACCTTCCACGAAAAGTAAAATTCCCTTGCATGTTGTGCAAAGGTGACCATATTCTTCGAGACTTCCCTAGTATTCCCAAGGTACTCGAAGCATGGTCTGACAGCCGTCCACCATTGCCTTTGGCTTTTGGAAGTCATATTGGTGGCACATCTTCGACTAGAAATGATAAGACTGATAAGAAACAGGGTAAGATCACCAATCCTTGTAAGTTGTGTGAAGGGAATCATCCCATTCACCTTTTTCCGTACATGGATGAAGCCATGAGAGTGTTGGACAACCTTGTTTTTTTTTCACCCTGCCTTCTGGTTGATTACCAGAAGCTTTCTTCGAGTCCTCCACTATTTGATTCAACGATCGGTCAAGATTCATCCTTGGTCGATCCCATTCCCTCGGAAATTCAAATTCACGAATCCATTCCCAACCAACCATTGGTTGAGGAACCAGTCGATCTGATCCCACCTATGGTTCATCAGGTCTTTTTCGTCGAGAGTGGACCCCATCCCCCTCCCGTTCTTCTTGTTTCTTCAGATTCCTCGGACTTCGAGAAAGATTCTTCCATCCCTGTAGTTCAAGAAGCTACTCCTTATGCTCCCATGATGGAGGTCCAGGAGGATGATCCTCTTGCTCCAGTAACACCAGGGGATGACCATCTCATTTCTATGGTACCCCCTCCAAGTAGTTTGGTCGCTTCCTTTGATTGGAGTCGATTTGTGGGATACCGCCTTCCTTCTTATGTGCCTTTTGAGATCACGATACAGGCTTTCAATATGGTCGTACCCAGCACTATTATAGATTAAGGCACATCTATTAGTATTCTATCTTCCACTACTTGGCAAGCTTTTGGTTCCCCACCGCTTGCGCCTGTTACGCAGAATCTGTTGGCTTTTAACAGAAGAACTAGTCAACCGTTAGGGATCCTTCCAAAGATGCATATCACTTTGGGAGGGAAAACTATATATATAGACGTGATGGTTGTTCAAGGCCCCTTGGATTTCAATTTTTTCTTGGGGCGCGACTACGATTATGCCATGGGTGCACTTGTCTCTTCCCTCTTTCATGTGATTTGTTTCCCACAAAAAGGTCAGATCGTGACCATTGATAAATTTTCATTCTTTGGTCCGGATGTGGCAGCTGGCCCGCCATTATCTCTTCCGGATCTTTATCCACCGGTTGTATCTTCCGTGCCCTAGGTTAATTATGTGGCTACCTGTCCCATG
Organism: Pinus albicaulis; assembly: GCA_034641835.2. Lineage (NCBI taxonomy): Eukaryota > Viridiplantae > Streptophyta > Pinopsida > Pinales > Pinaceae > Pinus > Pinus albicaulis. The sequence continues at coordinate 264,656,740 of CM076582.1, read as the reverse complement.
CTTACATTCAGTGATAGTGTCATTGTGCATTGTGTGTTGGGGGCATTGGGTCCTAATTTCCGAGATGTTGTTCTCCCATCAGATGAGCACCTCTTGGATATCGTGACTTCTTATTCAAAATGATGAGTTTTCGTCGGAGCATGGTTCGTTTTCTTGTGTCAAGCTCCTTAAAAAATGAAACAAGCTCTTCAGATAGTTCATTTTCTTGTGTCAAGCTCAAAAAATGAAACAAGCTCTTCGAAGCATAGTTCCTTTTCTTGTGTCAAGCTCCTTAAAAAATGAAACAAGCTCGTCGGAGCATAGTTCGTTTTCTTGTGTCAAGCTCCTTAACAAATGAAACAAGGTGTCATGAGGATAATTCTTTTACTATGTCAACCTCATTAAAAAATTAATTAGGTCATGAGGATAGTTCTTTTAATGTGTCAACATCGTTAAAAAAATGAAACACATCCCTTTTCAATTCAAGTCTTTAATAAGATCTCGTAAGATCCCATTCGAGTCTTCCCCTGATCTCGTAATTGAACCTTCACTCCATCCGTATTTCATATGGACTGAAGCTTGGGGGCATGCACCTCAAATTGAGTCCCATGCTGGGGGCATGCTCCTTTTTCCCTGTTTTTCAAGCATAGTTGATCTTTGTTTCAAGCTTGTGTAAAAATGAAACCAATTTTCAAGCATAGCCTGTTTTCGTTTCAAGCTTGTGTAAAAATGAAACCGGTTTCAAGCATAGTTTTCTACAAAGTTTCAAGCTTGTGTAAAAATGAAACCAACCTCAAGAAAAGTTTCCCATGTTTTCAAGCTTGCATAAAAATAAAACCATTCTTATTTTACCTCTCGTTATTGCCATTTTATCTGCTTGTTTTTTCCAGATGAGCCTTTGTTTTCCCATTCCATCGTCCCATCTGCTTTGTTGATCATATGCCTTCACTTGATAGTTTTACCCATTCTTGAGGAACTGTTGTGATGAGTGGTCTTGTTAGCCAACCTCTTAACCTTTACTTGTTCTGAGAAGTTCTGCCATCACCGGAACCAGTTGCTACCCTTAATACCACTCGTTCCTCCAGGTGGATTCATATTTCAGCTCTTTTCTGACTCTCAAAAACTGAAAATATTGTCTAGACTCTTGTCGTTTTGAACTCGTTAAATGGCTGTGAAACAATATCTACCTAGTATACGTTTAACCCTTTTTTGGTTTGGGATAGATTATTTATGAAAAAGGAATACCTTAGCCTATCGCGACTAAGAGGTTCTTTCAAATATTGTTTTCTACCTTTTCGAGTCTAAAAGACTATTTACGAAAAGGGCCATGTTGGAGTTTTCTTTTCGAACTCTCTAAACATGAAAAGATGTCGAGTTCTCCCTTTGTTAGACTCGTTTAAATCCTGATTACATCGGACTTCGTCTCCATGATGTTATTCGAGTTCCTCCTTCCTAGGGCTCGTAAAATGTACTAGGTTGGATTTTTTCGAAGGAAAAAATTACAACACAAGCATATGCTATCCCCTTCAAGCTTGTTTAAAAAAATAATTGGGGTACTCGCCAAAAATTGTGGGGGGAAATGGAACCAAGTTTTAGTTATGTTGGCAGCATGTTGCTCTTGAACATGACACTCGTTTGCATTCGTGTTGGGTTGGGGACATCTCATTTCGTCACTTTTGCCTCCATGGGTTTGGGTAATCTCTTTTGACCTCTCATTTTCTCTTTTCCATGTCAACATGACCTCAGATCCTTTGATTTCAAATACTGCCAAATCTAATGTCGTGTCGCTGATATGTTCAAGAAAAATTTTCCTCTGCAGTTTTCAACCTCCCTCTGATTCTCTGTTGGTCCTGATTCACTATCATCATATTCCTCTGTCTCGTGTCGATGATGTGGGAAACATTATGGCCCACCTTCGATCATGTCACTGCCTGTCGACTTCAGCTCATTATCCAGGAATTTGATCTAGAGACTCCCTTCTAGTACCTTGGAACCTGCATGCCTTAATGGCAGGTTTTTTGCATTCGATGCAAGGTCCACATCATTGGCCTTTGATCGAGTGATTCTGTGGATGTTTGATGCTAGATCACTGTTCACATTTCATGGATTGTACCAGTTGTACATTGAGAGCCATTGTCATTATTGTGGTTTCTCTCGTGCCTGTTAACAATTTTCATCATTGGTTGGTAATCAGGTGATTTTCTTGCATGTTCGACTCTAGCTCATATATTCACATGATTGAATTTGTACTTGTTCGGGTCGAGATGGAGGGCAAGACCCTGGGTTTTATCTGATAAAATCTAGGCTGCAGATTTGTGTGGATTATCATGACTTATTGCATGACTCTTTTGATTGGATGGCTGCGACCATACCTAAGTCTATTTGTTGATCCTTAATGCTAGATGGCTGCGTCCATACCTTAGATCTCAATTTTTATACACTCTATTATGGATGGCTGCGCCCATACCACATGTTCATGTATAAGAGATATCAATTGTATTTTTAATTGCAGGTTTTCCGACAACAGTGTTTAGTTCGAACGCGTTCTCATAAATCATTTCACCCCTCCCTCTCCCTCGGACCTCATGCTTTAGGGGCCATCTGTTACAAAGAATTTTTTTCATTGTCCCTGCAATCCCCATCTCGCCCATTGGAGGGTCATTTCCGTGATCAAAAAGCAATGTCATGCCTTGCAAAGACCATCATTGTATCGCTTTACATGAGAGTAATATTCTTTCTGTTGACAATTCCCTGAGCAGAGATTCAAAAACCCTTGTTTTTGCCTTGGCGCAAGTAGTCAGTTATGCCCTTTCACCAAAGAGGAAGATTAACACTGGGCCCCGCGCAAGCTGGTGCTCTATCTCAGTTAGCCACTCGCGCCGAGCTATTTATGAATGTTTTTAAAAAATAGAGGCGACGATTCCACTCCAACAACTTCGAGGATGAGTCATTGGGGGTGGTTGAACTCAATAAACCATGGACTCCCTCCTTTATTTTATGGTTTCCACCTCTTATGGGAACTCCCTAAAGGATAGGCCTCCCTCCCACCTTTGTAGGGATCCTAATCTCCTCCTTTTCCTCTATAAAATGAAGCTATCTCTCTTTGCATAATTTAGCTGAATAGGGAGAATTAAACATAATATAGTTGAAATATTGAAGAGATATAATAAGAAAGAATTACGTTGAGAGAGCTTGAGTCCATTCCTTCATCCCGTCCGAATTCCCTGACGAGCATCTGAGATGTGCTTCGGCTGAACCCCATTGGAGGAGACTGCGACGTCAAAGCATTGGTTGTAACTCTTCCTTCTATCAATTCATAAACGTGACTATTGTTTGGTTCCCATTTTGTATTATGTTAAATGTTTAATACAATATGCCTAGGCCTCTTTGACTGGCTAGTAGTTATGAGTGATTATGTCGTATGTTGTTATTTTTTGTTGTTCTATGTGCAGGTAACCGAGCATGACTGCGAAAGGATTGCGACTTGCCAAGGCAAGAGTGAGAGGCTACCACCACTACAGCCACGACAAAAGCGTTGGACTCCAAGTAGGTAGATCTACCGTGTCCTCTTTTCATTCAGTAATTAGGAATCAACACTCTAACATGTATCTCTGTTTCTAGACCCACTCTAGGGCTAGAGGGATCGTCTCTGTCCGCAGAGAGGATTTATCTTCTTAACACATGGAATCACACTTGGAAACCTTGAATTTGTGGTGCTTATTTCATATCAGTGGCTTTAGTCTTTGAGATGAGTATTACATGACATTATGAGATGTGTTTTAATATCAATGGCATCAAAATATTTTGATATATGTGGCATTAAATTATGATACATTTTATGTGGAAAATACAATGGCATTGTACCAATTACTTTGTGGTTAGATAACTCTATAACTCTGTAATGGTTCCTCGTTCGATGACTCACTTTGTGGATCGATGAATCACATAACTCTGAGGTTCAACTATGAATTATATATGACAATGAGACTATACAAACCTAAAATGACACGTGTGAACATTTTAAAGGCATAAATGAAACTGACGAAGACTATGTGCATCATCAATGATAGGATATTGGTAACAATGTTATATGTCAAACCTGGGCCATTGTTCTAGTTCATTTATAATACGGGCATCGAACATTAATTTAAATCATAAAAATACAAGGTTTGTTGGATAAAAGAAGAACCTTGGTAGAAGTTCAATGTTGACAAAGGCTTATTTTAACAATCTCTAACTAGAACAACAAATAAAGAGTAAATATTGTGGCAAAAGGTCCTGAGCATTGGTAATGTGCTCTAACCCATCATATCAATCCATGTGAAATTTGATATGATATATATTCTATGATATTATCAAAGACTTGGTATGGCTCTCAAATAACACATTAGATAGTTGACCTGCACAAAAATATGGGATCGAAATTTGTTTTATATATACCTAGGATTGAAACGCTGAATGCCATAAATTGAGCCATGTATTAGTGATTGGTTACCATGTGGTGGGTCAAAATAAACACATTGGTGAATACACACTATGGAAAAAAAATGAAGTGGAGCTGACGCTCCTCGTTTCAAGACATAAATCATAGTTAGAAGGATAATGTGACAAGTCACATTGTGTAGGTTAGTCATTAGAAAACATGCATTGTATATTAGAGGTCATGGGTTTGAAATTGATCATTCAAACAAGTTCTGAAGTTAAAGAAGTGTTGACACTTGCAGAAGAAACAAACCCTGGCAAGTTAAAACTGCAGAGGTATTTGCATTTCATGATTTCTGTCAAGGTTATGATGGACATTTGAAAAATAAAGGTTTGCATATAGATTAAAAAAGTGACATGCAAATACTAAGTATTGTATAAAAGAAATTAGGGTTTTGGAAGCATGATAGTAATGCTTTGATAACAATTATTATTTAAATTTTTCTAGGGTTTCTATATCATGTAGATTTGAAGGATCTAGAATATGCATAAAATTTGCAAAGCAGGTCATGAAGACCTTGAAATTTAAGGTTTTGCAACTAACTCTTGCCTGTAGTTATATAAATTGATAATTTGTAAGCGACGAGGCTTGGAATCTAGGGTTTTTAAACCCTAACAAAATTTGGAATAAAAGGGGAAACCCTAGAAATGGAAATCCTAACTCATTATTTCCATTGTGAAAGGAAAAATGACCTAGTTCTTTAGCATGGTAGGTACTACATCAAGCTAATATGAAGGCCATGTATGTTCTGAAAGATTATATCCTAAGATCTATAAATGAAATGCATTGAGGTTTTGTGAAATATTTATAGAAGTTATGCATAGTGAATGAATGGTATATAGGGTTTGTATGGATAATGATCTAGGGTATGTATTAAACTCTAGAAAAATGTAATATTCCCAGTTAGCTATAAGCTAGTTGGAATATTAAATTTTTTTTCTTCTTAATTTGTTGAATAAGAGGGTATGGAGACCCATAAATCTCCTTAGTAGGAATAAAATCACTGTTAATGTGAATGGAGATCACTTTAGTGGTTTGATAAAGCACCCTTATGTGTGAAAAGGGTCTAGATCATATAGACTGGGTCGACTATGACCAAATCAACAACGCTGTCATGGAGGAGTGGACATTCATTATGGGACAACGAAGTTTTGGAGGGAGACTCCATGCATGGAAGTAGTGGCTTTAATGAGTGGGGTAAAGGGTGAGGAAGCTCACCACTTATATAAGGAAGGGGATGGCAGCCATAGAAGGTATGTTGTTGATTATTATTTTGATATGGTCTGTTAAGACTTGTTTGCTTTCTTCAACTATTTAGGTAAGACCCTGTGCTTTTTAGCACAGGGTGTTCTTGAGCGGGAATCCCACCTTCATCCTCTGGGGACTTTGAGTGCCCACTCAGGAGAATTATTTGAGCATTATTTCCACATTTCGACATCAGGCCAAGATCCATATTTCATCTACAACACAGTTTCTGCAGAGGGTTGTGCTCTGTTGCAGGTTGCTGCAGTGGAGAATTCATTTGGGTGATTTCTGAGCTATTTTTCAGTGGAGGAAGGTTTCATTCCACTGGGAGGCTAGCAAGGAAGGCCCTTGAGCCTTATTGCAACATTTGGCACCAGGCCACGCTATCATTTTCCCCTACAACATAGTTTCAGTCTTGGACTGCATTATTTTAGGGAGGAGTTGCAGGGGTGGTTTCAGTACACCATTTGGGGAGAAGGTTTTCCAGTGAAGGGATAAGGCTTTCATATGGAGAGTCTATTGGAGAAGGCTACATTATTTACCACATCAAATCAGCCACATATTTCCAGTTGTGTAGTTGTAGTGAATCTTCAGCCTTAGGGCTTTTATTCATTTCTTGTATATTGGTGTATTTTTTAAAACCCTCTTGGGTTCTTTGTTGGAGGTTGCATAGAGCCTTGATCTCCATGTATATTATATTTTGAGGCATATATCAGCCATTTCATCTTTTTTATATTCATATGTTGTAGTAGTGCTCTTATGACTACGCTGTAGCAGTCTTCTGGCATTTTGGTATAGTAGTAGTACCTCATTCTTGAGGGGATTCATTTATTGGAGGCTTGTTGGTTCATGTTTATGATTTTTGCCCCATTAGTTTGTACTATTTCTTTCTTTTCTATATAATAAGAAGGCTCCATATTGGCTTCTCATGTTTATGCATTAATATTCACTTCTATTTCCATGTTTATGCACTATATTCTTGCTTTTCCCATTTGGGAATATTACAGTGGTATCAGAGCATAATCTTGGCTCAACCTGTGCATCTTAATCCAATATGTCATTAGAAGAAGGAGATCCTCTCACAGATAGAGAGAATAGGTATCTCAGAAGAAACCAGAAGTATGATTATACAGATGATAAAGAAGACAAGGGTAAAACCCCTTTATCAGGAGAAGATGGGGGGAAGGAGTTTCCTAATCTTCTTCTTCGAGCTATGCAAGACATTACAAGAGAAATAAAGGATATGAGGATGGATAGACAAAAATAATCCCCTAAAGGGTTTCTACATGGAGAAGGCTCCGACATTTCCCATCACAAGAGTGATCAACCAGTGAAGCAACACATTTCCCAACACTCTACAATGCCTACATTTTTAGCAGTGGGAAATGGAGGGTTTCAAGAAAAACAAACTCTTGAAGAATATTTTATGGAGTATGAGTCTCAATCTCAAAGATTCAAGGATCATTTGAGATTTCAATAGTTCTGTCAAATCAAGGATAATAGGAGACCCTGACATCACAATAGAGGTGGAGGATTCATACAGAATCATGATCTGCACTAGACTGTGGGCAGATTTTTCTTACCCAACTTGGATGGGTCATCAAAATGCACTGCCAAATCATGGGTAGAGAAGCTAGACATCTACTTCTAGTTGAACCAAGTACCGAAGATGGAGGCCATCAAAATAGCAGTGCTGCACCTTGAGGGTGAAGCACATGATTGATGGTTTCATGGAATTTATACATTGGGTCATGCCAATGTGACTGCATATTCAGATTTCACAAGGAGTTTGGTGGAGAGGTTTGATCGAAGAGATCAGGCGTCACCTTTCATGGGGCTAGCTAAGCTCAAACAATCAAGTAATCCCGAAACTTATATTTCTGAATTTCTAAAACTTTCTATTATGTTTCCTGATTTATCTAACACAAGGAGGGTCTATATGTTTATTGATGGACGAGAAAAACCTCTACATGGGTTGGTTAAATATACCAAACCCACTACCCTTTAAGATTACATTGAAAGGGCTAGAGATTTATAAGATGCCTTTCCAAAATCAAAGACAGCATTTCAGCAAAAGCCCACTTTTCCATCAAAGGGAAAAGATGAGAAGGCTCCTCTTTCAAAGGAGAGCCAAAACAGAGTACCTCTTAGTGATGATATTAGAAGAGACTTGAGGAGAAGGAAGCTTTGCTTCACATGCCAAGAATCATGGGCACCCAGACATAGATGTGCAACAGGAAAGGCACACTATATAGAGGTCTTCTTAGATGATGAGGAGGAGGAAGAAGAAGAATCAGAAGGATATCACAGTGCTGGGATAGCAGGAGATGATCCACCACCACCAAGAGGTGGGAATGGAGAATTTGCTCCAATTGGACGGACCCTTGCATCATTGAGAGGAGTACCCAAGTATCAGATGATTAGGAGAATGCACACATATCCCTCACACAAAAAAAAGAGTTGGATTTGAGCAGTGGAAGCAAGGAACTAACAGTCCCATCTATTATGTAGATGACTTTGGCCCATGAGACATTATTGTTTAGTGGAAAACCACCTGGGAGGCCACCTGATCAGGATTTGGTGAGAAATTTCTCACAACATGTTGCACCACGCATAGATCCAGGAGGAGCAGGAGCATTGGGAGGTCATGGTACAACAAAGAGAGTCTTGGGTAGACTCAAGGAGGAGGGAGACATTCTCCCAACATCATAATTACCCACTCTCACCTCACATATTATGTTGAGAGAGGATGCTACAAGAATGGAGTATGGAACTATCATGGAACAAGAAGACTACTCCTTGACTTTGGAGGCTCAGAAGATATACTGATTTGGGGAGAAATCTTCCACACATGGTAGAGGATGGTGGCCACTCATGCATTATTTGACCAAACTTAGGAAGTTTTGGATAGGTGATAGCTTCCCATGGAAGAATAACCTCCAAAAGCTTCAACCTTTACTTGAGAATGATCATCTATAGGAGGAGCAACAGAGGAAGGATAACAACATCCCAGTATGTGACTTTGGCATGGGAGATGTCAAAGAAGGAGGCAGACACATGACATATGCTCTATATGATAGATAATCAACGTTGTCACTATAGAGGATAGATCCTTATTGGAAATCCTAGCTGTTGGTGGATTATTCCAAGGGTATTTTTACTTGCATGATACTTTATGACTAGCTACTAGAGGAGGGATATTCAATAAGAGACGGGGTCATCTAATATCAGAGTAGTATCTTCTTATCTAGAGCATCCAAGCTCAAGGAGAAGTTGCTACAAGAAGCACATGAATATTTTCTCTTTAGCCACACTTATTCCATGAGAGCATACCATACCATCATATAGGGATATACTTGGGAAGGATTTGGGGAGGAGATATATCAGCATTTGAAGAGATGCATGGATCATGTGGAGATGGAGGGATACATAAATTTTTGATGGAGTTATCACAACCACCTCTTTCCTCTTTGGGAATGAGAGGGGATCTATCTATGAACCAATCCATTTATGTGAACAAATCATATGGTAAGGATTATGTTTGTATGCATAATGATTTACTTGATGAATATTTGCATTCCTTTACCATATATGTGCAGGCCATTGCTCCAAGTGGGGGCATTCTTCCTTATAAAATTTATGGTCAACTTGGGGCCATGAACAGTGTTGAGCAAGGCTACTCCCTAAGAGGATATAGGGAGATGGCATATCATTCAGGGTGTACTCCAAAGGCACCAAACATCACTCATTTCCTCAAAGAAAGTGAGAAGACTATGACAGTAAGTAAGTGGTGGGGAAGCCACTTACCATATCATTATCTGAGGCAGTCAGGAGATATACTGCGTTGTTTCCACATGTGGGACTATGATCCTCCTCCATTACTGCACATGGCAGCTTATATATCCTTGATTTTGATCCCATACATTGATGATGTCCTTATTCTTATGGTTGGGATGATTGGAGGAAGGATGAAAGTATTGGATGTGCCCTTTGGGAGAGATTCTCCATATTTCTTATGCTTCATGTTTGAGGGAGAACATTGGGCAAACCATGATTGCTACATTGGGTCTTTTGTTTCCTTATGAGGTGAGTCATTGGCATCTCATGAGAACTTGGGAGGAGCATTTTATGGAGGGATTGATTGGGAGACACTTAGCTTATGAGGAGAGCTTATCACATGGAGGTGTCACCAATGAAGGAGTAGAAGAGTTTCAACACTCACCTTTATAGTTTCTTGAGGACAAGCAACATTTGGGACGGAAGGACTGTAATATTCTCAATTAGCTATAAGCTAGTTGGAATATTAATTTTTGTTTTTGCTTCTTAATTTGCTGAATACGAGAGTATGGAAACCCATAAATATCCTTAGTAGGAATAAAATCATTGTTAATGTGAATGGAGATCACTTCAATGGTTTGATAAATCACCCTTATGTGTGAAAAGGGGCTGGAGCATATAAACTGGGTCAACTTTGACCAAATCAACAACACTGTCATGGAGGAGTGGACATTCATTATGGGACAACGCAGTTTTGGAGGAAGACTCCATGCATGGAAGTAGTGGCTTTAATGAGTGGGGCCAAGGGTGAGGAAGATCACCATTTATATAAGGAAGGGGATGGAAGCCATAAAAGGTATGTTGTTGATTATTATTTTGATATGGTTTTTTAATACATGTTTTCTTTCTTTAGTTGTTTAGCTAAGACTGCAATGCTTTTTAGCACAGGGTGTTCCCGAGCGAGAATCCCACCTTCATCCTCGGGGGACTTTGAGTGCCCACTCAGGAGAAGTATTTGGGCATTATTTCCACATTCCAGCATCAGGCCAAGGTCCATCTTTCATCTACAGAGCAGTTTCTATAGAGGGTTGTGCTGTATTGCAGGTTGCAGCAGTGGAGAATTCATTTGGGTGATTTCTGAGCTATTTTTCAGTGGAGGAAGGTTTCCTTCCATTGGGAGGCTAGTAAGGAAGGCCCTTGAGCCTTATTAGAGCATTTGGCACCAGGCCACACTATCATTTCCCCCTAGAACACAGTTTCAGTCTTGGACTGCGTTATTTTAGGGGGGAGTTGCAGGGGTGGTTTCAGTGCACCATTTGGGGAGAAGGTTTTCCAATGAAGGGATTAGCCTTTCATCTGGAGAGTCTATTGGATAAGGATATATTCTTTGCTACATCAAATCAGCCACATCTTTCCAGCTATGTAGTTGCAGTGAATCTTCAGCCCTAGGGCTTTGATTCATTTCTTGTATATTGGTATATTTCTAAAAACCCTCTTGGGTTCTTTGTTGGAGGTTGCATAGAGCCTTGATCCTCATGTATATTATCTTTTGAGGCACATATCAGCCATTTCATCTTTTGTATATTCATACGTTGTAGCAGTGCACTTATGACTATGTTGTAGTAGTCTTCCGACATTTTGGTATAGTAGCAGTACCTCATTCTTGAGGGGATTCACTTATTGGAGGTTTGTTGGTTCATGTGTATGATTTTTGCCCCATTATTTTGTACTATTTGTTGTTTTTCTATATAATAATAAGCCTCCATATTGATCTCTCATGTTTATGCATTAATCTTCACTGCTATTTCCATGTTTATGCACTATATTCCTGCTTTTCCCATTTAGGAATATTACACAAAAGATGGATTAAGGAAAATCAAGGGGGTTGAAGAAAAAACCCTAGGAATGAGTGTTCTCGTCAAAAATTAAAACCCTATTAAAGGTTAGGTCATGAAGTTTCTAGGGTCTACATATAAAAACATAGAAATTCACCTTTGAGAAATCATATAAACCCTAGATTGACTAGATTAAAATTATGTTGTTGTCTTTGTATATCTTGCTTGGTTGTACTTGCTGGTGAAAATTGCAAGTACATAATGAAGGCTATCAAGAATATGAAAGAAATATTAGAAGGGTGGAAGAAAAAATCAAAGCAACACTCGTGCTTGTTGATGAATCCTTAAAAATGATGAGCATGATGGAAAGAGGGACCTGTAAGGACCCTAATGAAATGATGTTGAAGCTTCCAGCTGATGAGTTCATTTCAAGAACACATTGATGATTAAAAGATGAAGCAAAACCGTGTTGCAATATATAACATGCAAAGGAATGTTTACTTTAGAGGGAGATAATAACATAATTTGACATGATGGCCCAACTAAGAGGTTGTTATGATCTGGTAACTTTGATATCGATATGACCTATCTCCCTAGGATGACATATTGCAAAATCATGTGAATAAGCTAGAAGGAGAGTTTACTCGATACCTACAGTTGTGTATGAAAAACATGGACCATGCAAAAGGATGTTGATCTCAAAGGAAAATGTGACAAGAGGCCATCATGATGAGGTAACTATGATATTGATGTTTTGGTATTAGCTATCTGGTTGATATATGGTTTTGATACCTGGAATAATGTTGCACAAATGAATAATGGAAATTGAGACAAGTAATTTTTTAAAACTCAATTCATTGAATACATGGATTGAGTATATGGCTTTGGTAATCCTTGGAGGATTATGTGGTCAAGATGTATACATCATCTTGGGATTGAAAGGTATAAGAACAAGAAGATAACCTTATGTGTATGTTTCGATGACAATGAAGATCACTTTATCTCTACTTCGAGTGGATTAATATAATGCCTTTGTTGATGTTAACTAGAGGAAATTGATAGGAAAGGTTGATGGCTTGAACCCTGTCACAGACTGAAGAAAATTTGGTTCTATTACAAAAATCTCAATATGATGAGATGCAAAAAGGAGGAGTAGCAGATCTTCATAAATAACTAGTAGTTGATGAATTGATAAGGACACGTGATTATGACTTCCTAATTGAAAGGAATAAAGGAATCTCCTATATGTTTGAGAGGGATTAAGAAGTATCCTTAAATTTTTTTAAAAGGAGCAAGGATCTATTCCATTATCAAGATGGAATGAGGATTATCTCCTTGGTTAAGAGGGAGTGATGATGGACATTTTATTCTCTTCTTCATGTGTCATGCACTAGGCCAGGACTAATGCTTAGTGAAGGCCATGGAGGGAGAATGGGGTCAAGAGGATTAGATAAGAATATGATATTTACTTGAGGATAGAGAATCCAAGATAGGATGCAGACTGACATTCTTTGAGGATTGGACAAGTATCCAATACAAGAAAGAGGAACGATATTCTTTGAGGATTTGGAATCCAGGATAAGGATAGTCATAAAAGGACACACCTAGTGAACATTCGAATGGGGTACATGCCTTTATAGTTAGTGTGGTGTCTCATGTAAAGCCTCTTATCATTATGCTTTGATATAAGTAGAGGTTGTGAGTTAAGACCTTACTATGTTGACATTGTTGGTGATTATGTTTAAGCTTAAAGATGGCTTATCAATTTGACTCTCCTTATGAGAATATTTCAGTTTGAGAGTATCCTTGTACCAAGTGTACAATTATGAATACCTCCCTAGTTAAGAGGGAGTGTTGAAGAATGTAACTAGTTTAGATCTTCATAATTTGGACCATTATGTATTTTATGTAAAAAGCAAAAGAAAAGAAAAATACAATTATTATTGTTTTTCTAGGTAAGCATGTTCTTCATGCTTCTAGGTTTTTGAGTAAAAGAGTCAAAGTCATATTTGGACCTCTTGTAAAAGAAAAAGAAAAATTATTTTTTAATATGCAATTTTGGGTCAGAAACCCCTCTAGGTGCCATGTCGGCTTACATGTCAAGTCATCCTTGCCCCAATGGACATGTCTATTTTCACCCCCTCTGGGAAATATAAATAGAGAGAAGATGGAGCTCATTTGGACACACACTTTGATGATTTTTGGTCTGAAATATTACAAAAATGATAGAGATGATAAGGAGGGACGAAGTATGAGAGATGAAGTTTTGTCTTGGTATATATCTTGTTTTTTATCTTTGTTGATGGATTTACTGGAAAGAAGAAAGGTTTGACTTGGAATATAGAGGTGGAAGTTTTCTATGGTCATGGGTCTTGGATGTATCAATTTTGATCTAATTTTATAAGAAGAATTTTTTTTTCCTGGGATTTTCTCTTAGCTTGGAGCCTATATCTTTTTTGTGATATTCATGTTCATGTTATGCTAATTGTTTGATGAAAGAACCAAAATAAAAATTTAATAAGAATCCAACTAATTTCACAAGCAATTACTGTTAATAAGGAATCTAAATTAAACTATAAATCCTCATTATTTCCAACAAACTACACGCTTTAAATCTCATTCAAGGAAGCTATAATGTTGCTTTGATATTTATGTTTCTCTTTTAAGACTCTTCCTAAAATATTTTTTAGCTACCGATGTAAGGTGATTGCGTTTATATATTGGTTCCTTCTTCCCTTGGTATGTCCAGAGTCAAGAATCTAGTTAGCTACTTCCTCCATGATCTTAGAATTAGAATATGCGTGGAAATCATTGAAAACATAAGATTCTAGTTAACGAATTTCATCGCGGATGTTCAGAGGGGTGACAGAGTGAAAAACAAATTTGGCTTCCTAAGCTTGTGTGTGGGCCCTTGGAGGATATTTCTAGCCTATTCCCCCATTACCTCTTTTTATACGCATGTGTTGCTGAGGCATAATGCCTCCACGAGAAAAGCACAAGACAAGATAAAGGTAAAATACCAATCTTGGATGAATAAAAAGGGAATGATCCAACTTGAGGCCGAAGATAAGTAGAGGGTAGCAACGAGAAAAAGGCATCCCGGGTTTACAGAACATAAAATTTCCCTATAAAGAAAATACTACATCCCACCGCAATGAAGAAATTCCCTGACACCGATATATACTATAGAACTAGTCCCATGGCACCTAGAAAGGAATTAAACAAAATATTCCATAATGAAATTCACGATACTCAAAACCAAAATAAGAGACATCTTGACTAGAAGGGTAAGTTTGGAGCCTGAAGCCACTATACCTCTTAACCTAAGACAACTATTCCTATGGCACAACATGCAAGGAGGTGTCACCAACAAAAAATAGCTTTATCCCCGGAGGAACTCGCAACAAATCACTGCATTGATGTGTGGAAATTCCTTGAAATGCAGCAACTAGAAATATTTCTTCTAACTGATAAATTAATTATGCACTTTATTTTTTTTACGACAAAATAACTAAATATTCACACTGAAATTTATTCACCAAATAAAATACCATTGAAGCAAAAATAGGAACTGAGAAATGCTAGTGCACACACACATAAAAATGACACAATTTTTTTGGACAATTGTCCTCGGAAAAACCCATTTTGGGAAAACCAGTGCCAAAACTGAGGGTATTATTATTACGTAGCAATGAGAAATTTTGAGTACAACTGTATGCCAAAAACTAGAAAACCTACAGGAGAAATTGGCCACAAAACTTAGTAAGACAAATTTTGTCTTACTCGACATTGATCTAGCTCCAAAAATGGCACTTATTAGGCTCCAGGAAATCCCTACATCACACCTGCACAAGATATTGTACGCTCTGCCTGGAAGCTGCAACTCATCAATTCGTCTACCCAACTCAGCCTCTAAGAATAACTCAATGGCTGCTTCTGGAAATTATCCCGGCCTCCAACAACTGAATCAACCCTGTGACTAGCCAAATTGAACTCTACCTCTAAAGCTTCTGTGCAGACCTTGCATAGCCCCTCTGAGGAAACTCGACCCTCCTATATCCAACTCTCTAGAATTGGAAGACTTCCTCTAGAATCACTATCTTTTCCCCCCTCTTTCTTTGAATCCCCTCTCTAGCTTGGACTCTTTTGACAGAATCCTGCTTTCTAAAAAATTGAACTACCGAAGGAAACTTGCCCTCATAGTGTGTTTCTCCATCTACCCATTGACCTCTTCTTATAATGGACAGTTGGGACTTCATTGACCACGATTAAAACTCAATCGATGGTTGAGATATTATCTAAGTTGATCCCTGTGAGTTTTTATAGAATTCTCACCTTTCTCAATTAACTACTATTAATTAACCATTTATTCTAAGTTAGACTTAAGAAATTTTTAATTATGGTAAATTAATTTAATCGAGCAATGTCTAGGTGGAATTTCTAGAAACAATTTCTGGGTTTTGGAGAAATCTTGTGTTTTATCCTCTCCACAATGTTTCAAGTCTATAACACCATCCAATGCTAAAAAAAATAACACTCCTTCTCAATGAGGAAGGTGTTATCTCCAAATAGTGCTGCCCAACTGTGACAACACCCCATATCTGCAACATCCTCCAACCACACTGCTGATGTCTTACAGTTGTAGTTGTCTGCCACTATGCACAAAATATTGCGCTCTTTGGTTCATCTTCCACTGATAGTAGCTGAACCAAACTGTTGCATCTGTGTTGCTACTGACACTACACTATACATCTTGTACTACTGCTAACTCTGCATCTTCAATGCAACTCCTTCTCAATTGTTTTTACTGCTAATGCAACTAAGAAGCATCCAAAATACTTAATCGATTGTGCTTCTGTGCTGCAACCGTCTCTTAAGTATATGACTATCCTTTGCACTATCCATTGAGAAATATGTGTTGTTGTTGATTCTGCTATTGATCCTGCTACTATGATATCGACACTGCTCTACGCTCCTCAACATCTGACTTGAAACTAGTATGCAACTGTCACTCTGGTATCTCAACACATCAAATGACACTGATAATTATTCTATTGAATACTATGGGCCCTTATAGCAAGGGTAATGATCCACAAGGAAACACCATCCGATGCTAACCTCAATGGACCCTGCCCAAATCTTTGCGCAACTTTGGGACTAAAGTTCCATATCACCCCACCTTACTCCTAGAGGCATAGTTGCAAACATGGCGAAATATTCATCTATCTAGGAGGATACCTTGTCTATATTTGTGAATTCTATCACCCGATCCTACTTCTCCTTCTTTTCCTTTTTCCTTTAAGGAAATTGAGTATTTTAGTGGCAAAACTTCCCACAACTGAAGCACTTGATCTTGGATGGATCCTCCTCCTCCTTATTCTCCCCCTGCAAGCCTTGTCCTTGAATGAGACCTAACAAGTCTGAACCTCAAGTTTCCATTGAGACTTTGTCATCATCAAATGGTACCTTATAGATCCCTCAACCTAAGGTAGAGGTTATTCCCAAGATCCCCAAAGGTCCATTATGTCGAAACAATGCTTCTGTTAAAACCGCCAATACCTATAGCATAGTAGATGACTTGGCACAATCTCTTGTTGCCATATCAACATGGGAAGTCCTCCAGATGTTCCCATCCCAACATAAAGCTATACTCTCTGATTTGGGTGTTGTGGATCCTTCTGAAGATCGTATGATTTTTTTTGACGTTGATTAATCAGAGCATGCCTCCCTTCCTTCATCTATTGCATTTCAAATACCAGTCGCCATAAGAAATGCCACTACTCAACGATGTATCATATATTAAGTCGCCTCCACCTATGTGACGGATGCTAATTTTTGAAAGAGACTTGGTTCACCTAACCTGTCCCCATCCACCATCACTCTTTGTGATTGGGACGATCATCCCTCACAACCCCTTGGCTTATATCACAACTGTCCTATCACTGTTTTTGGAAATATTGTCTCTATTGACATCAAAGTCATTGATGCCCCATTAAATTATAACATTATTTTGGGTTGTAGTTACACATATGCCTTGTTAGTTATCACATATGCGGTTTTACATAAGATGTGCTTTCCTCATAATGGAAAGATCATCCTCATTGATCAACTAACATACTATTATCCTAAGTCTCATACTTCACCTCAGTTCACTATATCATCAATGACTGGAAATACGACTGTCTCGTCCCTCACCAATGTCTCTCTTGGAGTCTACAAAGATTCTGATTTTCTTGGTGCTTATTATAGTCCACCACCTACCCCTTATGAGCCTAACACGTCCATTTTTGCATGCTGCAAGTGTCACAGGCCGCTCACAAGTGGTCCAATATGTCGATCCAACAACCAACACCTCTGCAACTTTTTGTTCCCAACTCAACCCAACCTTTAGGTATAATTCCTCAAGCTTCGCTTCCTTCTGCTAGTGTCTCTCCTATACTTTCCAACTAGGAACTGTTCCTCCAGATCTTAACCATCCAAGAGTAGGTCCTCCAGGTCATTATCCTTCTGATTAAATACCTTTCTTATTCCCCCCACCTAGAATTTTTTATGTCCCTGTCATGACTATGTTGAGTTTACCTAAAATCACCTTGGGTATCCTAGTCTAGTACATTGATCCATGGAGGTGAGTACCGAGAGATTATCTAGCGCACGACCACTCATATTATCAATCCTTTGATCACATCATTAGATTTTGTATCCATGAAATTCACTTCCATGGCCAAAACTTATAGTTTGGTTGAGTTGTTTGCAATGTTCTGAGAAATTAAAAATGTTATAATTAAGTTGGTATAGATGGGCTACTCCACCTGACAACCTAGAGTAACTCTTTCAAACCAACTTCTCGGTGAAAATTAGCCTTTTCAGCTTGAGAGGGCTCACTCAGAAAGTAAATATGATTTGTTCATATATGATTCAATCATATGGCTAACTCTGTAATAATGTCTTGAATGTGTTTGTATGCAGGTGAAAAATTTATAGGCTTTACTACTGTTAGCGCTCTGTAATTCTGAGGCTAAAGACAGAATCCCAAAGGCAACATCAAAACTGCTTCGGGCCTAGGATCTAGCCCTCCTAGACCCAGAGATGGATCTCTCTGTTAGATATAGTTCTGTTTATTTGGGCCTTTTAGGCTAGTTAATGGGTTCATAGTTTGGATTTTTGAATTGGTTTGGTGAGAAGAGCAAGGGAAAAGGCCATTGGGCAATGGAGTCATAAGGCTTGGGTGATCAATTTACAGAAGCATCGAAAATCAGTAAAATAGGGCAAGATATGTATACTACTTTGGATATTTAAGGACTAAATGGATGGGAAAGATAAAATAAGAGTGGAATTAAGTAGAAATTGAGGAGAAATTAAGAATTCATCAATTAGAATAGAATGTAAAGTTCAGCAGAAACTGAGGAGCAATTAAGAATTCCTCGATTTGGGATCAGTAGAAAACATAGGCTATTATAAACACAGCCAGAATAGGGTGCTCTAGATAACAAATCCTATTCTTCATTTTATGCTTTACAATAAGAATTCAAAAATACTAAGAAAGGAAGATAATGGGAAAACACATAAAAACAGGAGAAAATTCACCATTTCAGACACCACAGGAATCCTAAATAGTTGGTCTTGTATTACTTTGCAAATAGTCACTTGAAACTTAGTGAACCACTTTCCAGACTAGGAGAGTTTCTCCTTACAGTGTTTTCCCCCCTGATACTTCCAATGCATGCAGTATTTAACTAAAACTTAAGTCGGTTCCCCTATCTACTTCAATGATCGTCATTAATTACATTCAAGCCAAAATGAACAAGTGGAACCATGCAATGGCGGTGATAAGATAAATTTGGCCAAAATGGTTACTTTAACAGTCTGTTATTGATTGCAGAGTGATCATAATATGCCTAGTGGGATGCCGAAGAGGTAGGGATAAAACAACACTGACATCTGGCTCTGCTTCGGTGGAAAACGGTTGTTGAGAAGAGTGTGCTAATGAACTGCACTGGTTGTATTACTGGCCACTTTCTGTTAAACTTCCTATGTCCTTACTGCGTCGGTTACTATTGCAGTGGAGTTCGAAACGGAAAACCTACTGCTTCATTTTAAAACCTACATCAATGATTTAATAAACCTTGGACGGGAATGGTGTGGAACATCTATGTGGGGAAATTGCAATGGCAGGAGTCAGTGAAGCAGTGGTTATGGGAGTCTACGTGACGCAGTGGTGGCGGGAGCGATTTTGATAGCTGATAAAAATGATTTTCGAGGGGGGGGTGCAAACTTTTTTGGGGATGACATGCGCGTGTAGGAGTGGAGACCAAAACCATTTATTTAGGACCCCCCAAACATTAAAGTTTGAATGGTGGAGCGGGGCGGTGGGCGAAAAATAATATTGGCTATTGGATGCAAAGTGGGGGATTTAATATGGGCGAGGAGATGACGGTGCTCTCTATGATGTGATGAGATGATGAATGGAAGAAACAAGGTTTATATCATAAACATATGGAAAATGGTAATACAAAGTCTAAAAAGTTTGTATTAGGGTTTTAAAGGCTTAATGAGATGGATAAGCATTGAATAATATATTTAGGCTCAACTTGGTCTATATGGAGAATGAAGTAGTTAGCCATGTATTAGAACTAGGAAAAGTTATAAAGTCTTTTTCAAAGTATTTCCTCCACGCGTCTATAAAGGTATTTCTAAACCTAAGAGAAGCCATTCGTTGTCTTTTTGACCAGCAGTACCTACTAGGAAATAAATGACAGTCATGTAACATTATTTTCAATGTGAAAAATCTCAAGAAAAATAATTAGACGCCTTGAGATCTTGTAGGTTATAGGATACTAATAGTGGCTCCAATTGGGGATGTCAGCTCCAAAGGAGGTATCAAGAACATTGTAGATCATTGGCCTGATCCATTGGGCTGATCTCCAATATGCAACTTGGTCTGTTACAAAACCTTTGCGGTTGAAAATATTTAAGCTAGAAACATAACTCTCTGCAACTGAAGTCTGGAACACTCTTGAACTGAACACTGAAAATAAATCTGAAACTAAAACTAGAAATATGCTCATAGTACTGAGCTTATTTTCACACCTACCTACCCTACTATACTGAAATAATTGTTGTTCTAAATGATACAATAATGCCAGTGCAGCCAGTCAAGAAACTTCTCTAATATCTTTGTTCTTCCACTGCTTTTCATCAAATTCAAAAACAAACTTGTTAATGGTGTTCAATAAAAATTCACAGTGTGATCTTCTTTTCATGGAGCTTGGTAGACTTGAAGAACAATAGAAATGCAGGAAAGGAATGATTGCTTCACGACGACATTTTTTTCCATATAGATATTATAGGATCAAGTTAGACTTGACCCATTTCTTGGCATTCCCATTTAACCAACTCAACTTCACGGTTTGAGGTTGTTTTTATGTTATTTACGTCCTCATGTGCTTCCTGACATGGCGGGAACTTTCCTGGTGAGCTTTGAAGTGATACTTTGGTTTAACACAATGATGAAGTTGATTGTCTGATCATATCCACATCATAGCAACTTTTGAAATTATTATGGATACATGAAAACTGACTTTGAAGACACAAACCATCCAACATATCAACTATTGGGTCATGTAGTGCTTTAGATGGCTGTAGTATTGATCCCACTGATATTTCATGTTTTCTTCTGTGATTATCAATTATGAAGAAGACTCCCTTTCACAATATGAAATTACTTAAAACATAAAGGCACAGAATTGAATTGGAATAATTCATCATCTATTTCAGACTTTATGATCTCATATGATATTTGACATTCAAAAGAACTCAAGGGGTGAACCCTTGGATATAAAATAGATGATTTATCATCCATGATTTCCTCATATTTCCTACTTACAATCTTCTTGTAATTTTCTCTCAAGAGTGATACAAAACACATGGGCAAGCACTTTTTACTTACTTGAAAACTTTCGGCATTTCCCTCCTTACCCTCTGGCTCAACATGCAGAGTTTGATTGCCATCTTTGTATTGTGATGGTTGGGCTTCTTCTTCCCATGAAGATAGTGTTGGTTGCTCTGTACAGCCAGCCTCGATCTCAACTACATAATCATCATTCTGATGATCATATTCGGGAAAATCATCTACATATGCAAGGTCATCAAACATGCACATCACCTCGGGAGATTTTTCCACCAACATTTTATTTTGTGCTTCATATTTGGCTATGTTGTGAATAGAGTACATGAAATAATCATTTTCTTCCTTTGGATACCAAGGATGAGCTACACATTGCTTGGGTACATTGATCCTTTTCTTTTCTAGAACTAATGAAACATGAGGCATTTGAACAACAAGTTCCTCTTTCCTGCTAATCTCATGTATCATTTCATTAACTGCATTTTTCAAGCTATATAGTTTTATCTCTGAAGATATCGATTTCTCTTTTTCTATTTTTTCCTTCTTCATTTCTTTCAACTTTGCCTCTCTGTTCAGCAGGTTTTCTTCCACATCAATTGCAATAATTTTCATTTCTTCAAGGGTTGCAGTGTCCCTTTCTCGTAATTAGAATGACATATCTGGGTCAAATTCATTTGGGTAGTGCAAGAGAGCTAATCCTGGGGGTGGCCTTATAATAGTAGGCATTGAATGATACACTTTATTGAACTTGACTGTCTTTTTAAATGGTTATACTCTTCTACGATGAGGAAAACATTTCCCATGATCACACATCTATCCAGTAAAATTTGCACAAATTGATGAAAATTGCTAATGCTTGCAGCTAGAATATTTTTAAACCATTTTTTAACTTTACCTTGCAATGACATGGAAAGCATCCTAATACATACATCATCTTCTTCCACTTCAAACAGATCAAGAAAATCCTCAAGATTTTGAATATGTTTTTCAGCAGTTATTTTCACATTTTCTCCATCAAACCTGGGTAAATTATTTCTATAGTTTGCAGGGAGGTCATGGAGGATATGAGGCAAAACTGAAGGCTGGTATCTACCTGGGATTTTTACTGATATAAAGGGTAAAGAAGGAAGCTTATAACCATCCGGAGATTTAGCATGAGCAGGAGATGAAGCATGAGGTTCATGTCTCACTGGGTTTTCTACAAGTGTATCCGTGATGTGCACAGGTGTATGAGTATGTACATGATATACAAATTGGGGCTTAGTTTCTTAAGGCTCATAAATTTAAAAATGATCAATGTAAACCTCAACAACGTACTCTTGATTAGGCTTAGATTAAGATAGAACATAATTACAGATAAAACCAAAAATGTCTTGAATACAATTTGGACTTGAATACCTTCTTTTTCCAGGCTGATTGGTCATGTTTCACATCCTTCCTCCAATGGAGTCTTTGAATGGGACTAATATAGATTGGAGTCACCAGGTGGATGATTTCAACTTTCTTGTGTCTGGCTATTTTTCCACCATCAACAATCAGATTTGGACTTGATAAGTGTTACTGAGGAAAACAAAACTCGTCCCCATTATGATCGCCACTATGTTAGCGGTCCGTAATTCCGAGGCTGAAGACAGAATCCTGGAGGCAACATCAAAACCGCTTCGGGCCTAGGATCTAGCCCTCATAAACCCAAAGAGGGATCTCTCTGTTAAATATAGATTTGTTGATTTGGGCATTTTAGGTTATTTAATGGGTTCAGAGTTTGGATTTTTGAATTGGTTTGGTGAGGAGAGCAAGGGAAAAGGCCATTGGGAAATGGAGTCAAAAGGCTTGGGTGAATTTATAGAAGCATCAAACATGAGTGAAACAAGGAAAGCTATGTGTAATAATTTTGATCTTTGAGGATTAACTGGATGGGAAATATAAAATAAGAGTGGAATTCAATAGAAATTGTGTAGAAATTAAGAATTCCTCAATTAGACTAGAATGTAAAGTTCAACATAAACCAAGGAGAAATTAAGAATTCCTCGATTTAGCATCATTAGAAAACATATACTATTGTAAACACAACCAGAATAGGGTTCTCTAGATAAAAAAATCATATTCTTCATTTTCTGATTTACAATGAGAATTCAGAAATACAGAGAAAGGAAGATAATGGAAAAACACATAAAAACAAGAGAAAACTTCACCATTTCAGACACCACATGAATCTTGAATAGTTGGTCTTGTATCACTTTGCAAATAGTCACTTGAAACTTAGTGAACCACTTTCTAGAATAGGATTGTTTCTCCTTGCAATTTCTGCCCCCAATGCATGCAGTATTTAACTAAAACTTAAGTCAGTTCCCATATCTACTTCAATGATCGTCATTAATTACATTTAGCCAAAATGGACAAGTGGAACCATGAAATGGCAGTGATAAGATAAATCTAGCTAAAATGGTTACTTTAGCAGTCCTTTATTGATTGCAGAGTGATCAAAATCTGGCTAGTGGGATGCCAAAGAGGTAGGTATAAAACAACACTGACATCTGGCTCTGCTTGGGTGGAAAACGGTTGCTGAGAAGAGTGTATTGATGAACTGTGCTGGTTTTATTATTGGCCACTTTCTGTTAAACTGCCTATGTCCTTACTGCGTCAATTACTATTGCAGTGGAGTTCGAAACAGAAAACCCACTGCTTCCTTTTAAAACCTACAACAATGATTTAATAAACCTTTGATGGGAATGGTGCAGAACGACTACGCGGGGAAATTGCAATGGGAGGAGTCGATGGAGTAGTGGTGGCAGGAGTTGACGTGACACAACGGTGGTGGGAGCGGTTTTATTTGCAGAGAAAAACGATTTTCGGGGGGTGCAAACTTTTCTGGGGATGAAATGTGGGTGTAGGAGTGGAGACCGAAACCATTTATTTTAGATCCCCCAAAACAGTAAAGTTTGAATGGTGGAGGGGGGGGGGTGAAAAATAATATTGGATATTAGATGAAAAGTGGGGGGTTTAATATGGGTGAGGAGATGATGGTGCTCTCTATGATGCGATGAGATGATGAATGGAAGGAACAAGGTTTATATCATAAACATATGGCAAATGGTAATAAAAAGTCTAAAAAGTTTGTTTTAGGGTTTTGAAGGCTTAATGAGATCGATAAGCGTTGAATAATATATTTAGGCTTAGGTTGGTCTATATGGAAAATGAAGTAGTTTGCCATGTATTAGAACTAGGATAAGTTCTATAGTCTTTTTCAAAGTATTTCCTCCATGCGCCTGTAAAGGGATTTCCAAACCTAAGAGAAGCCATTCTTTGTCTTTTTGATCGACAGTACCTACTAGGAAATAAATGACAGTCATGTAACATTATTTTCAATGTGAGAAATCTAAATAAAAATAATTAGTCGCCTTGAGATCCTGTAGGTTATAGGATAATAACAACTACCATTGGGCTTATGGAGTCAATGCTAGGAAATTCAGTGACATGGTTCTCCTTGTGGAAGTTGAGTCATGTAGATGTTTTAATGAAAGGGAAACACACACAGATATACAATAACTTAATGATTAAATGAAGTCAAAGCATGATGTACACGAATTATGAGTAATCAAACATTAAGATACTGAAAGAAAAATAATAAAATACATCAGACAAATGCTCAAGAAAACACCAAATGAATCTTAGGTGAAGAAGAAATCCCACAACCACTGTATATTACTGATCAGAAAAATTTTACAATAGTAGTAGTGTAAAATAACATCCTACAACCCTAAATTCTTTGAAATTATGCCTATTAATAGGCCTTAGTCACCTTACATTGGATCTGCCTACATGGCTAGATCATCAAACCAATTTTGCTGAAACCTATCTTAACAAGAAGAAAAATACATGGGAATGAAAATGAAACCTACTAACTTTATGACTTAGAGACCTACTAGGACTCTTCCACTTATTTATTACATTCAATAACTGAAAAGACTGCATAATTACATAAAAAATAGTTAAGTGCTAGAGTGGAACTACCCATAATCAAGGCATAAATACCCCCACTAAATTAAAAAACTAATCATCCTATTTTTAAGGAAATTGTGTCATGATATTTGTTGACTTTCTTCATGCTAAGTTGGTGAACTAGTTAGCCTTGTCGAAGACAAAAACTCCACCAGAATATTCCATTGATACTCTTTAAACTATCCACGTGGCTAGCTAACCTCCAATGAACCCTCAAAACACAATTGCTACGAAGTGTTGCTTGCTGCATAAACAAGGGAATCAAGGCAATTTTGTAGCGATATTTTGTAGCAAATTTACTTCACCCACCTATGCCACCTGTTAGCCCTCTATTCTGATTTGGAGATGCTTGTTGAACCAAATGAGCTAAATACAAATTTTTTCGCACCTTTCTTTTGATTGTATCCATGATTTTAAGCAAAAAGTCACCTACAGCAATTTTGTAGTGAAATCTGGGCTTCAAGCCTGGGGTTCGCTACGAAATTTCCTAATTGGCAGAAAACTCAAAATTGTCCCTTTTCTTCAAGATTTTGCCTTTATATCTGGAAATTTTGATTTATGAATGCTGCAAAAATGTCAAAAATATATTAGGTCTACTCTTCAAGCTTTGGGAACTTCACCTTTAGCAGTAGGAGGCTGAAACTTTTCAAGTTCATTTATAACTGTGATTTTAAGGCCTCTTTTCTTTAACTCTGATTGTATCATCTCCATTTGATCCTCTAGCTCTTTGACCTGGCCTTTGAGCTTATTTATTTCATATTGTAACCATAAATTTATGTTTCTCGTGTGCTTCATTACCCTTCTGAAAGGAAGTGTTTTTTTCAACAGTTTCTTGGAATTGGTTAATGATTCATCATATTGATTTAGCTGCTCATTTACTTTTTCTTTGAAATATTCCATCAAATTTTTGTCTACCTTGGCTTCCTACACTCTAATTTGGTCTCAATGACCTCTTCTCTAGCCTCTCTCAACTTCTCTTTTAACACCTGTACTTAAGTTTTCTCAACCATTTTTTCTTTACCTTTCCTTTGCACAATGATCTCCTAAACTACTGGAAACAAATCAATAATATATTCGTGCTAGGTTGCTTACCTTTGTCAGTATTCTTTGTCTTCTTAATTTCCATGACACCCTTTGCAAGTTGCAGCCTAGTGAGTGGTTTCCTTGGCTGAAATATGAAACCTGCATCTTCTCCTACAAAATCAAGCTTTTTAGGACTCATACCTTTCTTTTTCTTCTTTTCACCTTTAATATATTCAACTCTGACCACTAGAGTCTCCTCAATATATATAGCTTGAATAATGTCTTCAAGTTTTCCCTTCCCACTTGTTTAACTTATGGTTATCCTTCTATGGCCTTGCTTACTGACCTTTTGTTTCAGTTGCATATAGGTGAAGGTTGTGGAATTTATGCCTCTTGTACAGGCTCTATTTCAATATCCATTGGTTCTATAATGGGCTCTATCTCTTCTTCATTGACACCCTCTGTCTTAGTTGTAGGTTTGTCATTTTTATTTGAAGCCTGGGTAGCTTTTGACTTTGAAGTTTTCTTGGTTACTGAGTCAACCTCATAACTACCAAGGAAAAGAAAGGTAGCCCAGACTCTATTTAGTTTCTTCAACTCCTCCAGCACCAAGATTTTAATTAAACCATGGTGGAAAATTGAGGTCTCACTGCTTTCTTCCCTGGCCTGAACCTTGTCAAACATTTTCCCTAACCGCCTAAACAAGAAAAAGGGAAGATCAAGAGATTGTTTACCAGTGAAGTGCAATAAAAGCCTGAAATGGTACAGGTAGACCATACAAAATTCCCCCTCACAAGTTAAGTAATTTTGAATAAAAAACATCAATTTGGAGTAGTTCTCTTTCATGTAGCTCCTTGGAATTCCAGATGCCATGTCTGCTCCAATGTGTTTTGGTTTTATAAATTCATCACAATTCTGCATCTTGAACTTGGTGGCTTTAAAACACTCTTCACCCTCCCTTGTTATATCTGTGGCTTGGGAAATGGTCTCAGGTGACACTGTAAAACTTAGAATCCCCACCTTCAAAGTCGTGCCTATAAAATTTACTACAAAATCCCTTGATACCTGAGCATGAAAACCTTGAATTTTTTGACAGAATTTGAGGCATCCAACTTTGCTAAAGGCTTCTGCAAAGTTGGGGTCTTCATTGAGCAGCTTGAGATCCATAGTTTCATATCTTACATAAGAACCTCCTTTGTTTGTTTTCTTCTTCCTAGACATCTTCCTTTATTACCATGTTGGCTTCTTGAATTGTGACACCTGCAAGGAAAAAACTGAACAACAAGCTGCTTGCGGTGGGACTAGACTCTTCAAATATGATAATCGGTTGATGCATGAAAAGCTCTAAGGGAGGATGACAGAGAGGTGCTTTGGAGCTAAGTTTAAAAAATGAAATTCCAATGTGGAAAGAATAATTACAAATGGGAGGAGTGAAAGGTAATGATGAATGGTACTTACAATTTTTCATGCTTGGATGACTGTAATAACTGATCATATGACCTCACCTTCACCCTAAACCACTAGAAACTTGAAAACTCATCATCCCCTTTATTGGTGTAGAAAAACATGATTCCGCAGCGTTTTCAGTTATAAATATGGCAGATTCACTACGGACTGGTCAGGTGATTCCATAGAGAAATCCGCATGTTTGTAGTTATATTCGCTGCAGAATTGTGAAAAGCAGACATGTCGCCACTACCTAAATTTAAAACAATGCATGTGAGCCTAAGGTGGATTTTGATAAATTTCACTGAAATGACATGACCAATGGAGTATTATAGACTTAGGATAATGGCCATTTCATGAGTTTCTCATCAATTTCATGAACCAACTTTATGAGACAAAATGAAACCTAGGTTAATGACCCTATCAATCAAAAATTGAAAATTTATGTGTGATAACAAAATTATTCAATGTTTGTTGTAGATCCACTTCAGATCACACCTCACCATTATGAGGCCTTTTTTCTCCAAAAGTTGACTTGCAAAGGGAATGAAAACACAAAGCCTCTTCTTGTCTCCCAACTCCACTTCTCCATCAAATATAAAGTATACCTACCTTTTATTTGTCTCAATCCATGTGATTGTCTTCCCTTGTTTCATGGTTAATGGAGATATCACTTCACATGCATTTAGTGGAAAAACGTTGCATTATAATTTATCAACATAGTAAACATAATAAAAAACCTAATTTTGGAACTCTTGGTGATTCTCAAGGTAAATTTATCTTATATCCAACTTAATTGTCATGGTTGTACTAAATCATAAGTTTCTAGACCAAGCTCATTTATTAAATATTCATAAATCAAATTACATTTAGAACCATTGTTAAACAAAGCATTTTCCTTTCAATCCTACACTTGCACTTTAATTAGGAATAATGCATTTCTCTCTGTGATGACCCTTGGTTGTTGTATTGTGGTGTAGAATACGGCCTCATATACATCGAAGGTGCTTTATACTTCAATTTATAGATGCACATTTTAGTTTTCATTGCTCATTTTTTGGATTTGTTCCATTTCATTCACAATTTTGAATGAATTTTCCAATACTTCTCATGATTGTACCCATATATAGGAGGGTTTTTGCAATGCATATTGGGATATTTTCCTGATTGAGTTGTGATTGTGATTTTTCCTTTGGTCTTTCTAGTACCTTCTTGGCCCTTCTATAATTTTCCTTTTCCAAAGTGCAACTCAATGTAGATATATTTCTTCGTAGCCTCGTCTAAGTTGTGATTCAGACCAAGGAGTTGCAATTTCCTTCAAATATGTTTGAATAGTCCTCTAGGGTACTTCACCATTACCCCAAGCTCTTCCAAAGAGATAAAAAACCTATGGCTTGCTTTCATATTTAGATGTTTATTCTTATGCATTTTGTCCTTGCTTTTACCAAAGGTATGGCCATTTCATGAGTTGTTCCTCTTCATAGTTGATGGGATGGAACTATGATTTCAAAAATTCCCTAAAATGCTTCAATTTTGTAACCACGAGCATAATACCTATTTTCAATGCATCTACATAGCCATGTCCACTATAATAGAGCATGTATTTCCAAACATGTAAAATGAATTAAGTTTTGTTTCTTTTATTTGATAAAGGCCAAAGTATACCTATATACTTTCAACCATCTATTCAAAATTTTAGCATCATCATGGCCATTACAAGTGGATATTTCAAATTTTGTCTCAATATTAAAGAGAATATTGGAAGATGAAGGAAGAAATATATTCTTACTTGAGTATCCACACTTCTCACCACTAGAATATTTTGGGTCAACCTTTTCCTCTTCGTTCTTAGTCTTTGCTGAGGGTCCTTCGTCACACTTTATTACTTGCAATTGTATTAACAATTAAGTCATTACATCAAGGCTCTGCTCCAGAGAAGTAAACTCAACATCTAGGTCTTCTTTGTCATGTTCTTCATGAGAAGCCCCCACTAATTTTGGTTTTTTACTGCCATTTAGAACATGCAACATTGTTTCTACACTTCCTTGATATCCACTATCAGTGTTTACCATACAGGTCCTTGGGCTCTGATATCATATGCTCTGTAAACAATAGGCATATGGCTTGCAGATATCACTAATATGGATTCTTCTTTTGGAAAATTAAGATTATGTCTTTACAATCACTTTCAAACTAAGATCAATCTTCTCAAGATGCTACTCACCAACATTTATGAATGGCTCTATTCCTTGATTGGTTTCAATATGGTTTCTTTGCTTGTAATTCCAAGACCAATCCAACCATAAAATTGATTCACACCAATTCTATTATGTTAGTGGAATAATACAATTTTTACATTTAAATATTCAAACCCAACATTTAATCAAGATCACATTTTCCATTTAATAGGAATTCAAGGTAATATACATTCATATGTTTTCATATATGGATGGTTGTATTTGAAATGCTACAATATTGTGTTATTGTGGCCTCAAGATATACACTCGATAGATAGATCCATGTGCACTATATTTAAAAGCCAACAAAATAAAATACTATGAATATTTAAATGTTTAAAACCAATATTTTTATCATCGACACATCTACCCACTCATTACATAATCAAACAATCAAAAATATGCAACACACTCTACTCTTCTCATTCACATTTTGAATATAGCAATTCTCTCTCTCTCTCACAAGAAGATTATAGTGTTGTGACATTGAGATATACACTCGATATATTCAAATGTGATTTATTTAAAAGCCACCAAAATAAGATACTATAAAGATTTAAATGTTTAAAACCAACACTTCTATCTCAAACACATTTGTTGACCAATTAGATAATCAAATAATTAATAAGAAGCAACACACTTTGTTCTTATCATTAGTATTTCAATAATAATTATATATATTTGTGTCTACACATATACATTAGGTTATATGATAAAACATGGACTTGGGGGTAAATTGTTGATATGTGTATGAGTTTGAAATATTATAATAGAACACATAAATGACCATAGATAGTTATTATGCATTGGGTAGGGAGAATGTAATGTTGAATATCACATGTGGTTTGAACAAACAACATAAAATGGTTTTTTCACCTTAATATTTGAAGTAATGCCTTGGTTGAAACTTGACATGGTTAGCACTAAGACCAACAATCATTCAAACAACTAATTTAATGGTGGGAACCACTAGTGTAGTACTAAATGTGATTTGAATGCTCTCGAGGATCCATGGGTAATTAGAATCATAGTAGTAGTAAATTGATTAGCGACAAATCCATGTAATAGAATTTGAAGAAAAAAAGCTCTTGCATCGAATGACTATGCCCATTCATTATTTCTTAGTAATTACATAATTACAATGGTGTTGGCATCTCTATAACATTACAAATTACACCCATAGGTATTTACTTAATATTCCTTTTCTTCTCCACTAATAGCTTTGCATCATTAAAAGTAGCTAGAAGGACATGTATGTATCCCCATCTCGGCAACTCCCAAATGATAACATTCTTCATCTCCCTTTTAATTTTCAATGGGAACATTTTAATGATAATTGATTTTATTTGTCTTTGTTCTTTTTAAATTAATTTTTAATGCTTACAATTACACTACAAAACTCATAAATAAGTTGTAGAGAATTAATTTAGCTCGAGGCTCCCACACTATTGACGACGTGCTCTAACCTTGTCATCAATTTCCATAGCTAAAAATTGTAATTTTTCCGAATTCTTCACATTTACCAAGCTGCATGGTTTAATGAGAAGACTTCTTAGTCCTTTTTTGGGTAATTATTTTTGGGTTGAACTCACTCAAAATCCGGCTAGAAAAAAGGAGAATTGTAATGGTAAGTTGTTGAGTTTACAAAATTTGAATATCCTAGACATTTTCCAGTGTGTTGAAATTTAAAAAACAGTTTAAACAATGAAACATTATGATCTCATCAAAAATCAAGTTGTTGGATTTTGATTTAAAACAAAACAAAACAAAAAAATCAAATATTTTTTCATTAAAAAAAACAATTTTAAAAACTTATCATTATAATCTCACCAAAAATAGAGTCGTCCAATTTTCAAAAGAACTAAAAAATGATTCTATTAGTGTCATGAACTTAGGGTCTCTACACAATTATAAGGTGATTTATGGGCACATCATGACCCCTTGAGCGTGTGACACCGACGTGTTTCGTGTAGTCTAGTGTTACTCCACCCAAACTATGCCTCACAATAAGCTTATTTATATGGTCTCTATATTATCAGTTACTTAGCAGAATATCATAACCCTTCAATATAGTGCAATTAATTCTTATTTCCATTCTACTTCAGTTAATTTCCATTCATCAATCATTCATGACTAATATATATAAGGACACCACATCATAAATACAATTAAACATGCACAATTTTATATGAAATGACCCTATGGCCTTCTGCTTTTATAAAGGATCGTAAATTACATCAAGACCTAGACAATGACTCGATCTCCCAAAGTATGATGCTAGAAACCACAAGCAAATACAAAGAGAAACCTGTTCACCAAATTCCACCCTATGCAAGTCACCCTTCGCCTAACTTGGCATGGCTTCGACATTGTCTCTTCTTTTTCTCAGGGTCTGCCATGCTGCAAACTCACCTGAGCTTATTTTCTTCTCAACTTCAACCCTACTCCTCACACTTCATCCTCTTGTTATTTAACTTCACTCTTATGACTTGAGCTCGTCTTATATCTTGCGATGTCACTCTTTTTTTGTGTGCCCTTTGACTTGTCTAGGCCTTCCCTATGTGCACTTCCTTTATTTATATGGTACTTCGGCTGTATGATGTGACTTCTCCCTCACAACCCTACGCTACGATTGGGTCAACTCATTGCTCCCTATTGTGACTTCTCCTCATGGTTCTATCGCTTTGTTGGGGTCTACCCATTGCTCCATAGTGTGACTGTTGTTTTTCCATGACATTAGAGAATATAGGTTAGGGTCTTAGAATCTTTGACATTTCCAATTCAAATTCCACAACAAACCACTTTCCATAATGGAACATAAACAATAGTAAATCAACACGTGCACAAATAGATAAATTTTTACAAATTTTCAATAACCCAACTTTGTTATATTAGCAAACTGTAATACAAAATTCTAGGGCTCCCGTACCATGGATCATGGCCCTCATATAATCATTGGTACAAGGAATAAAACTAGGGTTTGGTGTCAACAATTATGACAAGAAATATGCCTTGAACAAGATACATTGACCGTCTAGCTGATGTAGTTGACTTCGCAACTCCCCTTGGTCGTACCCTGAACACATATGTTGGTCCTTCTACCCCAATATGCAACTCTACCTCTATCAATGGTCCTGCTCGTTTAGGTCCCTGAACACGGCTCACCAACCTGCCCTCTAACCGATCATTCATCCATCAATGAATCAACACGTAGGGACTCATGTTGAGTTTTTCACAACTCAGTTTGTGAAAAACTCTAAGACTACCCATTGTTGCTCCTCAACACTTATGGACTTCTTCCCTCTATTGCCTTCCTACACTGCTCCAATGAAGATAAACTTAGGGCATGGAGGAATTCCCTATATCACTGCAAGATGTCCTTCTCTTCAGTAAACTTGTGCTGATATAATTTCTCCCTTGACTTCCTTCTTTTGTCCTTCAAAGATCAATCCATGAGATCTCCTCAAATATGCCTCTCCTAGCAAACCATTAGTACTTCAATGTATTCACTTACGGCTCCATTGAACACCTACTTGTTTCCCTCCAAAAACCTCAAGATTTCCAAAACAAACTATCCTCCACTAGATTTGTTTATCCACTAGAAAAAACTCAACTTAAACACATCTTCATATACATTTGAGCTTGTGCATTTGTTGTAGGGTATGAAACCTTATTAAGGCTGATATAGAAATTACTTCAACTCTAATTTCTTGCTCCCAAAACTCTTTTCTCAATTATGTCCTTCCTAACCTAACATACTACTCCCAGTTGCTGCTTTCTAGGGCCGATCTACACTTGTTGTGGGCTTTCATCCCCTCCAAATAGTCCAATACAAACCCTCTACCCTTCTACAATTACTACAGGGAATGTTGCATAGTTATAAAGAGAAAACACCACCAAAACCTAACATAAGAAACTCATAAATACTTCCAAAAATACTCGGCCTTCTTTTCTCCTTGAATCTGTCCAACAATCATAAGCAGCCCTAGACGTCTCCTTCTCTTCTTCGTTGAAGCTTCAAGGTCAGCGGACTAATCAGAATATATGTTTCTTATGAAATTTTGCACTCGTATGGATAAATCAGGTCTCTCCCCTTCATATTTATATGTCTCCTTAGTCCAATGTCTAACCATGTCAAATTGTCTCCTCAAGTCAAGGGCGACTTGAATTGTCTAGAACAATTAGCACACACAACATATAAAAAATAATATCTCAACTTATACATGTCCTTTCTTAGTGATTGAAGCTTCCCTTGTTCCTCTAAGGGTGCTCTTCAATCTGCAAGTGTCATGTCATTAATTCTCTTTTTGGTTTTGGCCCTACTTCTTTGGGTGCAAAACCCCCATGCTTGGGTTATTAGCCCACAAGAGACTTTGTGATTCCAATTCCTCCACAACCCTTCCCCATAAGGTTTTGAGTACCTCCCAAGCTACCAATTTCAACACTCCCTCTTGGTGAGGGAGGTACTTCTAAAACTAGGAAGTCTCTCATCACCAATGACACTAGCCCATCTGGTGTCCATCACTGCAACATACTTAGTAGAATGAACCCAGTATCTCGGTAGTGCCTCTGCCTCATCTCATTTAAACCTGAATATCTTAACACTTCCATGAGGTTTCTTCCTATGAAGGTTTATTCCTTCTGAGTCTACATGATCTCCACTAACTCAACATGTTACTAATCTTGTGTTCTACAAGGTTAGTTTGAGCTACGATCGAACACAGGCTATCATTACCGCAACCCAGTTATGTAAGCACTCATCCTCCTGGATCAAACACAACATGTGCATATGCCTCCAATATAGGATGTGCAACATCACTACCCAAAGAAGAAACTAGCTTGCTAACATCTTTTCCATCACATCATAGTAATCTTGATCATGCCAATCTCGTCCATGTCAAAGAAACCCTCGAGCAGTCCAACCAATCTATGGCAAGTCATAGGAAGTCCACGATCAATAACCTTCTCTACAACAAACTGTTCTTCACCACCAATCCACCAAAACTCCCAACCTATCTTTCTACCAAGCCAGTCAAGACACATATCCATGTCTTCAGTTGAATCCTCTGCTCTGTGATCTAGACAATCTCAACTTCCTCTGAGTCGCTTTGTTGTACACACTCTGATTCATTAGCCCTTCAAAATAGCTGTGATACCATGTTGTTTTTCCACAACACAAGAGAATATAGGTTAGGGTCTTAGAATCTATGACATTACCAATCCAAATGCCACAACAAACTACTTTGCAAAACGAAACATAAACAATAGTAAATACAACATGTGCACAAATAGACAAATTTTCACAATTTTCAATAAACCAAATTCATTATATTAAAAAATTGTAATACGCCAGTTTAGGGATCTCATACTAGGGATCATGTCCCTCATAAAATCACTGATACAAGGAATAAAACTAGGGTTTGGTGTCAGCAAATATGACAGCCAATCTACCATGAACAAGATACATTGGTTGTCTAGATGATGTAATCGACTTCACAACTCCCCTTGGTCATACCATAAACACATATGTTGGTCCTTCTGCTCCCAATCTGCAACTCTACCTCTATCAATGGTCCTACTCCTTTAGGTCACTGAACATAGCTCACCAATCTTCCCTATAGATGATCATTCGTCCATCAATGACTAAACACATAAGGACTCCTGTTGATTTGTTCACAACTTCGTTTATGAACAACTCTGAGACTGCCCACTGCTGCTCCTTAGCGCTTAGGGACTTCTTCCCTCTATTTCCTTCCTGCGCTTCTCCAATGAATACAAACTTAAGGCATGGAGGGATGCCCTTTATCATTGCAATAAATACTTCTCTTCAGTAAACTTGGGCTGATATAACTACTCCCTTGACTTCAAATATTGACAATGGGGTGAAAACGCGAAAATGGGAAACACTTTATGGAATTAGGGTTTTAAGGTTAATTAGTGTTGGGAGAACTAATACTATTAATTTTGGGCAACTAGGTCCAAACTCCATGATGTTATGCTCATATGATGATGCCAATATTTTTATTGGATTCCTCATTCGAAGAGGTGCAATATCGATCTAAAGATCATCTTGATCGGATGAGTGGAACATGTATTTTGAATTTATTCCACATTTGGAAGGTCGGCCTGCTTTATCCCACATGCATAAAGAGATGTGTCACACACCCCCACGAATGCCTATATATTGGAGAGACTTGGATTTCATTTGACACACACAATTCGTGGAGGCATTTTCTTCTCTCTTGGATGGTGATGGAGCAACGTTCTTGGTTCTTTGTTTAGGGCTTCTTGGTGCAGCATCTTGGTGGAGTATTCTTGATAAAACGTCTTGGGGTTGTGTGACATATGTGGGTGGCTGACCTTATGAAGACTTTGTTGGTTGAAGCATCCTGCTGATCGCCGTAACGCCACCTTTCTTTATCTTTGTTTTTGGCTTGTCTTCCATCGATCTATTAGTATGTTCTATCTGCATCTTACTTTACTTATGCCCCAGAAGGTTAAAGTATATTTGCATCTAAGCATAGAACATCTATTAAAATTTAACATGGTATCAGAGTTAGGAGAAGACAAAGCCCAATTTAGTTGAGAATCTAGGGCATCAAGATAAGGATTGTTTTCTGGTGACCGAGCTATTAGATGAAGGCCGAGTGAGGAGACCTCGACTTCGGGTCTCTTGGGGCTAGTTGATGCCCTAACCTTCAGTGTGGGCATTCCTATAGTGGAGGTCACATGTTGTAAGAGACAGTGGTTGTTTTTAAGAACATTTCCCCAAAATGATGAATTCTGGAAATTAAGGTGGGCCAAGTTCCGAACATGAGTTTTCTGTGTCAAACGATTATTTCCGAGTCACAGAGATCCCAGCTGGGCACGTTTTTCTTATTGAAGGAAGAGGTCACTGTTTGCACAAAATTTATTTCCAATCTATGCTGTGTTGGAAATATGAACTATTAACTTTGGATAGTGTGTCTTTGAACCAAGGATTGGAGTGTCATGACATAAACTTATTCCAGTGGGTTCACTCAAGCCAGAGCTGCGTATATGCATGAACCCTCAGCAAAAGAATAGGCCGAGCTCCTGTTGTATTCATGGCAGGTTCACTCAAGCCAGAGCCAGGTATATCTTTAGGACAAGAGCTTATGATTTCCAGTGGAGAATGATATAAAATCTACTGATGCCGAGGGCATCGTTCTGTTTGAAGGGCTGACAGCTTCGTGTTCGAATAAGTTTTCCGTCTTAATCGTTTCCTGTATTTATTAATTGGAGACACCATGGAAGTGTGACCCATGTCTGCACATAAGGTAATTTATATAGATATTTAGGGCATTGTAGCAACTATCTCAATTCTATGGCCGCATATTATTAATGCGGTTAAAAAAAAAAATTATTGTTGAGCGTATTATCGAGAAGATAATATGTGGTCGAAAAGATAATACACCCCGACTAAGAACATATAGCGCGCATTCCAAGTCAGGGTGGCTGAGGTTGCTAGTGGCGGAGGGTCGAAATTACAGTGAGAGAATTCAAGAAGGGTCATAGTCAGTTACGTCATAATGGGTGAGTCACTCGTTTGACTTAAGAAACAAATCATGGCCATTATAGAAATTTTACCAATTATTGCACCAACCATGATGAAACACTCGTGGGGGAAGAGAGGCATGCTGAGTGATTGGTGTTTTCAGTATGATCAAAATTTTTGAAAGGGACCGAGTTAGATACAAAGGAAGAGAGTGAATCACTTGGCATCAGATGCAGACTTTAAGGGGGGCGAATTATTACTCACATTCCATATCTAGAGGTCGTGTTTACATGCCTGTAACAGCTCAAGGTGGAGAGGCTGAGTGTATTATTCCTATAGCTGCTAATTTAAGGATCCAAGTTGATCATAAACAAATTACAGTGATCAATAATGAAATAATAAATTAATCTATGATTCTATGTCACTGTCATAATCACAGTGACATAGACATTCATACCTATGTTTACGAAATTCATATTAGCAGTAAGCTTAAGACACTGACAATGTAGCTATTTGTTCTAAGCTTCGTTCTAGCTGTTGAATGCTGAAATTGCAAAGATTCATATTGGAATATATCTCTAAAGAATGGCTCAAAAGAACTGGAAAAGCGACAGTGAAGGGACCGGCAGCCAACCTCAATAAGATCCCATCCTTTGCACTAATAATTATGGATTTTTCGGAAGTTCTTCGACAATGAACTTTTGTTCTAAATGTTTCAGAGATCTTGTGCTAAAGCTGACATAAGCTCTCTCTGTTGCTGCAATGGTGGAGATGTCTTATGGTAGTGCTTTAGGTCTTCAACAGCCTGTGCACATAGCAGATCAATTGGCAAGGCCAACAACACTTGAGCAAGGAGAAGAGACCTCTTCATGAGAGCAGCCAAAACCTCCTGTTAATCGATGAAATTACTGCAAGAAACATGTTGGATTGACAGGCTTTAAGTGTCGTTGAAGGGATATTTTTTTCTTTCTGCACCGTTATTCTGAAACAACATTGTGAAGGACTATGATCTTTTAATACTACTAAAGAAGGCTTAGTGATAAAAGGTTCAGAATTTTAGTAGAGGAGATAACTACAACATTTGGAGTTTTTTTATATAAGTGAAACTTTGGACAATGTAAACCTTCTTTAGACCTGTGGAGAAGTATAAAGCTACAGGACTTCAAACTGTCCTTAGGCTATCCAATGGGGCTCAGACACTTGACTATAGTAATCCTGAAATGCAGTGACAATTTTGTAGTGAAACTATGATGGCTCAGTGAAGGATAATATAACAGTGGAGTTGTCACATTATTGTATAGTTGCTTCAGTGACTTTGTTATATCTCTATGGAGGCTCAACCAGTTAAGATCAAGGATAGTCGTTACACTTTTCATGCTTGCACAATGATAAACATGAAAGTGTGAACAATGAAGCTTTTAAAGCCTTGTACAGTCACATATTTGAAGTCTTTGGAACCATGGTCAGAGAAGCTTGTAAAGTTTTTGAACAAGTGAAATAGCATAGTGATTTATATGATAATATCATGACAACACTGCAACCAGAGATAAGATAGTATATGATACCTATCAAGATGCATGACAGATATATGGCAGTATATGGATATGATTCTTGTATGGCCTTGATAATGGGAGAATAAGATTCAGGCCCATGATTACAAAGCCCTTTCCAAGTTGGTGTCTCGGATGCCCACATTTAAAATAATCATGAAGGCATTTGTCAGGGCTGGAACAAAGGAAAGCATTGGAGACTTTTATTCATTTCTCAAATGTCACAAAGACATCTGATACACACTGTCTTATGTGATATACTTGAGAGAATGTTCTTATAGATGTCTTCTCTCACAAAAGGAGTTGGCATTAAGAGGGAGACTACAACTGTATATGCTCCTAAGCTAATATCATTGTTGAAAGAAAGAAGACCCTCATGGCTCAGGGACATATGTCTTCAAAGGGGGAAATTACAGAAAAGCAAGAAGCCACATAAATACTAGAGGTATCCAGCTACCATGAGTACAATATGAGCTTGGATCATTTGAAGAAGTTGTAAAGCATCAAGTCTAGAAGGATGTGATACATAGAGTACGAGTCCATTATGAAAGATGATTTCTGGGATATGGTCCCAAGATCGGAGGACAAATCTATTGTCACCTCAATATGGCTCTATAAAAACAAGCATGGATCTGATGAGAGTGTTGAAAAGTACAAGGAAAGATGTGTTGCCTGATACTTCTCTCTAGGAAGGCATTGATTATGATTGCACCTGTGATCTATTATTACCCTTGCTTCTACGCAAGGATAGAATCTTCATCTGATGGATGTGAAGGACGCCTTTCTGCATTGTGTGATAAATGAAGAGGTGTATGTAGAGCAACCTCTGGGGTTCGAAGTCCATGAATCGAGACACCCATG
This sequence comes from Pinus albicaulis, assembly GCA_034641835.2. NCBI lineage: Eukaryota > Viridiplantae > Streptophyta > Pinopsida > Pinales > Pinaceae > Pinus > Pinus albicaulis. The sequence goes on along the minus strand of CM076582.1, from coordinate 264,616,885 downwards.
TTTGTAGGATGAAGAAAGCCCTCTGTGGGTTGAAGCTATCCCCTAGAGCTTGGTACGAGATGATAGATAACTACTTGATGAATTTGGGCTTCACTCATTGTAATATTCATCTAAACCTTTACTTCAAGGTTGATAGAGAAAATCCTCTCATTCTAGTTATATATGTGGACAATCTCTTCCTGGAAAGTGTTGACCCTCTCATATAAGAGGGAGATCACTTCTGAATTCGAGATGAAGGACCTAGGACTGATGCATTAGTTCCTAGGCCTGGAGGTATGGTAGAGACCTGGCAAGATTTTCCTTTCTCAAGGAAATTATATGGTGAAGCTGCTGGAAATATTTGGAATGGTGGAATGTAAGTCCATGTCATCACCGATGGAGCTCAAATTTAAAAATTTGAGTGGCAACACTACTGGGCTCATGCTAGCAAATCCTAATGAGTATCGTCAACTCGTAGGGGCCCTGATATTCTTAGGGAAAATCCATCTGGATGTATGTTATACAGTGAAAACTTTGAGTCAACACATAATTGATCCTCATGACTTTCACTGGGTTGGTGCCAAGAATCTGTTGAGATATCTTCGGGGCACAATAGACCATGGGCTGAGATACAGTGTCAGGAGTTTGAGACTTCGTGGATATACTGATACCAATTGGGTTGGCAGTGTGGTGGATCGCAAGAGGACATCTGGATGTTGCTTCACACTTGGGTAGCTTTGAGAACTGCCGGGGTCGAATACATTGCAGCATGTATGGCATGTTGTGAAGCCACTTGGTTTCAAAATCTCTTCAGTGATATATTTGAGCATGTGCTATATGCCACCGTTATCCCTTGTGATAACCAGAGGGGGATTCATTTGTCATATAATCTTGTGTTCCACGATCGATCCAAGCATGTTAATGTCTAGTACCATTTATCCGGGATATGGTATAGCGAGGTGTCGTAAGGCTCGATCATATAGGAACTGATGAGAAGGTCACAGATATTCTCATAGAGCCCTTGGGGAAGGTCATATTCCTAAACCTTCCGTGAGAATCTTGGAATCATGGGACGACCCTATTTGGAGGGCCCTGTTGGACGATGAGCTCTTGGAGCTCCAAGGAGGCTTTGGGGATAGATTCTTGGATCTATAAGAAACCACAGGGTTAGGCTTGTCTAACCTTGTTGGTGTGCTTTCGCCCCACCATGATGATATTGAGGTGGCTTACCTCTCTTTGATATGTGCCCTGTATGCATCATACCCATGGAGTTTCAGACTCATGGGAAGTACCTCTCATTTGGCCAATGAGGTCGGAACTGTGAATAGAGACCATAGCAAGATCGATGGACGCATCGGAGATTGTCGTACTCTCTATGTATAGGATGGAACGTGTCCAACCACTTGATCTGGGATCAAGTCTAGTGAGGTTTCAGACCTCCAACTGACTTCGGGTCAATGAAACTAACTTCGGGTTAGTACATAACGCTCTCGAGTCCAAGTGAGGTTTCAGACCTCCAACTAATTTCAGATCAGTTCAACAAACTTCGGGTTGGTAGGTGACTCATTTGAGTCCTATAGAGGTTTCAAACCTCTAAGCTGACTTCAGGTTAGCCGAGAGTGATGTCTTTGTGACACACCTTTTGTTTTGAAATAAAGAAGCCAGTGAAGCAAGTTACGGCGGGATGATGCACGATGTTTGGATGGCACTGGTGGATGGATTTCTCCCTAGTTGAGAGGGAGTGCTAATTTTGGGCAACTAGGTCCAAACTCCATGATGTGATGCTCAGATGACGATGCCAATATTTTTATTGGATTCCGCTTTTAGAGAGGTGCAAGATCGATCTAAAGATCATCTTGATCGGATGAGAAGAACATGTATTTTGAATTTATTCCACATGTGTAAGGTCGGCCTGATTTATCCCACATGCATAAAGAGATGTGTCACACACCTCCACATATGCCTATATATTGGAGAGAATTGGATTTCATTTGACACACACAATTCATGGAGGCATTTTCTTCTCTCTTGGATGGTGATGGAGCAGCGTTCTTGGTTCTGCGTTTAGGGCTTCTTGGTGCAGCATCTTGGTGGAGTATTCTTGATGATACGTCTTGGGGTTGTGTGAAATATGTGGGTGGTTGACCTTATGAAGACTTTGCTGGTTGAAGCATCCTGCTGATCGTCATAATGCCACCATTCTTTATCTCTGTTTTTGGCTTGTCTTCCATCGATCTATTGGTATGTTCTATCTACATATTACTTTACTTATGCCCTAGAAGGTTAAATTATATTTGCATCTAAGCATACAACATCTATTAAAATTTAACAAATACTAATATAAAAATTTATGAAACAATGTTAGGCACTGCATGTAATACTATATTTTTCTATCTAAAAAAAATAGAGAAAAATGATTGCTAACTATGAAAATGTTGACAAAGACCTAAAAAAATGAAAATGTCAAAAAATAAGATAAAGTATTACCCAAATTCACATTTCCACCTAATGTACATTGAATTTTGTGTTATAGTAGTTCAACCTATTAATATTGAAGAGCTAGAGAGAGGAGGTATGATATTTACTACAACAGATCGAGTTAAAGATTTGAATGGTTTAGATTTCAACTGTCATTTTCATATAATCGATATGAAAAAAATGACAAAACTAACAGGGGTGACAATAAGAATAGTAGAAGAAAATAGTTTGAGATTGATCACAATGAAGACTATTTGTAATTGACTGCATTCTTATTATTCACATTTTATTCCATTCAACACTATTACTTTGTCACTTTGCATTCAAAATTTGTATTTCATCAATTTTCATAATTAAATTTATTAAAATATCTATCATCTCAAAAAACTTAGGTAACTGAGCAAATTTAAAATTAAAACTACTCTTCAAGATATATTTAGTAATGCATAGAGGAACACTATTAATAATTAATTAGTTTTCAAAAGTTGTGATACCTAAAATTAAATGAAATAGATATGCAATATCAATCAATCCTCCTGCAAAATATTGACAAGATTGTCTCCCTTCTTCATCACCAACTAATTACTAATAGATAATTACATACACATAAAGAAATATAACACAACCACTGTAAAATTCACAAACATTACCATCCAAACACATAAACACAAACCACTCAAAGCATCCAAACACAGAGGTACAAACAATTCAAGGCAAGCAACATAGACTAAATTAAAAAAGAGAATGATATGGTCATGTCAAGAAAGAACAAAAAACATAATATAAATTTCAAAGTATGAACTTTATCTCAAAAATATACATAATAATGATAATATAAAAATGTGACATCGTTTCCCTCAGCTGGAACCAACCTAGATCCATCTAACTTTGGATCTATCATGCGCAAGGAGGGATCAAATCCCTCGAGGTGAAAACCTTTCCTAAGTTTTTGTAAGGTCCCACCTTACCCACCATCAATAATATAGAGAAGTAGAGGTCATAGTAATCACTAATACTCATTATACAAAATCCTAAAGAATTAGTCACTGTAAAAATTGTTTCCAACAACAAGCCTTTTTTTTATGAAAGCTTTAGGTAATACAAGAAACAAATGTCTTATTCTCTAATCATACTTCAGCAAATTATTAAATTCATTTTCACATTCATACCAAAACTTGCAGACATAGGAAGCTACACCCAATAAATAGTTTATTTGTAATTTATAGTAACATAAAAAACAACAGTAACTAAGACTTTTACACTAACAATTTATATGCACAAAAGCTACAACCATTCAAGACTTTTGACAAACACTTTGCAGACATGCACTCTACAGTTCATTGAGGCATTTTTTTAAAACACTTGGCAACAATGAATTTAAGATTATTCTTCAACACATTTATCTCATAAAATTCAAAAATTGAAACTTTAAATGTTGGCATCTTATAATAGGGACTAAATAATCTTAGTCTTTCATCAAAGACTCCACAACAGGCGCACATAACTCACAGCAGCAAACTGCAAAAATCGCCCAGATTTCCGATATGGGTTCTGAAAAGTAGTTTTTTGGAATCAAATTAGGGGTTACAGGTCCATTAGGCACGGATACCCCCTGAAGTTGGGCTGAATCGAATTCAAAACGCCCAGGAATGCGATTCTTGAAAACATGAAAAATTTATAGCCTAAATGTTTCATTTATGACTTTTGTCAAACATATGGGATGAAAACTTACAACTACAACTCTACATGAGGAAAAACAACCCAGAGTTGTGCTACTAAGATATTCTCTTTGAATTCACGCATTTCTAAATCCACCATATGAGTTCTTGAAACATTTTACCACCCACAAGCTAATTCATTTGACATGATTTGACAAGCTTATTGCACCAATTGCTACAATTTGACAAACACATGGCCGCCCTGAATTCTACGGCCATTAAGGCTTTCTGTCAAAATTCTAATAGTAATATTACAACAACTTGAATAACAAAACATTGAATTATTGATAAGAATATGAAACATAAGCCATAACTGGAATTTATCTCAAACATACCTCAAACATTTGATCTTCCAAACCATATTTTAGTTGCCATTATTTTTGCATTTTCTTTCAAGGGTTGATTATGTAATTCCTCCAAGTATATTTTGGGTACATGTCCATTTTCTTACTTCTGATGTAAGCTGCAAGTTAGCACTTATTCATAAATAAATAAATTGATAACATTACTCATTCACGGATTTTGTCAAACACTTTGCAAACTATCCTAAAACTAATTCTAAAACATGCATCTAATTACTTGAAACAAAACCATAAATCGTGAAATACTTACCCAATTCCTTTGGAATTTATTTATTGCAATTACCTTCAACAATATTTGGCTTTCCTTTCTCAAATGCTACAATACCAAGATTAGTACCATAACTACACCAATAATAACTCCAATATTGAGATCTAAACATCCATACATATAGATTGATATAGTCTTCATTTTAAACTAATCAATAATATTCTAGATAACATAAGCCTAAGCCAAAATTAGATGCTTACAACAATTTAAATGTCTACTTTTTATTTTATGCTAAAGCTATACTATAATTTTATGAAAATGGAAATTATACCTAAAGAGATATTGAGCTCCAATCGTTGAGAATATGATCCACCTTTGATCCCTTAACCAACTCATTTGAACCATCCGGTTTTCCACCCAACCATATCCAAGGAGAAATTCTCCCCTTGGAACCCCCGAGCTGTAAGAGCTCACAGGCAGTACCAAAATATAGCAATAGAAAGATATACAAGGCAATTTGAGGAAGGTAAGTTTCACTTCCTCTCAATACCACTCATGGTCAGCTCCACCATGTAGAGATACTTAGTAATTTAGTTTAGGAATTTCAAATTCATTTCGAAAGAAATTGACTATTCTCCAAGTCTCTCCCTCTCATATTTTTCAAATCTCTCCAACTCTTGGTACCCCAACGCGCCTCCCCCAAGTGAGAATATATGAGACACATATATAGGAGGAGCAAAAAATTCTTGTCAGAAAGGATGAGTAATATGCATGCCTTGTATTCCATTTAGATGAGTGTAACTCATGCCATTAAGGAGAGGTATGCATGCCTTAATTAAGGAGAGTGTAACATATGCATTAAAGAGAGTGTAAGAGGAATATTTTATGACATGTATTTAATGAGTGTGAGAGGAATATGCCATTCTTTGATGAGTGCATAAAATAGTGTAATGTATTATTAAAAGAGAGAGAGAGTTACACAGAGCCATGAGAATCATCAAGGAGAGAGGTGTGAAGTCATTGAGGATATATAATTCCCTTTTAATAATAATATCATAGTCTCATAAAATATAATAATAATATTAATAATATTGAGGATTAAGTCGATATTGAACTATTATGATTGATTAATCATAAGTTAAGTGATTTTCCTTCAAGTATACTTGATTACCCATTGATTGGAGGTGATTTCCTATTTTTGGAAAGTAATACTTGAAATGGTAGACATAACTTTCTATTTTTAGAAATTCACACCAAAATTGTTAGGAGTGAGATTTTATTTAAGGAAATTCATCTGTGAGCTGCCCATGAGTGGTATTTTTCTTCCAGATAATAGGTAGTCTGCACCCCTATTGTATGCATCTCCGTTCCTTAGTAGATTGAGGACTCCGCGCCCTGATCTACTCTAAAGATCCAAGATTCCACACCTTGATCTTTTTAAATATTCAGGACTCTGTGCCCCAAACATTTCATTATAGATTCAAGACTCCATGACTTTATATTTCCTGGATTTAGTACTTCGCACCCTAATCCTTTTATTATATATCCAAGACTCCATGTCTTTTATATTTCATGGATTTAGGACTCCGCCCCCTAATTTCCATGGCTTCTCATCTACTCTGCTTTGAAACTCCGCGCTTCACCTTAAGGTACTGATTGTGAGCTCATACCCATCTGATAGTTCGTTGGTAAGGTCTTCTTCCAAGACCTGCACACATCACAATCTCATAGATCAAATAAATCAAATGAATTTCATAATTAACTTCTTCACATTTTACCAAAGATTATGCATCACTTCCACAGTCATTTTTCTTTTGGAGAAATGACTTCCGTAGTCATTTATAACTTGAGCATCCTTGTTGGCAATGACCAAGTCCCCTGCCACATCATTCTTAGTACAAGATTGCGAACATATAATCATACAAATCATGTATCATACATAAATCATAATTAACCATATGTTCCACATAACCATGATCATCCATGGATTTGTGTCTCAATCTTGAATCACCATTCATGTCATACACCTATGTCTAAAATAGGATACCAAAAGAGATAACATTGCTGATATGCTCTTAACCAAATCAATTCTTATACACACAACCATAGATATTATCATAAGCACACAACAACAAGTGACCCAAACCAAGTCTATAGCATATAAGCATGTACATAAGTCTGTCATGCATAATATCATATCATTATATCAAAATCACCATCTCTAAGTGTTATCAAAGCTATCTCACCAAGAAGGGACATACATACTCCCCCGCTTGGGCTAAACTTGGCCCGAAGTTTTTCCTATGGTCATAAGATACTTAATTCTTTTAGATTCTCCTATCAATAAGTTGTTAACCTTATGTATATGTATTTGATATATTTTTTTCTTCATGCCAATCAATAGTTTAATTTTTTCTAAATTGGAAGCAACTCCATGAAAACTAAACATACCATTCTTAATCAAGTAGAAAATATATCCATGCCATATTAGACATGTTTTGATATAAAATACCAAAGATTTCTATATCAAAACCAGCCATACAATTTATAGTACCAGATAAAAATACTATTGTCTGTAATTGATATGATATCTACTTAATTTATCTATAATAATTTGATATTCTACATGTTTTTCTTTCTCATAGTCTATATGAATCCTACATGTGTCATCTTCAAGGTTCTGTAGTATGTTGAGCTTTCCAAGCTATAAATAGAAAACACATTGGTTGTATACACAACAATGATGGTCCATCCCATATCGCAATCAAATTGGCATACAATAAGCATCAAATAATCTGCATACAATTGTCAGTGAGATTACGCAACAAAACATGATGTTATATATAAAACCCACTCTTACACAACAAAAAACGGCGTTATATATAAAACACACTCTTACATCCCACTTGATTTATGTCTTCTCAATCCAATTTTCCTCTTTTCATTCCATAAGACATCCTTGCAATCAGAATATTTAGGATCTATCTTTAGTTTTTACTAAACGTTTACTCTTTAGGCAAAAATACAATTTGAGGTTCACGGCACCAGTTTTGTTTTTTTTTTTTAACTAACAAACTAAGGTTAAATACATTCCTCATTGACCCACTTATGTATTATATATCATTCCTTTAGTTGCATAATCTTCATTATTATTCACTTCTCTAACTTGAGAATCAATTATGAATGACACTGTTAGAAGATCTTCATTCTGAAAGTAGATTAATGATATATTTTTGAAAGCGGCTTGTAATCAAGAACAACTCTCACAATTATGAAAATGTGGTAACCTTGATAACTTTAAGTCAATTTGTTTTCCAACTATGAAATCAGTCATGATTTATATTCAGTAATTAATCAAATCATTTGATTTCATGTCTTATTCCTTACTATTAATACATACACAACAAGCTATGAAAACCATGCATTTCTCAAAATGTGATGAATCTTGTTAAATTTAAATGTGACTATCACAAGGGAATTTCTAGCCTAAAGTTAGACCCCTTTTTTAAGGATAATTACCACCCTCTCAAATTATTACAACATTTTGTAGGACTAATAAATACTCATACAACTATACATCCCAACACAAAATTCATAAATCAAACAATCTCCCCCATTCCACATACAATACAATCATCATCCAATAATTCAAATCAATCAAAATGTGATCTCACTCTCCTTCAATTTCTCCCTAAAAAAATATCACAATCACATATTCTTGTAAAACAAGAACGCAATTCAGGTTTTCATAATCACATGCCTTTTTCTTTAAGTTCAAACAAGTTCTCACCACATAAAATGTTTACCTTCTAAACGTGTTATTCTCTTAACAATTTATGAACAATATGAATTTTTACTCGATCACCTAACTAACAATAGTTTAGAGCAATACATGAGTTCAATCCTCATAATTTCTCTAATTAATTTGGTTAAATAGAATTAAACCAATATTCAAATGATAAAACCATTAAAGAGACTATTATGGCTTTCCTAGACCTAATTTTTCTTAAGCCAATAGAAAATTTATTTCATCAACTTATCACAATAATATTTTTCTATATTTCAAGAATTTGAAAATCATTTTAATTCTACCTAAATTAAACACATAAAAAAGGATTAAAATACTAGAGGATAGATATCTAGTTCACACTTGACTCCATATATCAAAATCAATTATTCCAAAAATTATAAACCGCCTAATGGTGTTCAATATACCAATCTTAGTATCTTGACTTGTAATAAAAATAAAATAATGGATTTAAAGCTCAAGCAAGTTCATGTTGCAAATATTTATACATTTAAATTACACATAATCACTCCTTAATCATGTCTATGACATTCCATCTAACCAGAAGAATTACTTAGCTCATAGATATATTTTAGTATATATTCCACACCTATACCTTACCTCACTACTTATCTCATAGATATATACTAGTATGGATTCCACACCCATACATTTTCTCATAGATATATGCTAGTATGGATTCCACACCCATACATTTTCTCATAGATATATGCTAGTATGGATTCCACACCCATACATTAGCTCATAGATATATGTTAGTATGGATTCCACACCCATAAATTTTCTCATAGATATATGCTAGTATGGATTCCACACCCATAAATTAGCTTAAGTAAAACATAACCTTCAAATGTTCCTTAAAATTACTTCCACAACCCTTGATGCACTAGTCATTTAAACCTCTTGTTTATCAGGAAGATCATACCTCAACCTAGTATTTGAGTAATTTAAAGTTATTTGATGCATAATTTCAACCCAAAATACACAAAATCATGTCAAAGAAATCAAAGGCATTCCATCCTTACTCATTAAGAATGTATTCCCAAATCATATTTTAACACATATAATTAATGCACATACATTACTTTTGAATGTACATTCACAGTTAAAAGTGACATCCTTCAAGGTATATTTTTGTTAATTTTTCATTAGTGTAGGTATGAAAAGACTCAAAATTAACATGATGAACTCAATCATCATGTTAATTGAATCTCAACCTTACACTTGTTACTAATTCCCAAAGCATACACACCAACGTCATCATACTATAGTACAGATTAAGCCAATATTTATCTTGGTAGATGTTAGCCACCCATAAAAATCTTTCATATCAGATGGTGGCTAAATGATGTTGGGTAGCCTTCAAGAAACGATTTCATTACTAAAATTGTTGATGCTTGAAGACTTTTGATAATATCCTATCCTTGGATGATATTCACTACTGTTTCCCTTCAGAACCCAGAAATCCTGCTAATTTCCAAAGCCAAAATACTGTTGAAAAAACCCTTTTTCCCCTTCCTTCTCATCAAAATTAACCTCATCTTTCTATCCCCTTGTTTCCCACGAAAATCCCTCATTTCCACGCTTCTGCTAGTTCCCCTCATCAATTTCCATTTTATAAGGTCTAAGACCCCTTCTTAGCCTTATCGGAACCTTAATTTCCTTCAAAAAACCCTTAAAAAACCATAGAAAACGCATATTTTCTATGTTCTGGGCTTAAGCCCCCTCGGGCTAAGCCTCTAAACCTTTTTTTGTCCATGCGCCCGAGCGCCAGAACCAGTCACTAAACCTATCGAGCGCTTATCCTTTTCAATGTTTCCTCCGCCCAAAAATGTTAAAAAACCTTTGTAATTCGTATTTTTTGGGTTTAAATTATTTTCAAAGGTTTCCGCCCATATAAATTATGGGGTGATATCCACCGTCGATCTGCTCCGCAGATCGGACGGTGCGGACTCCGCCCTACCATGTGGTCCCCGCATTTCAATCTTTAAGAACCATCGTTGATCTTCTCCGCAGATCAGTGGAGCGGAGCGCACCATTCCTGTGGACCCACCCCCCCCCGACCCTGCGCTGTTTTCCAAACCCGCGCGGTATATTTCGCACCACTCTTCGGGCAAAGGAGGTTTTCTCCCAATGGCCAGTGATTCCATACGCTGTGCGCCACGCGTCTCCCGTACCATTTTCCAAAACCGTTGTCCCCACGCATTAAAGTTATCCCCCGCGCATTAAAGTCCGGACCAGGATGCCCAGCGAAATGGATCTCCGCCGTCTGATCTGGGCACACTGATCCGACGGTGAGCGTTAATCAAAGTTGCTCGATGGATAATAAAGGTGCACGCGCGATAAACAGGCCATCGCCACGCGGAAATCACATCTTCGCCGTCGATTTGATCTGATCGACAGTCCAAAACTCATCTTCCAGATTCTCTCCATTTGACTTTCAACGCCCCCTGATTCCATCTTGACCATCCAAACTGATCCAGATCAACGGCGCAGTTTCACTGCGGGGGTATGCCCCCAAGATTTTTCCTCCATACATTCGAACCCCCCGCAGTCATCCCCGACCGTCGATCTCGGCGCGAATCGACGGCTCTGATTTAATCCTCCTCCCCCATGCTTTTTCGACCAAATCTACGATTAAATCTCGACCGTTGGATGATGCCATCCAACGGCCCTCCTTCCTCCGCACATCCTCCGATGCAGATTGCCCTATAAAGTAGGATTTTATAACATTTTGTTCGTATTTTACAGGTTTTAAGGTTTTTTCGCTTAAATGAAGAAATTTTCGCAGGCCGAGGATGACGATCCTCCAGCCTTCGAATACATGAGGAAGTCGATCACAGGGTATAGATACACGTGTTCCAGCAAGGTTTCATGAGCCTTGGTATCGAATGCCCCGGTTAAACCTGAAAACATCAAATGGAGCGCAAAAAAAGAGTATCAGTTGCAGAAGACAGAGCGCAGCAGAGAATTGATGGACAGATTAGCGGGGATTATGGCTAAGACTGTTATCAAACGCCTAATCCCCAATATAAAACACAGTTTAAAGGAAAACCTAAAGTGTTTTATCAGGAAAACCCTCCACCGCCACAAATAGAGGCGAATTGATTCCTCCCAGCGACTAAAAGCGCCACCTGTGCCTCAAAGTATTCAATCAGGAGCTGAATTTATTGATCAGGATCAGATATTCCACCTCAACGCAGCCGAAGAGTTATTTCTGCCAGGAACTTCAATGCAAAGAATATCTGCAGAGTTACTTCGACACCTCACGATGCCTCAAAGGTCAACAAAACTCCTACCAAGCTTGAGACCATTATGTAAATCATTTAATACAGAGGATATGTATGTAAATCTCCTCATTGAACCCCTCAAAGGCCAATGAGCCATTTAATTCTGTATTAATTGTAATTGAGATATTTTATCAGATCTCACCTCCTCATCCTTCTATATATACTACAGCAGAAGATGAGGGGTTGTTGGTTATTGTTTGATTACAAGTTGTAACACTGAAACTCTTTGAAATAAATATACAAGTATGTTGAAGTTGAAAAACAAATTGAAGTCTTGGATGTCTTGATGATGTGGTTGCATGTCTATTCCTGAGAAGGCTCTATCATTGGATTCATGAGCTTGGCTGTTGGTGAAGTATTCTGAACTGTTCTATGTTTTTCCCTTGTTTTCATTATGTTACATAAATTCTTACTACAGTAGGTTGAAAGTTTTAGGCTAAGAAATGACTCCTGGAAGCACCTTAGACCTGTTCATCCTTCACTGTTTTATGTTTTCTTCTGCTGAAGTATTTTAGAGGCTTTAAAATTTCTCTTTAGTCTTCATGCTTTTTTATTTCCTTAATAGCTCAAGTAGTTGGTTTCAACATGATTTATGGTTTTCCCTGCTTGTCTGCTATCACTTGAAAGCTGTTATTGAAGTCTCTCTTTGAAGTACCATTGTTTTAAGTTAATCAAAGAGGTCGGTTTTGATCTTGCCCTTTGCCATTGCTTGAACAATTTTTTTAGAGGTCTTTATAGTTGTAAGCATAGATGTTATTTAGGTGTTCCCTCTTCTATGAATACAATTATCAGTGAAACTTTTATGTTTTCTAAGTCCTTTAAAATAAAATCTTTGAGGAAATAGGGAGTTCCCTGAATCTTAGATTTCATTTTAAAAGTTTTCTTGAATTCATTATTTGCTTAAAGAATGTTTGTAGAATTTATGGTTAGCCCTGTCTATCAAATATCTCTTTATTGTTAAGTTATGTTCTCCAAGTTCCCTTTGTTGAGAATTAAACTTCTCTTTCCAAATCATTAATGTTCACTTCATTCCAAAAACAAAAGGATCCTGTGGCCAAGTTAGATTTTCCCTTTTATATCCCATATCCCTTGAAGAGTTTGTCATGACCTCATTTTGACTCCATTGCCCAATGAACCAGATATTTCCTCTTTCTGTCTATCTTTCCTAGACCTTTCATGTTATGTTGTATCAACTCAATCCAACCAAACAAACATCTGCACTTAATAACTAGTCTAAAATCCATATTCAAAGCACACAAGATAAACCTTTGCAAAACAAATATTTGAGAGATCCCTCTCTGAGAACAGGAGGACTAGATCCTGGAACTCTAAAGATTGGTTCTGATGTTGCCTTGTCTTTTGATTTTCCAAACTGTCAAAACACGGGACACCAACATAATGGCGATCACGGTGGGACTTCTGAGTCAGTAACAATCTAAATACCCCTTAAGACTCTAGAAATACTTTATTTTCAAGAATACCCAGTGATTATTAGCCACCTCATCGCCACCAACATAATGGCGATCACGGTGGGACGTACTGAGAATTAAAGGTTTGAAAACCCTTCCTCAAACTTTTAGGTCCAGTATAAAATAAGTAACTTTCTTCAAGCACTGCCTAACAAATGGTAATCATTATAGGACTTAATTGAATCAGTGAAAAACTAATTAACCCTTAGGATTCCTTTTAAACCCTCATCAAACCTTGAAGGAACCAGTTACCAAGCCATAGGAGAAACTCTGTTTGATTGAACACCTTAGCTAAGTGCAAAATCAGACTTAGGACACTCCCTTAGTCTATAAAACCAAAATAACTCAGAAAAATCCAAAAAACATTTCAAGTTTGGCTTCATAATAAATATGGTAGTGGACCATAAAACCTTTTACCTCCTCAGGAGCTAAAAACTTCCACTTTTTAGTAAAACACTCATTCTTATATATCACTTACCTCTTGTTGTGTTTTACCTTATACTCTTATACAGAGTCTGGAAAGGGCCAGGTAGCCTCCGGATCTCATCCTCTTTTTGAGGTGAAATATCTGGTGAATGCCCTCCCAGTCAATCTCTGGTTAGAGTTTGTTGTGTTTCAGAATATCCTTGCAAAAGGATATTTCACAAGCACTGTGGTGGACAGTGTACCCCTTAGAAAACATTCTGAACTTTCCACCTGGCGACTCCACAATCCTGAACAGACCTTAAGACTCCACTGGGAAGAACCCTTGTCATTATAATATCATTCAAATCCAGTTAGAGGGCTGTAGGATTAAAATTGTGAAAATAGATTAGTTGACCTCTAAAAGATTGTCATACTTGGTTGAACTTTTCTTGTTCGTTTGGGTCTAAAAACACAGCATAGTGGCTCCTATAAAGATTCACACTAGAGCCCATCCTGACCCTGATCCACCTGAGATAGTTGATAACCCAGAAATAATCCTTAGGAAGTATCCTAAGATAGAATATTCAACTATTTTCAGATCATTCCTAAGAGCTAATTCGGTCCCTGAAAATCTTTTAGCTCTACAACAATCACAAGCTGACTTAGTCAATCCTTTTAGGACTAGGTCATTTGGTGATTTAGATTAGCTAGATTCTGAGTCTTCACTTTCATCTCCTGAAACAAGTGAACATCTTGGGAATAGAGAAACAACACCACCTGATTTACATTTTCTTTATAATCTAGGTGTCTCTCATCCAAGGTCAGCTCAGCAATCTACTGCACTCCCATCCACTTTTGTTCATCCTTCATCCGTCGCTCAAACTACTCCACTTCAACCCACCTTCCCTTTTGTTAACCTACCTGTGAACCCACCCCCACCACATATCATGGCAGCATGGTATGCTCCCTTAGTCCTTCATGTACCACTGGTCAATCTTCCACAGGACTATCAGTCCAAAATTCCATATACGATGCTAGCAATACTGTAACTGCATCACAACATGTGGATAGGATGGATGACTATTTTGACAGAAATGAGATTGATGATGATTCTATCAAGCTGAGATTATTTGCTCAAAGCTTAGGGGGAGAAGTAAGAAAATGGTTTAAAGGTTTAGCTCCCCGTAGTATTAATGATCTCCAAGCCTTCCATCAAACGTTCCTAAACAAATGGGAAGTTAAAAAGAATCCTCTACAAGTCCTTGCTGACTACAACAACCTTCGTAGGAACCCTGGAGAAAGTGTACAAGCCTATTGTACTAGATTTAACAGTGTATATAATGCGCTTTCCCCAGAATTAAAACCTCCACAAGGCTCAGCCTTAAATAAATTTCCTGAAGGTTTTGACTCTGACATGACTTATTCACTAAGAGAAAGAGATTTTGCAACTCTCGAAGATATGCAAAGGGGTGCTCTTTCTGTAGAAGTCAACTTAATAGAAAAGAGAGCAAGAATGAAAACTGAGAAGAGGGTATCTTTCAAAGAGGAATCCCCTCCTTCTACTTCAAGCTAAAAAATGGAGAGAATGTTGGAAGAAATGATGAAAGAGATGAGCATAATTAAGAAAGCACAAGCAAATCAAAACCAGACTACACTTCAAAACAATCAAAACAAAAATAGAAATCAGAATTATAGAAGAGATAACAATCAAGATAAACAAAAAGAAAGTGACCAACAAATTAGACCTCCCTTTCAACAGAATTATGTAGATCAATATGAGGAAGACAGGGAGCTGGAAAGGTTGGAAGAATCACATGTAAACTTGATTGGATCAGACAGTGGGGATGATGTTTTCCTTACTAAAGAAGAACAAGGTTTTTTCTCTAATGATCAAAATACAAACACCTATGAAGATTCTAATGACTATAGATTGGGTTTTGAAAATGCAATCATGGAGGTACACAAACAGTACGATCTCAGGAGCAAGGGAAGTATAGAGAATTCAAAAGATAAGAATACTACCACTTCTGTCAAGAAAAACACAGAAACCCAGCCCAAGAAGACAGCAGAAAAGACCAACATCTCGGCCAAAAAACCAGATTTAAAAAAAGACAAGGGATTCCAGCCAAATGTTGAGCAAAGTACCCCTAGCACTTCAGCTAGTGGTCCTAATAAACCTATGCCTATCACTAGTTCAAACAAGGTACAGCAAATCAAAGCTGCTGAAAAGAATTCAATTGAAAAAACAGATGTAAATATTAACAATTCAATTATTCCTTTCAGCCTTGAGGGAGAGATCGCTAAGATAAAAATTACCATCCCCCTAGCTGAACTAGTAACCCAAGAAGTGTACAAAAACCAAGTTTTGAAAGCTTTAAACTTAGGAAGTGATACTGACACCTTAAACTTGACAGATGATAAACCTGAGCTGTTGTTTGGCCCAGAGGTTGAAGGAAAATATCAAGAAGGACCAGTTCCTCCCTTCTATATTAGTTTGAACATACACGATAAAATTCTACACAATGCCATGATAGATTCTGGAGCTTCACACAATCTAATGCCCAAGGTAGTAATGGAAAGCCTAGGCTTAGAAATTACTAAACCATACAAGGCTTTGTATTCTTTTGACTCAAGCAGAGTCAAATGTTTGGGTTTAATCAAAGATTTATGTGTTAACCTAGCTCAGATCCCTGCCAAGAATCTAGTAATGGATATAGTTGTAGCTGACATTCCCCCCAAGTATGGCATGCTCTTATCAAGATCATGCGGAGCCAAACTTCAGGGAGCCCTTCAAATGGACATGTCTTATGCCACCATCCCTGTTTTCAATCAAAACAGAAGACTATACAGGGAATCCCACATGAAGTACATGGTGAGTAACATGGACAGACCAAACAACACTCCCATCCATTCTATTCAATCAAGTTTAGATTCCTTTATCTTGTGTAACGAAGATGAAATTACTCAACAAGGTAAATAAAACATGGACCCAATCAGTTCACCAGAACAATCCAATCTTCCCTTGAATCAACTTCAAAACATTGAGAAACAACAGCAACAAGAAAATGAAAATGAGTCAAATATACTTTGGACAATAAATTTCGATGGATCCTATACTAAGACCAGTGCAGGGGCAGGTGTTTGGATTCAAAACACAAATCAGATTTTTTCATACAAATTAAACTTCCCATGCACTAACAATATTGCTGAGTATGAAGCACTTCTCCTAGGATTACAACTGCTTAAAGAATTAGAAGCCCAAAAGATATCTATTTTAGGGGATTCTGAGCTTATCATCAAACAAATCAAAGGAGAATACTCAGCCAAGAATCCAAGGCTTAGGTAATATCGAAATGCTGCCCTTGACCTATTAAAAAATTTCGAAAAATATGAACTCATTTTCATCCCTAGAGCACTGAATCATCTAGCAAATTAACTTGCCTTCACTGCCAGCAATTGCCAAGTACCTGAGATAAATGAGCAACTCAGTGTAAGGGTGAAACACAGACCCGCTGTGCCTGATAATGAAGATCATTGGCAAGTGTTTGAATCTGATAGACACATAGATGATTTCTTGAAATCAGAAAATGATTTCAGCATACCAACACTAGAAGCTAGCCATAAAGAAAATTGTTTGTATATTGAACAAATCCCAGAGGCTGAAATAACATATCCTGCTAATATAAATCATTGTGAGAATCCTTTTGTAGCAGAGATAATGAATAATGAAGACCAAGAAGACTTGGAAGTCTTACAATGCAAAAATGATAAAATCCCAAGAGGTCTCACACCTTTAGAACACCTATTTGATCTCAACGATGTAGCTAAAGAACCAAGAATGGAGCCTGTGGAAACAAATGTAGAAGAACATAACATAGGCAGTCTAGCAGAACCCAAGATGATCAAGCTATCCACCACCCTCCCAGCTCACATAAAATTGCAATACATAGAGCTTTTCAAATAATTCAAAGATGTGTTTGCTTGGGAATACAAAGACTTAAAATCTTATGATACCAGCATCATCCAGCATAAAATCCCCTTGAAGGAGAATCAAAAGCCCTTCAAGAAAAAACTAAGGAGAATAAATCCCCTTTTATTACCTTTAGTTAAGGCAGAAATCAAGAAAATGTATAATGTTGGGATCATTGTACCCATTAGATTTTCAGAATGGGTATCAAACTTGGTTTCTGTTAGAAAGAAAACAGGGGAAATCAGGGTCTGTATTGACTTCAGAAATTTAAACAGAGCCTCTTTGAAAGACAACTACCCCTTACCCAAGCTGGACCATCTACTTCAAAGGGTAGTTGGGTCAAGAAGAATATCCCTTTTAGATGGGTTTTCGGGTTACAATCAGGTGTTAGTATTCCCAAGTGATCAAATCAAAACTGCTTTTACCACACCTTGGGGCACCTTTATGTATGTCAAAATGCCTTTCAGATTAATGAACGCAAGGGCCACCTTCCAAAGGGCCATGGACATAGCCTTCTCTGAAGATATTGGCTATTTTATAATTATTTACCTTGATGACATAACTGTTTTCTCAACAACTGATGAAGAACATTTGATTCACAAGAGAAAGGTTTTTGAGAAATGTAGGAAATTTGGCTTATCACTGAATCCCAAGAAGATCCTCTTTGGACTCCAAGAAGGGAAACTTCTTGGTCATATAATTTCAGAAGAGGGAATCAAAATAGACCCTACAAGGATAGATGGCATATTGCAAATTAGCCATCCTAGAAGCCTCAAAGAATTGCAATCTTTCATTGGGAAGATATATTTTTTGAGAAGGTTTATTCCCAATCTTTCTGAGCTATTAAAAAACATTACAAACATGCTTAGGAAAAACGTGGGTGTAAAATGGTCTTTACTAGCAAAACAATCATTCGAACTGGTCAAACAAGCTCTTACTCAAACACCAGTCCTGATTAGTCCTGATTTTACTAAAGACTTTTACATTTTTTCTTTCGCATCTGAACACACAATAGCTGCAGTTTTGCTTCAAAAGAATGGTTTAGGATAGGAACAACCAATATCTTTCTTTAGTATGGCCTTGAGAGATGCTCCTCTCAAATATAGTATCATGGAGAAGCAAGCCTTAGCATTAGTGAAAGCTTTAAAGGACTTTAGGGTCTACATTTTACACTCTCACATAATTGCTTTTGTTCCGCATACAGTTTTCAAGGACATTCTAAGTCAAGACACTGATGGTAAAAGGGGAAAATGGATTGCAACTATTCTTGAATGACTTAGAAATTAGGCCCACCAAACTAGTTAAGGGGCAAGGATTAGCAAAACTTATGGCTGAGTCTAACTTCCAAGCACTAGACATAAATATGGTGGATGTGTTAGAAGAAATGGAAGAATCTGATGCTCCTTTTATTAAGGAAACTTTTCTAAATTCCCCTTGGTATGCTGACATTGTGTATGTACTTTTATATTTAAATGCTCCTCCTTCTTTGTCTAAAACTAAAGCTAGATTTTTGAAGCAGAAAGCTCTGAGTTTTTGCATTATAGATGGGGTGTTATATTGGAAAAATGCTATTGGAATTTTTCTTAAGTGTTTACTTGAAGATGATGCAGGAAAGATCATGCACGAACTACACGATGGTGAATGTGGAGGACACCTCTACTGGAAGGCCACAGCAAACAAAATTCTCAGATCAGGTTACTATTGGCCTACCCTTTTCCCAGACACTCAGAAGTTGGTCATGTCTTGCCATAAGTGTCAAATCTTTGATGGCAAGAGAAAACTCCTTCCCTTACCTCTACATCCTATCAGAGTTGAGGCACCTTTTCAACAATGGGGGCTGGACTTCATTGGGGAAATTCATCCATCCTCCTCAGCTCAACATAAGTGGATCCTCACAGCCACTGACTTCTTCACCAAATGGATAGAAGCTATACCTACCAGGAATGCTAATGACTCTGTCATTATCAAGTTTCTTGAAACCCATATCCTATCCAGATTTGGTTGTCCCAGAAAAATCATAACAGACAATGCTGCTGCTTTCAAATCTAAGAAGATGATTGATTTCTGTCACAAATACCATATAACCTTGGGCCATTCCACTGCTTACTATCCCCAAGGAAATGGATTAGATGAATCCTCCAACAAGAGTCTCATCAATATCATCAAAAATTTGTTGGAAGAAAATAAAAAATCATGGCACAGTAAGTTGGTTCATGACTTATGGGCTAATAGACTAACTACAAAGAAATCAATAAATATGTCCCCCTATCAGTTAGTGTACCTCATTGGGAGTTCTAGTCATGAAGCTCCTTCAAGAAGTACAGGTTGAAGAAAATGATATGCAGAGGAGGATCAACCAAACAATCCATTTACAGCAGACTAGAGAAGAAGTTTATGGGAGAACACAGTTAGTCCAAGAAAATATAAAGAAACTATTTGATAAGAAGACTAAGGCAAACAATTTCCAGGTTGGAAGTGTTGTTCTTAAATGGGATTCAAGAAGAGAAGAGAAGGGAAAACATAGCAAGTTTGAGAACTTGTGGAAAGGGCCCTATATTATTCATGCTGAGAGGGGTCATAATACATTTTTCTTGAAAGAATTGAATGGAGAAGACCTATATGGAGGTCCTGTCAATGGCAGGATGCTCAAGCATTACTTCTGCCAAGAATCTTAAGTTTCAAAGCTTTTTTACTTTTTATCATTATAAATATCATAGTCTAACTATTGCATTCAATGTTATGAAAAATCAAAAATACAAAAACAATAGAAAGAAAGAAAAGAGGGCAGAAATGAAAACAAGAAAGGTAAAGCCCCATGCCAAAAAAGAAAAGTAAATCTGAAAGTGTGCAAACTTAAATTCCACTCCTCCAAAACACACTTCTAGTTAGTCAAACTGTTTAAACTTGACTAATTAGCTTTAAATTTTTCTGCTGATAGGATAGTGAATTCGATTTGCCAAACTGTTTAATCTTGGCTTATCAGTAGATAGTTTAGGTTAGAAATTAAAGGTTCAAACAAACTCAAAATCTGAACCAAAGTTTCCAAAAAGAGATGACTCAAATCTATGTTAAATTTTGAGTCAAAGAAATGTAAAGATCTGGTTCTAGTCAGCTTAAAACCTGAACCAGAAGAAAAGCAAAAATATCTCAAAACAAAGAAAAAAACAGAGCTGAGAAGAAAGGAGAAGGCCATGATGAGAGACTCTCAGATCTTAAGCCTTCCATTTTGATTTTAGTTTTCTGTAAATAATAATCTATGTGCAGCTTTTTTTTATGCCATAGATCACAGTAAGTCAAACAACTTAATCTTGACTTGGATGTTTTTAAATTTCTGTTGTAGAATTTAGAGAATGAAAGTCTGTTGGACAGCTTAATCCCAACAGACAGTAGATTAGGTAGAGAAATATCTGAGCTCAACTGTTTAATCTGAGTTCAGGGAGAAATAAGGAATAGAATTAGATTATTTTTTATGCTTTCAAAAGAATAAAATGTTGTGAGAGAGTTTGCCAATCCAAGTGCACTCAAATGAAGAAAAAATGTTAGATCAGTAGGATTGGGTAGGTAGAAGGTTTGTTGATGAAAAGTTCCATTGTTTTTAAAATGGCTGATAACTTGTTTCCATAAGCAAAAGAAGATCATTCAAGCAGAAGAGAACAGCCCAATGGATGAGGCAACTGATCAGTTTCCCAGAGAATACAAGTCTGCAGTTCTTGATGCCTTCAAAAAGGCACCATCCCCAAGTGGAGCCACTGTTAGCCACCCATAAAAATCTGTCATATCAGATGGTGGCTAAATGATGTTGGGTAGCCTTCAAGAAACAATTTTATTACTAAAATTGCTGATGCTTGAAGACTTTTGATAATATCCTATCCTTGGATAATATTCACTACGGTATCCCTTTAGAACCCAGAAATCCTGCTGATTTCCAAAGCCAAAATACTGCTGAAAAAAAACCCTTTTTCCCCTTCCTTCTCATCAAAATTAACCTCATCTTTCTATCCCCTTGTTTCCCACGAAAATCCCTCATTTCCACGCTTCTGCTAGTTCCCCTCATCAATTTCCATTTTATAAGGTCTAAGACCCCTTCTTAGCCTTATCGGAACCTTCATTTCCTTCAAAAAACCCTTAAAAAACCATAGAAAACACATATTTTCTATGTTCTGGGCTTAAGCCCCCTCGGGCTAAGCCTCTAAACCTTTTTTCGTCCATGCGCCCGAGCGCCAAAACCAGTCGCTAAACCTATCGGGCGCTTATCCTTTTCAATGTTTCCTCTGCCCAAAAACGTTAAAAAACCTTTGTAATTCGTATTTTTTGGGTTTAAATTATTTTCAAAGGTTTCCGCCCATATAAATTATGGGGTGATATCCACCGTCGATCTGCTCCGCAGATCGGACAGTGCGGACTCCGCCCTACCATGTGGTCCCCACCTTTCAATCTTTAATCACCACTGTTGATCTGCTCCGCAGATCAACGGAGCGGAGCGCACCATTCCTGTGGACCCCCCCCCCCCCCCCCCCCCCCCCGTCCCTGCGTTGTTTTCCAAACCCGCGCGGTATATTTCGCACCACTCTTCGGGAAAAGGCGGTTTTATCCCAACGGACAGCGATTCCATACGCTGTGCGCCACGCGTCTCCCGTACCATTTTCCAAAACTATCGTCCCCACGCATTAAAGTTATCCCCCGCGCATTAAAGTCCAGACCAAGATGCCCAGCGAAATGGATATCCGTCGTCCGATCTGGGCCCACTGATCCGACGGTGAGCATTAATCAAAGTTGCTCGATGGATGATAAAGGTACGCGCGCGATAAACAGGCCATTGCCACGCGGAAATCACATCTCCGCCGTCGATATGATCTGATCGACGGTCCAAAACTCATCCTCCAGATTCCCTCCGTTTGACTTTCAACGTCCCCTTATTCCATCTTGACCGTCCAAACTGATCCAGATCAACGGTGCAGTTTCACTGCGGGGGTATGCCCCCAAGATTTTTCCTCCTTACATCCGAACCCCCCGCAGTCATCCCTGACCGTCGATCTCAGCGCGAATCGACGGCTCTGATTTAATCCTCCTCCCCCATGATTTTTCGACCAAATCTACGATTAAATCCCGACCGTTGGATGATGCCATCCAACGGCCCTCCTTCCTCCGCACATCCTCCAATGCAAATTGCCCTATAAATCAAGATTTTATAACGTTTTGTTCGTATTTTGCAGGTTTTAAGGTTTTTTCGCTTAAATGAAGAAATTTTCGTAGGCCGAGGATGACGATCCTCCGACCTTCGAATACATGAGGAAGTCGATCACCGGGTATAGATACACGTGTTCTAGCAAGGTTTCATGAGCCTTGGTGCCGAATGCCCCAGTTAAACTTGAAAACATCAAATGGAGCGCAGAAAAAGAGTATCAGTTGCAGAAGACAGAGCACAGCAGAGAATTGATGGACAGATTAGCGGGGATTATGGCTAAGATCATATCAAACGCCTAATCCTAACGAAATAGCGCTTAAAGGAAACCTAAAGTGTTTTATTAGTGAAAACCCTCCACCGCCACAAATGGAGGCAAATCGATTCCTTCCAGTGACTAAAGTGCCACCTGTGCCTCAAAATATTCAATCAGGAGCTGAATTTATTGATCAAGATCAGATATTTTGCCTCAAAGCAGCCGAGGAGTTATTTCTGCCAGGAACTTCAATGCAAAGAATATCTGCAGATTTACTTCGACACCTCACAATGCCTCAAAGGTCAACAAAACTCCTACCAAGCTTGAAATCATTATGGAAACCATTTAATACAGAGGATATGTATGTAAATCTCCTCATTGAACCCCTCAAAGGCCATGAGCCATTTAATTCTGTATTAAGTGTAATTAAGATCTTTTATCAGATCTCACCTCCTCATCCTTCTATATATACCACAGCAGAAGATGAGTGAAGTGTTGTTTGTTGGTTGTTGTTTGATTACGAGCTGTAACATTGAAACTCTCTGAAATAAATATACAAGTCTGTTGAAGTTGAAAACAAATTGAAGTCTTGGATGTCTTGATGATGTGGTTGCATGTCTGTTCCTGAGAAGGCTCTATCATTGGATCCATGAGCTTGGCTGTTGGTGAAGTATTCTGAACTGTTCTATGTTTTTCCCCTGTTTTCATTATGTTACATAAATTCTTACTACAGTAGGTTGAAAGTTTTAGGCTAAGAAATGACTCCTGGAAGCACCTTAGACCTTTTCATCCTTCATTGTCTTATGTTTTCTTCTGTTGAAGTATTTTAGAGGCTTTAAACTTCCTCTTTAGTCCTCATGCTTGTTTATTTCCTTAATAGCTCAAATAGTTGGTTTCAACATGATTTATGGTTTTCCCTGCTTGTCTGCTATCACTTGAAAGCTGTCATTGAAGTCTCCCTTTGAAGTACCATTGTTTTAAGTTAATCAAAGAGGTCGGTTTTGATCTTCCTTGCCATTGCTTATCATTGTTTTAAAGGTCTTTCTAGTTGTAAGCATAGATGTTATTTAGGTGGTCCCTCTTCTATGAATACAATTATCAGTGAATATTTTATGTTTTCTAAGTCCTTTAGAACAAAATCTTTGAGGAAATATGGAGTTCCCCGAATCTTAGATTTTGTTTTAAAAGTTGTCTTGAAATCATTATTTGCTTAAAGAATGTTTGTAGAATTTATGGTTAGCCCTGTCTATCAAATATTTCTTTATTGTTAAGTTATGTTTTCAAGTTTCCCTTTGTTGAGAATTAAACTTCTCTTTCCAAATCATTAATGTTCACTTCATTCCAAAAACAAAAGGATCCTGTGGCCAAGTTAGATTTTCCCTTTGATATCCCATATCCCTTGAAGAGTTTGTCATGACCTCATTTTGACTCCATTTCCCAATGAACCAGATATTTCCTCTTTCTGTCTATCTTTCCTAGACCTTTCATGTTCTGCTGGATCAACTCAATCCAACCAAACAAACATCTGCACTTAATAACTAGTCTAAAATTCGTATTCAAAGCACACAAGATAAACCTTTTCAAAACAAATATTTGAGAGATCCCTCTCTGAGAACAGGAGGACTAGATCCTGGAACTCTAAATATTGGTTCTGATGTTGCCTTGTCTTTTGATTTGCCAAACTGTCAAAACGCGAGACACCAACAGTAGATATGATTTCAGCTCGTAAGGATGGCTACTAAGCCCATATCACATTGAAATGATGCATTAAAAATATATGCAATCATGCATGCAGTCCAACTATTTCACTCATCAATTGAAAATCAAGACATTCACATACTTGGGTTTAACCCGAACTTTCTCAAGCACATCATTTCCCAGCATGTCTTTAAGCATTTTAACACATTGATAATAATATGTCTTAACAAAAATATAAAGGAATATAAGAAAGCATTTTTTTCTTTTTCTTTCATGAGTTTCTAAATGACATAATAAAATAACTAATATGCTTCCAAGTCAAGATATACAAGAACTCAACTTGCATGCAAAATCAAAATTCATACATCATCAAACTCCAAACAAGCATGTTGGCCCATTAGGCCCTAGCATTGTAACTCGCTCTGATACCATATGTAAGGTCCCACCTTACCCACCATCAATAATATAGGGAAGTAGAGGTCACATTAATCACTAATACTCATTATACAAAATCCTACAGAATTAGTCACTGTAAAATTGTTTCCAACAACAAGCTTTTTTTTTCATGAAAGCTTTAGATAATACAAGGAACAAATGTCTTATTCTCTAATCATACTTCAGCAAATTATTAAATTCATTTTCACATTCATACCAAAACTTACAGACATAGGAAGCTACACCCATTAAATAGTTTATTTATAATTTATAGTAACATAAAAAACAACAGTAACTAAGACTTTTACTAGTCTCATAAAATATAATAATAATATTAATAATATTAATAATATTGAGGATTAAGTCAAGATTGAACTATTACGATTGATTAATCATAATTTAAGTGATTTTCCTTCAAGTATACTTGATTACCCATTGATTGGAGGTGATTTACTATTTTTTGAAAGTCATACTTGAAATGGTAGACATGACTTTCTATTTTTAGAAAGTCACTCCAAAATTGTTAGGAATGAGATTTTGTTTAAGGAAATTCATCTGTGAGCTGCCCATGAGTGGTATTTTTCTTCCGGATAATAGGGATTCCGCGCCCCTATTGTATGCATCTCCGTGCCTTAGTAGATTGAGGACTCTGCGCCCTGATCTACTCTAAATATTCAAGATTCCACACCTTGATCTTTTTAAATATTCAGGACTTCGTGCCCCAAACATTTCATTATAGATTCAAAACTCTATGTCTTTATATTTTCTGGATTTAGGACATCGCGCCCTAATCCTTTTATTATATATCCAAGACTCCACGTCTTTTATATTTCATGGATTTAGGACTCCGCACCCTAATTTCCATGGCTTCTCATCTACTCTGCTTTGAAAATCCACGCTTCACCTTAAGGTACTGATTGTGAGCTCATACCCATCTGATG
This sequence comes from Pinus albicaulis, assembly GCA_034641835.2. Classification (NCBI taxonomy): domain Eukaryota; kingdom Viridiplantae; phylum Streptophyta; class Pinopsida; order Pinales; family Pinaceae; genus Pinus; species Pinus albicaulis. The sequence continues at coordinate 264,590,686 of CM076582.1, read as the reverse complement.
GTTCGTTGGTAAGGTCTTCTTCCAAGACCTGCACACATCATAGACTCATAGATCAAATAAATTAAATGAATTTCATAATTAACTTATTCACATTTTACCAAATATTATGCATGACTTCCACAATCATTTTGGTTTTGGAGAAATGACTTTCGCAGTCATTTATAACTTGAGCATCCTTGTTGGCAATGACCAAGTCCCCTGCCACATAATTCTTAGTACGAGATTGTGCACATATAATCATACAAATCATGTATCATCCATAAATCATAATTAACCATATGTTCCACATAACCATGATCATCCATGGATTTGTGTCTCAATCTTGAATCACCATTCATGGCATACACCTATGTCCAAAATAGAATACCAAAAGAGAAAACATTGCTAATATGCTCTTAAACAAATCAATTCTTATACACACAACCATAGATATTATCATAAGCACACAACAACCAAGTGACCCAAACAAGGTCTATAGCATATAAGCATGTACATAAGTCTGGCATGCATAATATCATATCATTATATCAAAATCACCATCTCTAAGTGTTATCAAAACTATCTCACCAAGAAGGGACACTACAGTTTTGCACCTCAAGGGATTTGATCCCTCTTGGCGCATGATAGGTCTAGAGTTAGATGGATCTGGGCTAGTTTATTAAATTAATTTGAAGATGGTTTAGGATTAAATTTAGGTGTTGTAATTATAATACGAAAAGTACATTTGATAGCTCGATTTAAACATATTAATAATTTAGGATTCAGTAAGACAAAATATTTTTCATTTTTATAATTTATTTGTGATCAAAAACTTTGGAGGTGAACACCAAATAATTTAGGGTAATGATTTGGGAAAGGATTCTAATGTTTGAATTGTATTTTTGAATGGAAAAATTTGTGTTTTTTTGTTTTTCTTAAATCAAATTAAGACAACATGATTTATAATGTTTCATTGTATGAATTTCAGCCAACCTCTTCTATGATACCATCATTACAAAAACAGATGTTGCCCCTCTTCTTGGTATAATATACATAAACTGCTCGAGGACATAATTGAAGCAAGTTAAAAATAAATTGAACTAGGTGAACCCATTCCTGATATCTCTTTGCACAATGTAGCGAAGTCAACACTGCATAAAATTGTTGCACAACCCAGAAACCATACACAAGCATGATTCATTGGGTTGTAAATCACATAGGCATGGATATGCATTCCATATGCACTGTTGGAGGCACAATTGTGGGACTTTTCATCTTGAAAACCTTCAGGTCATGCATAAATTTCTTGATCCTAAACTAAGTATAATGCACTACTTGTACATAAATTCATTCAAAAAGAATGTGTTGAGTTTAAAACGAATATGTATGAAATGATTAAACCCTGGATGATTAGTGAATAGAGATTCAAAGAAGAATATTCCAAATAATAAGCCATTGCCCCTCTAAATACAACACAAGCCTTTGTGGCCTCCATGCTCTACAATATTTTCAACAAAAAAGGAGTAACACATTTTCCTTTAGAATGGGTCCCATTCATTCAGAGGGATTCAAAGTTTTTTTTCTTTCAATTAGGTAACTATCTTGTCTGAAAATATATGCAAGCATGTTAGCAGTTTAATTATTAACAGATATAAATCAAATCCCCCCTTTTACATGTAAACCTACGTTATGGATGTCATTTGTTTTTAAACTTCTTTTCCTACCATTGGATGAAAATGGACACCTTCTAAGCCACTCCCCATTCACATTTACCATGCAAAACTTTGGGACGAAAATTATGGTGATCACTTCTATGTCATCTACCATTTTTTTTTAATTCCCATTTATGAAAATTTGTTCTACTCAAAACCTCTACAAATCTCGGAAGAAGCCAAACTTGGCATTGATCTAATTGGTAATTGGTATTTTGAAGAAAACTTCTCCTATTTAATAATATATGGTTTTCAGGGAGCCCCACATGCCTTGCCCTTTTTTTTTCTTGGTAAATTAATCTGTAAAGAAATAACCTTACCAGACATTCAACACAGGCATTGCCTACAACTTACATAAAAATTCTAAGAAATTTGGCCTAGTTTTCTCATACAAATTGGTATTTATACCTTGGAAAACGTTGCACACACCAATAGAGAAATATTGACTTTCAATGTCATCAAACTAGCCCAAATCCCTTTAAAGCATCATGATCCTTTAAGGATTTTAGGTAACCATTGCGTTATAGTCCCTATGAGAAAGTATTTACACGAAAATTCCCCCTACGATGATATTTTTCACAGATTCCAATCCTACAAGCAGGCCTACCAGAAGGCTCGAGAACTTTATGTTGATCAGTACCAATATTTTATTGTATTCAACTAAGAAAGTAATAAATCCTTGCCTTTTATTTTACAGCAAGCTATTGAGATTCAACAAGATGATGAGCTTAGTGAAAAGAGTCGCCTTCACTAAGTGGGCCCGCAGGCTATTTGTGGCACAAAGTCTATTTTTAGACATGTCGATCATATTCTATGAGTTGCGGGATGCTATTTGTGGATGGTTGGTCAAGTTGGAAAAATAAATGGACTTCTATTTTTAGACATATTGGGCAGAATCTATTTTTAGATTGCCAGTCTAAAAATAGATATGTCGAATATTATTAGCTCTTAATAATATTTGGACTCTAAACATTATCTTATTCTCTTGGAGCACTTCAGTTAAGTGCACAGATGTGGCACAGCAGCTGATAGAAGGAATTACACTATTCTTGAGGGTTTACTGGAGCTAATGCATGAGGACTTCAATTAGAACTCATGTGATAGAGTTTGGTGGATTTGTATTTAGTTTAACTTAGTTAGACTCAGTTGAGCTAGTTGTATCTAGTCTAACTAATTGATACACTAGTGAGAGTGGTGTGAATTAATTATTTAATTAATTCACTAAATAATAACTCATTAATCAACTGAAGAATACATCATTTAACTACAGTGCATGGCAGTTTCGGTGGAGACCAGTGGAGAGATAGGTGAAAGAGTAAGTGTGACTATCAGTTGTGACTATAGTGATGCATTTATTGCATCCAACACTCAGTGGAGATGCCAATGAGGATTGCGTGAGAAAGGCTGGCTAAATTCGAGTTCATTCAGAGCCATTCTTCAGCAGGGATTGCGCAGTAGAGGCAGGCTAGCAGGTGGTAGAGATCGGTGCATGGATTTGCTAGATCGGGCCTGATTAGTGTGTAGCGATTGTATTGTACTGAGAGCTTGATATGATCAGCTTTGTATGAGGATTGTTACATGATCTCTATGACATATATAATATACGGATAGTTGGGGTTTTCAGCTTTAAGCTTTCCCATAAAATACTGTGTTCATATGTGTGATTGTTTATGGTTTTAATGTGCGCATGCGATTGTTTTTATTTCCGCAATTAATGATCAATGGTAGAAGAGATTATGTATTGTGCATGAAGTTAAAATAGTGTGTGATCGGGAGAATCTTGGATATATAACACATAAGTTATATAATTTCTACATGGTATTAGAGCTATATTGATCATTGGAGAAATTTCAAAACATTGAAGCGGTTGAGTTTTGTGCTGGTGGAATTCGAATTTGCAGCAGTGTTTTCTTGGTGTCGAAGTTGAGATGTCTTTCAACGGATTGCGATTGGAGTATGCCCTTGATGGCAGCTCGAATTATATTGCATGGAAGGACAGGATGGAGGCGGTGCTGGATGATAATGGGTTGAAGGTGTTCATAGATGTTGATATTCCAAATCCTGGTCCTAGTGATGCAGCCGCACTTGACGCATGGCAAAAGAAGACAGCAAAATGTCGAAGGATTCTGTTGGAAGGTGTGAAGGATCACATAGTGTCCAGCCTTCACAGTAAAGCTTCTCCATTCTTAATGTGGAAAGCTTTGACAGACTTGTTCCAAAGCAGAAGCGACCAGAGGAAGTTGGCGCTTAAAGACAAGCTTAGAAAAATAAAAATGGAGAAAGACGACAGTATACCAAAATACCTCACGAAGTTCATCCACTGCAAGGATGAGCTGGGAAGTGTGGGGGTTACTCTAGATGAAGAAGACTTGGTGAGCTTGGATCTCCTTGGGCTTCTGAAGAGTTGGCATAGCTACGAGGACTATGTCAATGGTCGGGAGAAATTTCCAGGATGGGAGCAAATTTGGTTGGATCTTGTGCAAGAGGAGATAAGGCGGGGTAACAGGGATGGATCTTCATTGAATAATGAAGATGAAGAAAATTGCGCTTTGGATGCCAAAGCAAGGAAAGGGAAGGGAAATAAAAATCCTTCTCAATCTGGTGCGAAAGGCAAGAAGCAGGACTTGTCCAAGGTGAAGTGCTTTCACTGTCACCAACACAGATATTACACTACTAATTGTCCACAGAAGAAGAAAAATAAGCAGGCTGATGGATATGCAGTTGGAGAGGCCTTAGCCTCGCAGTTTGAGCTGGATTTTTCACTGATCGCATGCTTGGTTTCAAGTGTGATGGGATCGGTGTGGTTTCTTGACAATGGTGCGTCTTTCCATATGACCAGAGACAAAGATTTGTTTAGTGATCTAGATGAGAAGGATCTTGGAGTGCACATCGAGGTGGGCGATGATGGCAGATACAGTGTGACTAGTATTGGGACCATTTCCTTTGAGAGGGAGTCTAGTAACCCTTTCATGTTGAAGGATGTCATGCATGTTCCAGGATTGAAGAAGAATCTGATCTTTGTGGCGATGTTGGAAGACAAGGGTGATGATGTTGTTTTTAGCGAGGGAAAGGTTTTCCTGCGCAGTAAAACAATTGGTGAAACTCGAAGGATAGGGGTTCGAGTTAAGAACCTTTATCAATTGCAGGTAGATGGTTGTGCAACAATGGCAGGAAAAGCAAAAGGAGTGGTGAGCCGGGATGAGGGCGAATTGTGGCACAGGAGATTGGGCCATCTTCACCATGGCGCTTTGAAAATTTTGCAGCAGATTTCTACCGGACTTCCCAAGGGTACACTTGTGCAATCAAATCAGTGCAAGGGATGTACTTTGGGAAAATTTGTAAAGACCACCTTTCATGAGAAGGATAGTTGCGCCACGACGATCCTTGAGAGAATTCACACAGACGTGTGTGGACCTTTCTCAGTAGCTTCGACAACAAAGCACGGGTATTATGTGATATTTGTTGATGACTTTTCTCGTAAGTGTTGGATCTTCTTCACGCAGAAGAAGAGTGAGACATACTCAAAGTTCTGTGAGTTCAAGGCGCTGGTTGAGAAAGAGCCGGGGAAGCAGGTGAAAGCTCTAAGGAGCGATAATGGTGGTGAATACATCTCTGGAAAATTCAAAGACTTTTGCAGCGCAGAAGGAATTCGAAGAGAACTCATAGCGCCTCATAACCCACAGCAGAATGGGGTCGCGAATAGAAAGAACAGAACGATCATGGGTGCTGCACGGGCGATGCTGCATGATCAGGGCCTTCACATACACTTCTGGGCTGAAGCATGCAACACTGCGGTTTATGTGCAAAACTTTTGTCCTCATAGAGTACTTGGCATGAGTACACCCGAAAAGGTGTTTTCTGGTAAGAAGCCTGATATTTCTCATATCAATATTTTTGGCTCACCTGTTTACATTCATGTGACGAAGGATGCCACGAAGAAGCTGGAGCCGACCGCAGAGGTTGGGATATTTTTTGGGTACACAGAAACACCCCACAATTATCGTGTGTATTTTCCAGACATTCGGATGACTGTTGTGCGACGGGATATCAAATTTCATGAGGAGAAAGCCATGAAGTTGTCGCTTGAGAGGGAGCTACACTTGCATGCAAATGAGGAGCTACTAGTTCCTAAAGATGAGCCTCAGGATGTGGATCAGCCACAAGAGGAGGTTCATGGAGTGGCAGAAACCACTCAAGCAATGCCAAACATCAGAGGGCGGAAGCGCACTACAGAAGCTGAGCGACTGAATCTTGATGCAGCGCAAAATGTAGGAGCACCTACATCACAGCTCAAACAGAGATAGTCACCTGACCGATTTACTGGATACATGGCTTTGATGAGCAAGTGTATCATGACGGAACCATTCTCTTTCGAGGAAGCTGTGGAGGATCCCGCATGGGTAGATGCCATGGTGGAAGAGTATGATTCGATTGTCAGAAACAGTGCATGGGAGATTGTCCCAAGGCCGGAAGGGAAATCAATGGTAGGTTCGAGATGGATCTACAAAGTGAAGCAAGATGTTGACGGGAGCATCAAGAAGTATAAGGCAAGATTTTTTGCCTAGGGCTTCTCATAGATCAAGGATATCGACTATTAAGAAACCTTTGCACCTGTCACAAGGTATTCTTCCATACGGACCATCCTTGCTCTCTCAGCGCAGATGGGTTGGCACATTCATCAGATGGATGTGAAGACTGCGTTCCTCAACCGAGTCATTGAGGAGGAGGTGTACATAGAGCAGCCTGAAGGATTCGAAATCTTCAGCAGCGAGTCGCATGTGTGCAGGCTCAAAAGAGTGTTGTATGGGCCGAAACAAGCACCTCGTGCTTGGTACACACGGATAGACAGTTATTTCACCGGACTTGGTTTCGCCAAGAGTGAGGCGGATCTGAACCTATACCAGATTGTGGTGGAGGATAAGTTGTTGATCATTGTGCTTTATGTAGATGATTTGATACTAACAGATGATGAACTGTTGATACACTCATGCAAGGCATATTGTTGTGGAGGTAAATCCCCTCTGCGAACAGAGGCGATCCCTACTAGCCCAAACCGGGTCTAGCAACAATCGATCACGCTATAGTGCAGGTTCCTAATTGCAAATAAACCAACTAGCGATGAAGGCTTACCTGGAATCCAACGCAGTCGTTGTAAAAGAGGTGGTGCTCCCGTTCCTCAACTCTGGCAGATCACGATCCCCACGATCTCCGTGATGGGACACCTGCACATGCGAGAAACAAAACAAACGCAAGCGTAAAATCCAGTAGATGCAACTATATGTCAGTCAGAAAGGACATAACTCATCATCATAAATAACAACAAGAGTGGAACCATAACCAATAGTCGTTCATTAATAATCAATCAAAGGAAAATTACAACCATAGTTCTGACGCTGAATTCTCCTTCGGAGGGGTCGCCAGCAGAACACGTCTTGAAAAGCCTGTCAAGGATGGGACAAACCTCTCTCTTCGGATCTTGACGATAGTCTCCTTGCTTAAAATTTGCCTTAAGGGAATTATGGAGGCTCTTGCAGCATAAAGCTCTTGGAAATTTGGGAACTTGAAGACTAGCTTGCAATGGAGATGGGCAAGCTTTTATAGATGGAGGAAGAGGAGTTGGGATCCCTATAATCATGGGATTGGCACTATCATCAAGGAAGCTTCCATGAGAGGTGGCAAACCACTTCCTCTCTATGGAAATCTGTGGCCAAACCTCCCAACTCAAGATAGATATCAGTTCCTGGATCAGTTAGGATGAAACTTCCGCCATTTATTTTTTAAAAACACCTCTCAAATTGGCTGGCGCGAGTGCGACTCTGGGACAGAGCGCCAACTGGCGCGGCCTCTTTGAAGTATTTACCCCATTGGCGCGAGTGCTAAACTGCCTTCTCGCGCCAATGCTAAAAGGGCCATTTTTTGGGTTTTTCACAAGGAGATGTCTTCAGGGCAATGAAAGCTCTTGTTCAGAGGGATGTCATGAAAGTGGTTTCAAGCCATGTCACTTCTCACAGGTCACAAAATGAGCCATCCAATGTGCGGGACGGGGATTGCAGGGACGGTGACAAATTACTATGTAACAGATGCCCCCTAAAGCATGAGGCCCGAGAGAGAGAGGGGTGAAACTTTACGAGAACGTGTCCAACTAGAAACTCCGCCGTCGGAAAACCTGCACGAAGAAATACAACTGATATCTCAGATACATGATATATATGTGGTATGGGCGCAGCCATAACGGAGTATACAATAATCCAGATCCAAGGTATGGACGCAGCCATGCAGTGAGGATCGATAAATAGACTCAGGTATGGTCGCAGCCATCCAGTAAGTGAGTCATGTAATCAATCATAATAATCCACAAAATCGCAGCCTGGATTACAACAGACACAATCCAGGGTCTTTCGCTCCATCTCGACCCGAACAAAGTACAAGTTAAGGCATGCGAATAAATGAGCTGAAGTCGAACATGCAAGAACATCGCCTGATTACCAGCTAATGATGAAAGCTGTTAACAGGCGCGAGAGGTACCACCAATAATGACAATGGCCCTCAAGGTACTACAGGTACAATCTACGGCATGTGAATCAATGAGCTGGCGTCGAACACCCGTAGAATCACTCGATCGGAGAGGTGATGATGCAAACCTTTAAATCGAATCTGAAGAACCTGCCATTGAGGCATGCAAGCTCCAAGGCACCAGAAGGGAGTCTCTAGATCAGCTTCCCGGATAATGAGCTGAAGTCGACAGGAAGTGACCTTGATCGAAGGTGGGCCATAGTGTTTCCCACATCATCAACGCGAGAGAGAGGAACATAATGTCTTCGTGAATCAGGATCAGATGAGAATCAGAGGAAGGTTGATATTTGCAGAGGTCAACTTCTCTTGAACATATTGACGGCACGCCAGTGGATTTGGCAGTATTTGACATCAAAAGATCAGAGGTCATAGTGACGAGGCAAAGAGCAGACGAGAGGTCAAAAGGGATTACCCAAACCCACGGAGGCAAGTGAAAAACGAGATGAGATGTACCCAACCCGACACGAATGCAAACAAGTGCCATGTTCAAGAGTGACATACTGCCAACACGACAATGATGCTGGTTCCATTTTTCCCCACCATCTTGGCGAGTACCTCTTTATTTTTACACAAGCTTGAAGAGGATACCATATGCTTGTCATATAAGTCCGTCCTTCGGACAAACCCAACCTAGTACATTTAACGAGCCCTAGGAAGGAGAAACTCGAATAACGTCATGATTGACAATTTCCGATGTCATTTAGGTTTAACGAGTCTGACAAAGGGAGAACTCGGCATCTTTTCATGTTTAGAGAGTTTGAAAAGACAGCAGAAAAGTAAACTCCAACGGTCCCTTTTCGTAAATAGTTCCTCAGACCCGAAAAGGTAGAAAACTATATCTGAGAAAACCTCCTAGTCGCGATAGGCTAGGGTATTCCTTTTTCGTAAATAATCTATCCCAGCCCAAAAAATGGGTAAACGTATACTGGGTAGATGTCATTTCGCAGCCACTTTAACGAGATCGAAACGACAAGGGACTCGGCAATATTTTCATGTTTAGAGAGTCAGAAAAGAGCTGAAAGTTGACTCCTCCTAGAGGAACAAGTGGTATAAAGGGTAGCAACTGGTTCTGGTAATGGTGGAACTGCTCTGAACAAGATAAAGGTTAAGAGGCTGGCTAACAAGACCACTCATCGCAGCGGTTCCTCAGGAATGGGTAAAACAATCAAGTGAAGGCATATGATCGGCCAATCAGATAGTGACGATGGAGTGAGAAAACCAAGGCTCATCTGGCAAAAACAGGCTGATAAAATGGCAATCACAAGAGGTAAAATGGGAATGGTTTCATTTTTACACAAGCTTGAAATCAGGAAACTCTGCTTGAAGTTGGTTTCATTTTTACACAAGCTTGAAACAAAGATAAACTATGCTTTAAACCGGTTTCATTTTTACACAAGCTTAAAACGGAAACAAACTATGCTTGAAAAAGTAAGCATGCCCCCCAGCATGGTCACTCAATTCGAGGTGCGTGCCCCCCAAGCTTCAGTCCATATGAAAGGCAGATGGAGTGAAGGTTCAAGTTACGAGATCAAGAGAAAGACTCGACTGGGATTTTACGAGATCTTACAAAGACTCGAATTGAATAGGAATGTGTTTCATTATTTTAACGAGGTTGACACATTAAAAGAACTATCCTAAGATGACCTTGTTTCATTTTTTAAGGAGCTTGACACAAGACAAGGAACTTTGCTCCGACTAGCTTGTTTCACTTTTTAAGGAGCTTCACACAAGAAAACGAACTGTGCTCCAACAACCTTGTTTCATTTTTTAAGGAGCTTGACACAGGAAAAGAACCATGCTCCGAAGATCTTGTTTCATTTTTTAAGGAGCTTGACACAAGGAAACGAACTTTGCTCCGACAACCTTGTTTCATTTTTTAAGGAGCTTGACACAAGACAAGGAACTCTGCTCTGATAAAATGGGAATGGTTTCATTTTTACACAAGCTTGAAATCAGAAAACTCTGCTTGAAGTTGGTTTCATTTTTACACAAGCTTGAAACAAAGATAAACTATGCTTTAAACCGGTTTCATTTTTACACAAGCTTAAAACGGAAAAAAAACTATGCTTGAAAAAGTAAGCATGCCCCCCAGCATGGTCACTCAATTCGAGGTGTATGCCCCCCAAGCTTCAGTCCATATGAAAGGCAGATGGAGTGAAGGTTCAAGTTACGAGATCAATAGAAAGACTCGACTGGGATTTTACGAGATCTTACAAAGACTCGAATTGAATAGGAATGTGTTTCATTATTTTAACGAGGTTGACACATTAAAAGAACTATCCTCAGATGACCTTGTTTCATTTTTTAAGGAGCTTGACACAAGACAAGGAACTTTGCTCCGACTAGCTTGTTTCATTTTTTAAGGAGCTTGACACAAGAAAAGAACCATGCTCCGACCAGACCTCATCATAATGAATAAGAAGTCATGCCATCCAAGAGTTCCACTCCTGATGGAAGGAAAACATCCTGGAAGTCAAGACCCAATGCCCCCAGCACACTATGCATGACGACATTATCACTGAGTACATGCACAGGGTAGGTAGCCACATAGTTGACCTGTGGTGGGGCATATACAATGGGTGGATAAAAACTAGGAAGGGATGATGGCGGGCTAGTTGCCACATCAGGACCAAAGAACGAAAGCTGATCAATGGTCACGATCCGTCCTTCATGTGGAAAAAAGACCACACGGAAAAGGGAGGAGACAAGTGCTCCCATGGCATAGGTGTAATCTCGCCCCAAAAGTAGATTGAAATCCAAGGGGCCTGGAACAACCATCACATCCATATGGACGGTTTTACCTCCCAAAGTAACAGGTAACCTTGGAAGGATCCCTAACGGTTGACTCGTTCTTCTATTAAATGCCAACAGATTCTACGTAACAGGCGCAAGCAGCGGTGAGCCGAAAGCTTGCCAAGTAGTTGAGGATAAAATACTAACAGACGCGCCTTCATCTATAATGGTGCTGGGTACGACCAGACCAAAAGCCTGTATTGTGATCTCGAAAGGCACATAAGACGGAAGGCGGTATCCTACAAACCGATTCCAATCAAAGGAAGCAACCAAACTACTTGGAGGGGCTACCATCGAACCGAGATGGTCTTCCCCTGGTGTTACGAAAGAAGGAGGAGCATCCTCCACGACCTCCATCTCGAAGGCGGGAGGAGTATCCTCCGAAACCTCCATCACGGGAGGCGAAGGAGCAGCTTCTTGAGATATAGGGACAGGAGAATCTTTCTCCAATTCTAAGGAATCTGAAGAAACAAGAATAACTTGAGGGATGTGAGGTCCACTCTCAATGGAAAAGACCTGGTGTACCGCAGACGGGGCCAGCTCAACCGATCCTACAACCAATGGTTGGTTGGGAACGGATTCCTGAATTTGAATTTCCGAGGGAGCGGGATCGACCAAGGATGACTCTTGACCAATAGAAGGATCAACTGGTGGAGGACTCAAAGAAAGTTGCTTATAACTAGTCGGAAGGCACGATGTAGAAATAGTCAAGTTGTCCAAGACTTTCTTGGCCTCATCCATATACGGACAAAGGTGAATGGCATGGTGCCCTTCACACAACTTACAGGGATTTGTGAGCTTACCCTGCTTCTTAAGATTTTTACCAGCAGCAGCTGAAGACATGCCCCCAACCTCACTCCCGGAAGCCAAAGGCAACGGCGGGCGACCATTGGACCATGCTTCAAGCACCTTGGGAATGCCAAGGCAATCTCGAAGGAGATGGTCTCCCGTGCACAACATGCAAGGGAACTTAACTTTCCGTGGAGGGTTGGGAGGTTTATCAAGAGGAGACTTCTTAGGAGCAATAGCCGCAGAGCTAGCCTCTCCTTTATCAGACTTCTTCTTCTTTGTCTTCTTCTTCTTCTTCTTAGCCACCTGGTTACTCGAATCCAGACTTTCACCAGGCGAAGTAGAAGAGGAGGACGCAGAAACAGGCGAAGAAGGGGAGAGGTCCACCTTGGAATCAACATGATGTTGCTCAGGCGGAGGAACTGATTGAACAGTAGCCGAGACATTCGGGACCATAGAGGTTGAGAACAACCAAACATGCAACCCAACAGTTAACCCAGGAAGGGACAACGTTGCCATATAAGGAGCACCAACATTCCCAAAAGGAGGAAAAGGACCAGGATTCCCATCGGAGGGGATTCCTTGGTTGGTGGACTCCGGAAAAGTTGCCATCAACAACTCAAAACCGTACACGGGCTAAAAACGAAGGCACACAATCAAACGGCCAATAAACAAAATCTAACAGGGCGTGTGATCACGGGTGATTAATTTTTTACCACATTGAAAAATAAGAAACTTCACCGTTTCATGTTTTAAGAGTCGAGAAACGGTTGAAAATGTGACTCTATCTCTTTCAGATTTGACACAAGCGTGAAAGGACAAGCGCTTGGTGATCCTTTCAAATTTAGGGAGTCAGATAGGATCAAAATGACTACTTGGGAATACTAGGTGAAGGGTGTACCAAATAACCGTGAACTGCAATATACACCTTGGTTTCAAAATGAAAGAGAAATCAACCAAGGACTTTCCATACGTGTAGGCAATCTCCCCGAATTCTGTGTCTGATGTATCACGGGTATAAGGTGGCAGACTCGGCTTCCTATGGATAAAGGATTGAAACCTAGTGGGGTCTCCCTTTATATACGCGACGGTACGGGGAGCACAAGTCCGTACTAGCGCTGTCTAAAGCGAAGAGGAAAACGACAGCTACTAGGTTTAAAGACGTCGGAACACGTCTCTAGCCTAGACCTCTAAATGTGTTTCGTTAGATTTCAATGCTGCCTTAGGTTAATTAAATAAATTTTATGGTTGATCTTCAATTATGTCTCAGTTTCAAGGCCCTACCGTATGTCATATGACAACCTCCTGTATGCAGCTATATGAGAAAATAAAACTTTTCAATTCGATGAATGCTATCTAGTAAAGGGAAGAGCTTAAAACAATGATGCAACAAACAACAACACTGCAAACGAAATCTTTCCAAACTAGATGACTTTCACTATCCAAAAGTAATTTCAAACATTCAACGAAGCGAATTATGCAATGTAATCTATGCAAAATTCTTTTTTCTGAAAACTATGCAATTGTAATCTATGCACAATTTCCTTTTCTTTTCAAATGATAAGAATGCACTCGATGCATTTTTCGATGAAATGAGAATCTACTTAATGCATGCTTCCAATGAAAGAGAATGCACTCAAAGCGATTTTTAGTTTTCAATCACTAAACAATGTGATCTAAGTCCAATGATAAATCTCAAAAATACTTTTCGATGCAATGTGATCTAATGCATTTAAACGAAAAGAAAACTATGAGACGAAAACTAAAAGAACGCAAATCTCCTTAATGAAGGATGAATGCAAAAGAGATGTAAACAAACATTAAGAATGCAATCGTTGTTTCAAACACTTTGTCACGAAATCCCTCAAAAGGCGACAAGACATATGAGGTCAAACACAAAGAGGACTTCCAAAGCAAGAGATCAAAACAAGGCATTCATTCCCTTTTACATCGAACAATCATGGAGAGGAGACTTTTCAAACAATGAGCAATGTAATCTATGCTCATATAGTGAAAATACCAGAAGGGAAAGACACACTGGTGAAGGATTTAGGGAAAAATCTCAATTTCCATACACCCTGAAATTGGCTCGACTTGTACATTGACAACTAGCGCCAACTGGCGCGACTTGCTCACTGACAACTAGCGCCAATGGCTAATTGGCGCGGGTTGCTAACTGACAACAAGCGCCAATGCCTGAAAATGAAAAAACAAATAATTTCTCCCAACCAAGACCAGACTCACCACTTCAAGCTGAATCTCCAAGACTCAAATGAACCATGTAATCTAGGCTCAAAGCGAGACAGACACAGATCAAGCTCAGAAAGCTCAAAATAGAGTAAACCCTAGTACCTTACAAAATTGGCGCGACTATAAGGCTGAAACTAGCGCCAGAATAGAATTGGCGCGGGTAATACACTAGCAACCTGCGCCAATGGGCACGACTATCAAGCTGAAAAGCGCGTCGAGTTTACCAGTCAAAAATAAAAAAGAGCAATCCAACAAGCAGACCAGTGATAATCAAGCTATCCAAAAGCCAAATTCACAGAAAGAGCCAACCCAAAGAGCTGATCAAGCAAGCAGAATCAAGAATCAAGCGAAGAGACAAGACAGTGCTCCAAGGGTTCAGTTTACAAACTAAACCGGAGATTGACTGAAGCGGATTTGATCTACTTCGCAATTGCAGATCAAAAGCGTTTCGAAGGCTATCTGGCCAATTTCAGGCTCCGTCTATAGCTCATAAAACGAACGAAAACAAGCTAACGATCCCCAGCGGAGTCGCCAATTTGTTGTGGAGGTAAATCCCCTTTGCGGACAGAGGCGATCCCTACTAGCCCAGACCGGGTCTAGCAACAATCAATCACGCTATAGTGCAGGTTCCTAATTGAAAATAAACCAACTAGCGATGAAGTCTTACCTGGAATCCAACGCAGTCGTTGTAGAAGAGGTGGCGCTCCCGTTCCTCAGCTCTGGCAGATCACGATCCCCATGATCTCCGTGATGGGACACCTGCACATGCGAGAAACAAAACAAACGCAAGCGTAAAATCCAGTAGATGCAACTATATGTCAGTCAGAAAGGACATAACTCATCATCATAAATAACAACAAGAGTGGAACCATAACCAATAGTCATTCATTAATAATCAATCAAAGGAAAATTACAACCATAGTTCTGACGCTAAATTATCCTTCGGGGGGTTGCCAGCATAACACGTCTCGAAAAGCCTATCAAGGATGGGACAAACCTCTCTCTTCGGATCTTGACGATAGTCTCCTTGCTTGAAATTGGCCTTAAGGGAATTATGGAGGCTCTTGCAGCATAAGGCTCTTGGAAATTTGGGAACTTGAAGACTAGCTTGCAATGGAGATGGGAAAGCTTTTATAGATGGAGGAAGGGGAGTTGGGATCCCTATAATCATGGGATTGGCACTATCATCAAGGAAGCTTCCATGAGAGGTGGCAAACCACTTCCTCTCTATGGAAATCCGTAGCCAAACCTCCCAACTCAAGATAGATATCAGTTCCTGGATCAGTTAGGACGAAACTTCCGCCATTTATTTTTAAAAAACACCTCTCAAATTGGTTGGCGCGAGTGCAACTCTGGGACATAGCGCCAACTGGCGCGGCCTCTTTGAAGTATTTTCCCCATTGGCGCGGGTGTTGAACTGCCTTCTCGCGCCAATGCTAAAAGGGCCATTTTTTGGGTTTTTCACAAGGAGATGTCTTCAGGGCAATGAAAGCTCTTGTTCATAGGGATGTCATGAAAGTGGTTTTAAGCCATGTCACTACTCACAGGTCACAAAATGAGCCCTCCAATGTGCGGGACAGGGATTGCAGGGACGGTGACAAATTACTGTGTAACACATATCTTCCAAAGGAGTTTGAGATGAAGGACTTGGGCCTCCTTCATTATTTCCTAGGATTGGAAATTTGGCAGTGGAAGGGTGGATTGTTTGTGTATCAAGGCAAGTATGCCCGAGAGATACCGAAGAAGTTTCACATGCAAGGCTGCAAGCCTATCGACACTCCTATTCCTTGTGGTTGGAGGAAAGAGGATGCTACATCGGCAGAGGTAGTGGATGCCACTGTTTATCAACAGTTGGTTGGTTCGTTCATGTATCTAGTCAATACACGACCGGACATATGCTATGTTGTTTACCAACTTTCACAAGCTATGGTTAAGCCTACCAAGCTCTTTTGGAAGGCAGGCAAGCATGTCCTAAGATATCTCAGGGGCACATCGAGATATGGATTGTGGTACAGATAGTCGGATGAGTTGAAGCTGCATGGCTTCACGGATGCAGATTGGGCAGGGAGCCCAATGGACAGAAAGAGCACATCTGGAAGGATATTCAGTATCGGGTCCACAACAGTTTCTTGGTACAGCAGGAAACAGAGATACATGGCACTCAGTTCAGCGGAGGTCGAGTACATGGCAGCAAGTTTGGCTGCATGCGAGGCTATATGGATGAGGAAGATCCTGGTCGGATTGTTCGGTTCACACTTAGATCCTACTGTGATATATTGTGATAATCAGAGTTTCATTAAACTCTCGGTTAATCTAGTATTTCATGATAGATCTAAACATATTGACATCCGGTATCATCATATCAGAGATTGTGTGCAGCGGAAGATCATGTTGCTTTCTTACATTCCTACGGAGGATCAGAATGCAGATATTCTAACGAAGGCACTCACCATGAGCAAATTCGAATACCATAGAGACAGGATCAGGGTGGTAGATAATTCCTATCTTGTTGAGAGGAAGTGTTGAGATTCAACAAGATGATGAGCTTAGTGAAAAGAGTCGCTTTCACTAAGTGGGCCCGCAGGCTATTTTTTGCGCAAAGTCTATTTTTAGACTATGTCTATTTTTAGACATGTCGATCATATTCTATGAGTTGCAGGATGCTATTTGTGCATGGTTGGTCAAGTTGGAAAACTAGATAGACTTCTATTTTTAGACATATTGGGCGGAATCTATTTTTTGATTGCCAGTCTAAAAATAGATATGTGGAATATTATTAGATCTTAATAATATTTGGACTCTAAACATTATCTTATTCTCTTGGAGCACTTCAGTTAAGTGCACAGATGTGGCACAGCAGCTGACAGAAGGAATTACGCTATTCCTGAGGGTTTACTGGAGCTAATGCATGATTACATTAGTTAGAACTCATGTGACAGAGTTTGGTGGAGTTATAGAAGTAGTTGGTGGATTTGTATTTAGTTTAACTCAGTTAGACTCAGTTGAGCTAGTTGTATCTAGTCTAACTGATTGATACACTAGTGACAGTGGTATGAATTAATTATTTAATTAATTCACTAAATAATAACTCATTAATTAACTGAAGAATACATTAGTTAACTACATTCCATGGCAGTTTCAGTGGAGACCAGTGGAGAGATAGGTGAAAGAGCAAGTGTGACTATCAGTTGTGACTATAGTGATGCATTGATTGCATCCAACACTTAGTGGAAATGCCAATGAGGATTGCGTGAGCAAGGCTGGATGAATTCGAGTTCATTCAGAGCCATTCTTCAGCAGGGATTGCGCAGTAGAGGCAGGCTAGCAGGTGGCAGATATCGGTGCATGGATTTGCAAGATCGGGCCTAATTAGTGTGTAGCGATTATATTGTACTGAGAGCTTGATATGATCAGCTTTGTATGAGGATTGTTACATGATCTCTATGAAATATTATATACAGATAGTTGGGGTTTTTAGCTTCAGGCTTTCCCGTTAAACAGTTGTGTTAATGTGTGTGAATTTTTATTGTTTCATGTGTGCATTGCAATTGATTTAATTTCCGCATGTGATGATCAATGGTGGAATAGATTCTGTATTGTGCATGAAGTTAAAATAGTGTGTGATCAGGAGAATCTTGGATATATAACACATAAGTTATATAATTTCTACACAAGAAAATGGTCATGCTCATATTTCATAAGCCTCTTCATCTAAAACTCCTATAGTCATCCATGATGAAGAGTCAAAAGACATTGAACAAGTGTTCGCAGAAGTTGTTGATGACCTTCCGAAAAAGAACATTATCGAAAAAGCTTCCATTGTGATCAAAACATATCAGCAACTGGATGTATTCCTAGAAACTAAAAGAAATGTTCCTCGGCAACATAGAATTGTTGAAGCTCCTCCTGAAACTTCCACTCCTAAGAAACATGCTCAGCAACATTTAGATATCCCTTTCCATATTGAGACTAGCTTGGTCGCCTTAGAAATTTTGTTGAAAAATATGATTAGTATTATTCCCGCTAACAGTTCACGGGAATTCCTAAAATCTACAACAAGTGTTCATGAGTAGCACAAAGTCTCTTAAGCTTCTGCTAAGACTTCCTCTCCTAATAAACATGATCAGCAACAATCAGATACTTCTGTCCAATCCAAGAATGGCTTGGTGATCTCTGAAGTCTTGTTGAAAACTCCCATTACCATTGTTTCCAGTAACAGTTCATCGAAATAAATGTTGGTCAATTCACTATCATCAATAGAAATTGAATATATTCCTCCATTAGATTTTTATTTCAACCCGCAAACGAATGTTACCATTAAAAGAAGCAAAAAGAAGAGAATAACTGAAGAAACAGAAGCTCTTGCACATGTGGTATGGGATGGCTCACAATTGAATTAAAATCAAGTAGTTCAAGAATTCGATCACTCTATCGGAGTATACCTAAATGCCAATGTGTACCATGTTACCAAACTAATGGAGACTCTGAAGCAAAAGGACGCTAGAATGTTGGAGTTGGGACATAAGTTGTTACATCAAGGAAATCAGTTTCAAGCGCATTTGAAACTATGAGAATATGAAGCTTAACACCAGCAAGTTCAGAAGATAGAGGAGTTGCAACAAAAAATGAAAAATGAGATTGGTCGAATACAACATGGACTCCAGGTCATTATCCAATAGAAGGATACTCAATTGGTTGAACTGCAATTGGAATTTCAGAAATCAACCAATAATGTAGTCAATTTGGAAAAGTTTAGACAAGAAGCCATTGACATCAATCAACAATTTCTTCATGTACAGGAGTAGTTTTGTAATAATATAAGTCTAGTTCAATCTCTCTAGAACCTCATAGACACATTGTTGAATAATATGATTAATAAAGAAACAGAGTATAAGGAGGCAGATAAGAAAATCACTAAGCTCATTTTCTAGTAGAATAGTGAAAAGAGAACCACCCCTGAACTACCTCCAATTACAGTAATACAAAAAAAACAGCCTTGAAAGCATGAAAGATCACTTGCATAAGTCCAAGGAACTGATTAAAATTGCTAAACAAGGTTGTTCACCTTTGATACAATGTGCAATGAAGATAGTCAAAGATATAGGATTAGAACCAAAGACTTCAAAGGATAAGCCACTAGAAGTAGATGTAATGAAAAGGAAGGCAAAAGACAACACATAGGAGTATCAAAGTAGAATTGCACAAATTCAGAACATTGACCTAGACTTTATATGGAGATATTTGGTCAAACCACATAGTTACTTTTTAATGACCAAATTGGTTACTGAAAGAATAGGAGAAAAACTGCCAACTATTAAGGCATATGTATTTGAGTGTCAAGCCAATGTGTAGCTTGATCCTCCTACATAGCTTTCACATCTCCTACATATCTATTCCCAATGTAAATATTCCAATCAAACTTTTCTGAACATTTTTCCAATAGACTGGAGGCCTATTTTATCTGCAAATCGAAACAAACATTTACTTTCTCATTTGCATATTTTTAGGTTCTTAAGTTCGTATTATGATTTTTTCAAGAAAGTAGACTCTACACTATTGAAAAGTTCATATTTTTTTGGGGAACCCTAACTGCCGAAGTGTTAGAAAGACATAAATATTTTCTTGTTCTTGATAATTTACTCGTGATTTTTATGTATTCTTAATAGTTTCTTATTATCTTCTTCTCTTTTATTTCATCAAGAAATTGCCGAAGTAATAGCACATAGCTCAAGGACACCAGATATAGGCGAAAAACTAGGGAAAAACCCCACTCTAGGGGAAAACCCAGTCAATGATTCTTCCTTAAATATTTTTCTTGAGATAATCCAAGACTCTAGACCTTGACTCACACTTCCTCCACACCAAGTCAGCCTTCTTCTTGATCCTACTTTCAACCTGATAGAAGAAACAAAAACAACAACACTATGCAGCACTTTCTTGGTCCCAGAAACATCAACCTTTCTTTAGAGACTTCGTTCTTGACTTAGAAAGTTCAATTTTTACCCAATACAACTTCTTGAGGTAGTAGAATTCAGTGACAACAACGTCGACCTATTCTTGTCTTGGCAGCAACAACGCAATGAGGGACTTTGATCTTCCAATCTAGAGCATGAGAGAGAGAGAGAGAGAGACCAAAATTTTTATTTTCCTTTTCTCATTCACCTTGACCAAACTTGTAGTCGTTTATCCCTCTTCCCTCACTTCACACTTTTTCCCAGGCAACAATATATTTTGAACTTTTGTGAGTGAAAGATGACGCTCCAAATGAATTTTATCTCCTTGTATATATAGGCTTGGGGTGAGGTAAAATTACTTGACTTGAGGCCAACTTGATCTAGAGATACCATAAATCATATTTGACTCAATATTAGACCTTTTTACATGATTTGAAAGCCCAAGAAGGGTCTTTTTAAATGTACAATGATTCTATAAACTCAGAATAAATCCTAGAAGTCCTCAATGGGACTTTGAACTAAAACATAGTGACCCAAGCATGAAACTCATGCTTTAATAAGTCATTGTAACTATAATAAAATTTATTTTCTTTATTCTTTTGACAAATACATTACATAGTGACTCAAATACATTAATGAAGATCAATCCTAGTTACATTCTTCAACACGAATACCCTTGGTTCATGCTCTTGGGTTCAAATGTTTTGTTGCTTAATATGATTTCCTTGTATTTTGCTATGACAAGGGCCTATGATTTGGTCCCTATGTCGGCTAGCTCTGCTTCCTTCGCTAAAGGGGTTTTTGGTGGTTTTTTTTCTCCACAGCAGAAACTACTGTCTCTTTTGTGCTTTGGTTTATTGAATGGATTACCTACTGTCGGTGCTTTCCATCATCATCACAACCGTTTTTGGAGTCGCGTGTGTACAGTTTCTGTGGGTTCTCTTTTGGGTTGCTTAATATGATTTCCTTGTTTTTTGCTACGACAAGGGCCTGTGATTTGGTCCCTATGTCGGCTAGCCCTGCTTCCTTCGCTAAAGGGGTTTTTGGTGGTTTTTTTTCTCCACAGCAGAAACTACTGTCTCTTTTGTGCTTTGGTTTCTTGAATGGATTACCTATTGTCGGTGCTTTCCATCATCATCACAACCATTTTTGGATTCGCGTGTGTACAGTTTCTGTGGGTTCTCTTTCGGGTGCTTTGAAGATGCAATATGCTCGTTCAATGCATGTTCTCGGTCGTTGGAGTTTTGTCTCTGCCTCGATTTTCCTGTTCCTGTGTTCGTTTTTAATTGCTCGTGGTTTTTTCTTATGGGCTTTCTTTCCTACATCTCATGTGTGGGTTATAGTGTTGTCATGTTGTTTGCTTTGCGAGCTATTTTAGGCCCTACAAGGGGTTTTCAATGTACAAGGGATCATTTTCAAACCTTTATTTTGGTTTTTTATTTGTTTTATTCTCAAGGTTGTCTCAGTGCAAACAATTCCCTCTCTTATTGATGTCTATTGTGCTAGGAATTTGCAATTTTCTCCATTCTAAGCTCTGGATCTTTGGATGGAATTGTAAAAATATTATGTATGTTATTGTTGGATAAAGTTGTCATTTGTGTCAATACGCTAGGTGCATTGTTGAAGTATGCCCTAGATTAAACCCTAAATGTTGATTGCAAACCCTAAGTGCCAAGGATGAAACCCTATAAGTGTTGAAGATAATGAAAATCTAGTTGGAAAAACTTATAATGATTTGCTTGATCAAAACTTAAATTGTTTGAAGTCCTAATCCTAATGGTTGATCTTAAGCCCTAATGCTAAACCCTAGTTGTTTATATGATGTCCTAGTCTTACTAAAACACTCATTAAATCCTATCCCTATCTTGATAGCAAGCCCTAGATGCTACACTACATGATGCATGAAGATTGAAACATAATGAAATCCTAAATAAAACTAAGACATAACCTGTATGTTGAAATCCAAACTAAATCCAATGGAATTTTGTTTCAGCTCCTTATGTACCTCATTGGTTGTAAGCTTGTACAAATTCACAAACTGAGATAAACTTGAGGCATTAGATACGATATGATATAATGTTGTATCTAGGCTACATTATTATCTTCATTATGGGCTTAAGTTTAGTGTTGAAATTGGAAATTTGACAAGAATGTTTGAAGAGGCACAAGTTTTTCCTATGAGTGAGAGCACAAGTGATTGAAGTCATTTACTTATTACAAGAGGTGGTAAGACTCTGATTGTTTTATTTGAATGAAAAAATAAAAAAATATAAGTATACATAGGTTTCACATGATGGTTATTAGGTGAGTTCTGTCCATGCCAATCGACCTTTCAAAAATCACAAACTAGTATAAATACAAAACTCTACCTATGGAATACCCAAAAGACCACTACCCGCGCGGTCCTGAGGATGCGGAATGTCACCATCCGAGACCACTCGGCACACTTGGATAAAAATATTCTCACTCAAGCTAACCAAGTATAGTCGCCTTTGAGCCACATTGAGGCTTTAGTGCAAAACACAAAGGAATCATACCCCCAATCTTGTGTCAACATCCATCTTGTACCAAGAGAAGGAGGAAAATTTGAAATCTGTCTATAAAAGCCAGTCGTGGGAAGAGAAATGGGAGACACATTGTTATTTTGGCCAAATTATTCACCAACAAACCAGCTTGTGTTGTCCAACAGCAAGAAGATTGGAAGGATTCAGTTGTTGGCCATCCAAAACCTCAATCCAAGAGAGAAGAGTTCACCACGTGTCCGTTGATCTACCATCCTTTTGAAAGGGAAGATAGGCTTGCTGAAAAATTGAGGGGAAGAGACCCCCTTGTCTTAGATAGTGGAGCTACGTAGCTCAAAGGATCCACTACAAGAGATTTAGCATTCTATATTCTACTACAACCAGCACCTAATAAAGGGAGAGAGCTCTCCATTGTTGAGTTATTAGTGTGTTTTCTCTATTGAGCATGTTTCTTGTGCATGTTGTTTAGTTACTATTTCTTTGTTTATGTAGCATGTTTTGTTTCCATTTAACTTAGCTTATTACATGTTAAACTTGTTCCACTAACGTTTGAAAAACCACTTTGACCTGTGACTTGCTTTTAGGAAAGCAACCTCCCTATTAAGCATAGTCTATTTCGTTCGCCCATGCGCTGAATACGCTACCACAGGAATGATGACTCCACTAGATTCTTTCTTTTGAGTTAATGGTTGTTGATGCAGGTCCTTTTTCCTGCTCAGACTTGTTGGAAAATCACTCCTGCATCCTCTCGGCACTTTCAATCACCCTCCGTGAGAAATTTTTGCTTAGAGAAGGAGGATATTCTTTGCTTCTTCCCGATCACGTGTATTCTGTTTAGACAGACGTGTGGTTCTTCGCGTCTGTGGGAAAATAAGTCGCGCGATAGGAAGTAAGCCCATTTTTCATTTATTTTTCTCAATCTTTTGTAGTTGTAAGGTGTTGGCAACCCATAAGAGATTTTCCATCACTGTGCTCTGGTATTTCATGACTGGTTAAGACATTTAATTGCTAGAGTTTAGCCTGGCAACTAAGTAGTTTTAATTTTATTTTTTTATTGTTGCAAATCACACATAGTTTAAGTAGGGGAAAGTAAGTGGCCTTCAATCCACATATGTTGTCCGAAAAAATGATTTGTTGGTAAAAGATACAGAAAACATAGACTAATTAGCAGAAAATTAAGTGGCTCATACATCCACACATTTTTAGCTAATTCTTTTTTTTCAATTTTTCATTAGGAATCGAGACCAGGACCAAACCGTCGAAAAGAAAGCAAGTAATCTATGCCACCCTTGCACCTTACGGTGAGCCTGGGTATGCATATGAACGCTTTCCCAAGACAATTTTCCATCTCCCTATAGTGCAAACTTAGTCTAACTAGGCAAGGTGTAAGCGGCCCATAATCTGCACATTGCTTATTTTTGCAAGGAACAATCACACGTAGCGTAATTAGAAAATGATTGTAAAGGATCAACGCATATCCACATCTCATAACACTTGTGATTGTACACTCCAAAGCATACACGAAGCATCGGTAAGCATTAGAACAAAAGGCACCTAGTGTGTTGGGACCTTTGCCCTCTTCTTACAGTTACTTCACCAAGGCACATGCAAAGAAAATTGAGACTCTCTAAAAATAATCACTAATCGAACTCACTAAATTCTCCCCACAGAGGACACAAAAGAAATTATAGTTCAGGTTAGGACCATCAGGGGTAGGCATCCAATAAGTCGTCGTGGTCATTCTACATTTTGAAACATAGATGTTGACTTTTTAGGGAGCTTAAAATCCTTCTATCTGCCCATGGAACAAATACCCGAGCGTTACCAGAGACCGTTTCAGAGGGGTTTAAGCTTAGGCCCAGTGCGTGTGATACTTTTTGGGGCTAGTTGACCCATCTAGTACTCGATACTGGTAGCTAAATACCAAGAATCTCAAGACTCGAATGCTCACAAGGGATGAAGGTACTTTAGTGGCCAAAACTAGGGCATCCTTCCCTATAGGTGACGATGCAAGAAGAACTAGATCCTCTTACCATTACCCTGGTCGATTCTTCGACTGCTGGAAGGCGTCGCCAGTTCTTTCAGGATGTTAGCCCCAATACCCATCAAAATAAATCTTCGCAAGGCCAGTTCACATTTGAGATTCTAAGGGCAATTAATTTTATTTAGGCTTTTGAGTATCATGCACAAAACAACCAAACCATTTTTTTCTTGCTTGATCACATAACGTTAATTTAAAGGAAAACTTACCTCTTATTTTTTCGCTTTGTTTTATGAATGTGATCATATTTGCTTTTATAAAAATCTTCCTTCCCTCAGCAAACCAAAAATATTTCCAATATTAAGCTATTCGACACCATAACGGACCCAACGAGACCTCGTCGATCTAAGAATTTTTTGGACCTCCCCCCATTAGAGGGAGGAGTGCCAGGTCTTTCACCATTTAGGCGTCAAAGATGAAACATCACCACCATTATTGTTTCATCCTTTATCGAGGCATCAGTGATTGGAAATCACCAAGGGTCACCCAACACCACACCAGTGGAAACCCCAATAGGGTCACCACACTCAACTCCTCCAAAACCCCTAGAGGGTAGAGGAGCGCTACCCCTTTAGGGAGTCAACAGAACATTCAACAAGGTACGCCACATGGAATATTCCCCAGGCGCCCCCCATAAACCATTACACTCAAACACCTTTGTTTCCATAGTACATAATAGCAGTCAATACTCATTTACCCTTTTTAGGATCACTAAACCTTCCAGATCTATCAATGTTAACCAATTACCCCATTTCACATAGCCTTAATTGGCCTCCCATGCCCACGAAGCTCCCATCGAATATACTAAAATTCAAAGGGAAGCAAGTAGAAGACCCTGGAAATCATATTATGACTTTCCACCTATGGTGTTCGTCCACTAGTATCATTGATGATGTTATCACAAAATTGGATTTGAGAGGCTGCTTGATAAGTCAACTTCATGTAACTATTTCAAACGTAGTCTTTTGACTGAGGCTTAGCCTCCTCAGCCTAAGAGGGCTCTCTCAAGGATTAATGATTTGGATAAAAATATAGATGGCTAACTCTATTTAGACGGTAAACAGATAAATGATAGATTTAGGTTGAGAATCACGTCAACATGAATACATTGGACTTATGGAGTCAAAACAGCTTAGTAATTTAGTGAATCTACTTAACATGGAAGTTGAGGCATATCAGAGTTTTAGTTATAAGATACACACACATGAAACTGTAAAAACACAGTCAGTTCACTTATATAGGAAATCAGAGCATCTAAAAGATGAATTCTAAGTAATATAGATGAAACACCACTGCAATGAGATAATATAAGAGATGAAAATAGAATAGGAACACACTAAAACTCCTTCTAAATCTCAAGTTGGTCAAGTAGAAGATCTTTGTATTAGCTGAAAATCAGTCAATTCACAACAAGCACAATTTGCCAAAAATGTCCAACCCTTTACAAGTTCGACCTCTTGGCCTTTAATAGCCCTCTTACAACCTGAGATGATCTGCCCCTAGGCTAGATACATCAAATTTCTAACTACTGACACCTTGCATAACCATAAGACATGGAATTTATTACAAAAAGACACCTAATCTACTTAAACAGTCCTATTCCAAAAAGGACTCAAACTGCTTAATGTTATCTATAACAACCTTATCTATTTAAATTTACATCATTGCCAAGTGTATCATCACATGGTCGAATCTAGATGATGGGCTTTATTTCTTCATGACCATATTGCTGACCTCCATCAAAATAGGAAACATAACCTTGTTTTTTAGGCATAAGATCTTTTGCATTCTTTGAACATTCTGACCATCATGTACCCTTCATTTCGTGGTCCTTGGAAATTGGAAGTTGTCACAACACGTCCCATAACTCCTCCCTAGCCTCCAGCTGTCTAAAACCACTTTAAACACTGCTCAAAATGTTGTAATGTTCTGCGCTACGAAAACATAGCAGTTTCGTAGTGCTATCATTTCAACCTTTATTCTTCAAATCTTTGACTTCTTTCCTCCAAGATTGTTTTAATTACCCTTTAATAAATCCTCCATAGCAAATTAATTTCTTGATTCGTTATTTAACCCTTCAAAAACTGATCAAAATAAGCAATAAAAGATGCTACAACAGTTTCGTAGCGCTTTTCTGTTTTTTTACACTGAATACACTACGAAACTACTGAGTATGCATTTTTGTCAAAACTTTTCCAAGTGAAAACTGTAGTTATGCCAAAAACTCAAAATATACCTGTCTCCATCATTTAAAAACCATATTAAATGTAAAAACACATTCATTCTAGCTTTCTTGAGGTCCCTTCTTCATTTACACTTGGTTGAGCTATTGGTTCTTCTATGACTGTCATTTTAATGCCTCTCCTCTTTAACTCATCATGAATAAAATCCAGCTACTGCTCTAAATCTCTCACTTGGTCTTTAAGTATTTTGTTAGTAGCTCTCAAATGAGTATTTATTATTCTGACAAACTTAGCTTCCTTTACTGCTGGAATTGTCCACTTGAAAAATTGCTTTGTACTACTTGGATTTTCAGAAACAAAATCAGTTTTTCCTTCCCACAGTGCCTTCATTCTTTTAAACTATAATTTCTCGACACTATGCTTTCTAGCTCTCTTTTTCATGACAATAATTTCCTGGTTTTCCAACCTTAATTTCTCCTCAAGACACTGAAACTCGTTTTTCTTTGTCATTTTCTCTTTTCCCCTTTTTGTTCTGTTGATTGCATGCTTCACTGTATGTGATGAAAGATCAACAATTTCTTTAGGGGATTCAGTTGTCTCAATGGGTATTTGAACTTATTTGCTGCCTTCCATCAATTTCCTAGTATGCCTAGTCATAGGCTCTCTTGCTTGAAAGATGAAACCTACATATTCCCCCTCAAACTCTAAATTCTTTGCAGACTTGGCCTTTTTCAACTTATGCTCCTTTTCCCCTATGAACTCAGCTTGGACAATGGGTGTCTCTTCTATGTCAATGGCAGGAAGAATATCCTCTAGATTCCCCTTTGTTACTGGGTTGTCCTCTGTAGCAACTGTCTTTCCTTTTAATGCCACTACTTGGCTTCTAGTTACTCTTTTGGTCCCCTTGCTAACAACTTGTTTCTATTTTACATATTTGACAACCTTTGATCTCTGTTTTGTAGGTGGGAGAGTTGGAGTATTAAGCATTTTCATTTTCTTTGGCCCTTTCTCAGTTTGCTTTCTTGACTTCACTCCTGCAGTTGCTTTTGGTTTTGCAGCCACATGTTGACTTGGTTCTGCTATTGGTGGTGATGGAACTCCTTTAGCTTTAGGGTTTCTTGCAGGAGGTAGGGTTTCCAACTCAAAACCATTTATAAACAAGAAATATGACCAATCTCTTCCTATCTTCTGAAGTTCATCTAAAATTAATAACTTCATTAAACCATGATGAAATAGTGATGTTTCACTCCCTTTAGACTTTGCATACACCTTATCAACCATCTTTTCAAGACTCCTATGCAGATAAAAAGGTAAATCAAGTGAAATCTTACCAGTGAAGTGTAGAAGCAATTTGAAATTATATGAATAAACCTTCTGATATCTGCCTTCATAGGTGAAATATTTATGAATGTTGAGCAACAGTTTTGAGTAGTTACCTTTGATGCAGCTTCTAGGGATAGCATTATTAAGGTCCATGTTTGTGTACTTAGGCTTCAGGAACTCTTTACACTGCTCCATATCAAATTTGAAACTTTTTAACCAGGTTTCTTGACCTCTTGGTATCTTAGTAACGGCAGCAATGACCTCTGGTGTAATAAACACACTTAGCATCCCGACCTTAGTGGTTGTTCCATTGAAATTCATGGAAAATTCCTTGGATACCTGTGTGTGACAACCCTGCAAATTTTCACAAAACCGTAGGCAACCTACTCTTCTGAACGCTTCCATCACTGTTGAGTCTTCAATTATTGCTTTCATGTCTTCAGGTTCATGCCTTAAGCAGTGTCCTCCTCTGTGAATTTTCTTTTCCTCTGCCATGGGTGTAGTAAAACCTTTGTATGAACCAACCACAAATTTGGCTTGACACTCAGAGCTCAGACATTTCGAATGGAGGCAAAAGGGAATGAGAATGACTAATTAGGAAATATTTTGAAATTTAAAATGTCCTTGCATAATTGAATGATGCCTCATTCGTAACCTATAATGACAATGATGAATGCAAACATGAGTGTGTACATCGAATTTCATCATTACATGACTCGACATGCCACTATCCTACCCTTTCCCAATGGTTTTTGACATCTTGCAACTCAACTGACAAGACAATTACAAATCCGCGCTTTCGTAGCGCCTGCAGTGTAATTTTTCATATTTGCGCTATGAAACTATTAGCGCTTTCGTAGCACAAAACGACTTTTTTCAGCGGGTGGCGCTACGAAAACACGGTTTTTTGGCTAATTGAACAGTTTTGACACGAAACTTTGGGAAATGACCTACAAATGGAAAATGATAAATATTTGACATGAAAGAACTTTAAAGAAGGCTTTATTTTAACCTTAGGATCAGGTTTAAACTATAATAAATCTAAAACCTACCCTTTATCAAACCTAAATTGACTCCTAAAACCCAATTTTGATTCATGAAATTTTTTAACCTTGTCAAAATGTTGTTTTGAATTTTTTTTTTTTGGTGATAACAATGGATCCACTTTGGACCACTTTGGATAGTGTGTCCCTGTGGTACACTAAGAACCAGTAATTCCAATGCTACTATCCATTTTCTTTCCAAAACAGAAAAACTTTGAAATTTCCAAGCTTTCTCCTCAAGCTCTAATGGACTTCACCTCAGGGTCAAGCTTGCTGATTTAGCTTATCATTATTAGCAGAAAAACTCATAAAATGGAATATGTACAAGGATATGAATGATCAACAGATTTTTTAGGAAGAGTAATGCTTTAAAAAACTGCCATTGACAGGTCCTCCAGCATATAATTTTCCATCCAACTCCTGCAGTATGTAAGTATTATTTCCATGGAAAGCAGCTATCTTGAAAGGACCTTTCCACAAGTTCTCAAACTTACCATGTTTACCTTTCTCTTCAATTCTGGCCTCCCATTTCAGCACTTCATCCTGAATTTGAAAAATTTCTTCTTTGATCTTCTTATCAAATGTCCTCTTGATTCTGCTTTGAGATTGTTGATTGTTGTTATAAACTTCATCCCTCTTCTCGTGCAAAGCTATTAATTGATTGATTCTTCTTTGAACTGCATTAGGTTCCTCTTCTAATCCTTGAATCAGCTTCATGACAGGTACCCCTAAAGATTTAGGAAAAATGGCTTCAACCCCATATACCAGTTCATATGGTGAAGTTCCAATTGACCTTTTTGTGCATATCCTATCAGCCCATAAGGCATATTTCAGCTTCAAATTCCAAGCCTTATTATTTTCCTACAACAACTTCTAAATGATCCTCACAATGCTCTTGTTACAAGACTCAGCAAGACCATTCCCTTGCGGATAATATGCAGTGGAATACCCAAGAGTAATATGATATTGATGACAGAAATTGATCAACTTCTTAGACTTAAATGCCTGTGCATTATCAGTTATGATCTTCATGGGGCAACCAAACCTAGACAAAACATTATTTTCCAAAAAAGAAATAATCACATAATCATTTGCTTGCCTAGTTGGGATTGCTTCAATCCATTTGGTGAAGTAATCAGTCGTTGTGAGAATCCAGCGATGATGTCCAGATGATGATGGATGAATCTCTCCAATAAAATCTAGCCCCCACTGCTGAAATGGCGCTTCCACATAGATAGGCATTAAAGGTAAAGGTACAAGCTTCTTCTTACCATTGAAAATATGTCATTCATGACATGTAGCAATGTTTTTGTAAACATCCTTAAAAATTGAAGACCAATAATACCCTGCTCTAATAATCTTGTTCACTGTGGCCTTCCAATAATGATGAACTCCACAATCTCCTTTGTGAAACCCCTCAATCACTTTATCAACCTCCTCTTCCATTAAACAATTCAGCAAAATACTATCAGTATCCTTCCAAAACATATTTTTATCAAAAATGCAATACCTCAAGGATTTTAGCTTCACAAATCTTGCCTTAGAATTTGTTAACTCAGCAGGTGCTTTATGATGTTGTAGGACAAAAACAATATCCGTGTACCAATCTGAAGTGATGTATTTTTCTTCAATGGGGACTAGCTCTTCTTCCTCATCTGAAATTTCTGCAATTAAATTTATGTCAAGATAGTCAAAGTTTGACTGTGCCATCAGCTTTGAAAGCCTTGTCCTTTGACCAATTTTGTTGGCTTAATCTCTATATCATATTCCAGCAATTTAGCAATCCATTTTCCTCTCTTACCATCGGGATCGGCTTGAGTGAGGATGTCTCTCACAATAGTATTAGGGACAAAAGCCATAATATGAGAATGCAGAATATAAATTCTAAAATCTTTGATAGCCTTCACCAAGGCATAGGCTTGCTTCTCTAAGATATTATACTTCAACTCAGAGTTAGCTAATAACCTAATAAAACATGAAATGGGTTGCTCAATACCTTGTTGTCCCTTTTGCAACAAAACTCCAGCAATATTATTTTCTGATGCGAAAGTAAAAACCAGAAATTATTTTAAGAAATCCTTACTGATCAATACCGGTGCTTGTGTGAGTGCCCTTTTGATCTCCTTAAATGAGTACTTTGCTTCTGTTGTCCACTTAATGTCAACTCCCTTCTTCAATATCCTTGTTATATCTTTCACAATCTCAGCAAAATTAGGAATAAATCGCCTTACAAAATTTACCTTTCCAAGGAAAGATTGAATCTCCTACCTGCTTCTAGGAAAATCCACCTTCTAAATTGCATTGACCCTGTTTGGATCAATATTAATCCCATCTTTAGAAATGATGTGTCCAAGTAATTTACCTGATGTTAAAGAAAAAATACTTTTGATGGGATTTAGAGATATGTCAAACCTTCTACACTTCAGCAAAATTCTTTCTAGGTGTTTCAAGTGATCTTCTTCCCTCTTTGAGAAGATTGTTATGTCATCAAGATAAACAACCACGATCTTGTCCTTATCTTCAGAAAAAGCAATTTCCATTGCCCTCTGAAAGTTAGCTCCTGCATTCATGAGACTAAATGGCATCTTTCCATACATGAAAGAGCCCCATGGTGTAGTAAAGGTTGCTTTTTCCTGATCATCCGGATGCATAAGAATTTGATTGTAACCTGAAAAACCATCAAGCATGGACATCCTTTGCGAACCAACAATATTTTGCAAAATTTGGTCCATATTTAGGAGAGGATAGTTGTCCTTCAGAGAGGCTTTATTCAAGTTTCTGAAGTCAATGCATATTCTTATTTATCCACTCTTTTTCCTAACCGGAACCAAGTTTGCAAGCCAATTTGAGAATTTGATTGGGACAATGATTTTGGCATCAAAGAGTTTCTTGACTTCTTTCTCAATCAATGGCATGAGAAGTGGGTTAATCCTCCTCAACTTTTGCTTGAAAGGCCTTTCAGTTTCTTTGATGGGAATAGTATGCTAAATAATAGTGGAGTCATATTCTTTCAAATCAGCATAATTCCAAGCAAAAACAATTATGAATCTCTTCATCATCTCAATATACTTGTACTTCATATCAACTTAAAGAAAATTTGAAAGTTTAATCATTTTGGGCATAGCTACTGTACCAAGATTACAATTCTCAACCTCTTCATCATCAGCTTATATCTTAGGAGATTTAAAAATATCATTCTGATCAAAAAAAAATTCAAGAGGTATGAGACCCTTTGGTATGGAATTATTCTTTAGCTGCAAAACTTCAGAATTTCCTTTAGATTCAGCAAGCATATTTTGTTAATCTACTTGTATATTTTCAAACTCTTCTTTTAGATCAATAAAGTTCTTCACTTGTTGATCATCCTCAAAAACTTGCCAATGGGTAATATTATTAGGGATAGCTGGTCTATGGCAAACTTCAACCTCATATTTTCAGTGGAATGAATGGGAATAATGAAAAGACTTGCAAAGACATCAAGAGAATCAGCAATGGATTTTTGGTCTCTAGTTTTGACAATGAATGAATAAGCTTGGAAGTTTTCCAACATGTCCAAAACTAAGTTTCTATATGCCCTCATCCTTATATCCTTTGTTTGATAAGAACCTTCAACTTGTTTAATGACTAATTTTGAATCTCCAAAAACATAAATATTTTGAGCATTCATTCTTTTCAAGACTTCTAAACCCAAAATCAAGGATTCATACTCAGCCATGTTATCTGTGCAGTCAAAGTTCAATTTGTAAGAAATAAATTTACTTTCATCACTTGGACTTGTGATCCTAATCCCTGCTCCTGCCCCATCTTTTCCTGCTGATCCATCAAAATGAAATGACCACCAACCTTCGTCCTTCTTCTCACTGACTTCCTGATCTTCTGCTTATTGATTTTCAGAATGTTGAATTTCAGATTGCTGATTTTATGCTTTCTTTTCATCCTCTGCTTCATTAGTCAACTCATTGAAAATAATAGCAGATCCAAGTTCAGTATCAAAATCAATAATTGGAAAATTTTGAGGTTTGTCTTTAATACTCACCATATAGGCCATTCTTGTCTCTCGATGCAATATTCTTTGCTCACCAAAAACAGGAATGGTGGCATAAGTAAGGTCCATCTGCATTGTACCTTTGATTTTTGCTGCCCATGACCTTGATAATAGCATGCCAAACTTTGGTGGAATGTCTGCTACCACGATGTCCATGACCACTGTCTTGGCAGGGACTTGTGTAAGACCAACAACAACATCCTTAATTGAACCAATGCATTGAACTCTTTTTGAATCAAAAGAAAACAATTCCTTATATGGTCTAGTTATTTCTAACCCCATTATTTCCATGATTACTTCGGGCATAAGGTTGTGAGAGGCCCTTGAATCTAACATAGCATTATGTAATGTCATGTCATGAATGCTAAGGCTCACATAAAAAGGAGGCACCTCCTCATTCTGTTCATCTTCTAATATTGGACCCAAGTAAATTGTTGGATGATCCTCTTGTATATTTAAAATATCAGCAGCTCCTCGTTGTGAATTCAACATCTTAACAATATTTATTCTATACTCATTCACTTTGAGAATCTCACCAAAAGGTATTGGTATTTTGATCTTAGAAATTTCATTTTCCAAACTGAAAACAGAAACAGTTTTTTCAGCTTCTTTGATAGTAGGAATAGGTGGTGTATCTTTCTTACCTTCAGCAACCTTAGGAGTATCTTTCTCGCCATCAACAGTTTTAGGTGTATCTTTCTTAGGTTGTGTTTTATTTGCAATGATAGGTACATTTCTATTTCTGAGATTGTATTATGTTTTTCATTTCAAAGATAGCATGTTGATACCCTTTGAGAAAATCTGATGGTTCCTCTCCATGATTACCCTGGTCTGATTCATCATGTTCCTCTTTAGTCAAGAAAATTCCAGAAATTTCTTCATCTAAACAGTGAATATACTCTTCAGGAATTTCAAGATCATCTTCTTCATCAACTAAGTTCTGTTGGAAAGGAGGTCTCACTCGAGGATCAGGCTGCTAATTTCTGTTTTCTCTTAGTCTTTGTTGATTCTGAGCTCTCTTGAACTGAGGGTTTCTAAACTGAGGTTCATGTTGTGCAGGAGGAGCAGAGGTATTCCCAAGAGCTGGCCTATCCATCAACTTTTCCATTTTTTTCATCATTGAATCAAATTTATCATCAGAGGTAGAGGAGGAAGGCTTCTCTTCTTCTTTTAACTTAGTCTTACCCATTTTTTACTTTTTAGCTGCTATCATATTAACCTCCACCTTCACTGCATCATTTTGCATTTTAGCAAGTGTAGGGGATTCTCTCTCTCTCAGTAGTATAGAAAATTCATAATCAAAAGCTTCGGCATATCTCATCTGAGCTAAAGCTTGTGGAGGTTTTAAATGAGTAGGAATAGAGTCATAAACTTTATTAAACCTTTTTGAAAAATTTTGAACATTTTCATCAACAGCTCTTCTTAAACTGTTATACTCAGTGAGGGTTTGTACTGGATTAGTTCTGTTTCCCCATTTTCTCAAAAATGTATCTTCAAACTCATTCCAATTATGAATACTTCCAGGAGTAAGGGCTTTGAACCACTTCCTAACTTCACCAGTAAAGCTATGATCAAACAATCTCAACCTGACATCTTCATGATCAACCTCCTCCATGTCTATAAAATCATTAAATTGTTCTACATGTTCCTCTGCTGTAATGCCTTCATCACTTCCCCAAGTTTTGATTCCAATAGCATATCTACTAGGGAGGTCATGTAAAACAGCTGGAATAACAAGAGGGGCATATCTAGCAGGTGCAGCAGGTGGAGGAGGTACATTTCCAGGCATAGTGAGAGGGACTGTGGCAGCTTTTGGGATAGCAGCAATATAGGATGAAGAACTGTTATGAGGAGGATTATTTGGTCTTTGTTGTCCACTAAAAATTAAACTCCAATCAGGAAGAGGTAGACCAGCTTTACTTTTCAACAAGACTTCAAAAGGGCCAAGCTCTTTCAACTTATTTAAATACTCTCTTTCCAACAACAACTCAGAAGTAACAGCTTCCCAAAACTCTTCTTTGTCTTCCTGTGTTACTAGGGCTGAGATATCAATACCTATCTTATGCAAGTCTAAGATTATTTCAGTTAATTCTTTCTCACTTTCAGACCTAAACAAGATTTCCTGGATTTTATCATCAACTCTTTTATCTTCAGGACTTCTTAATATTTCAAAGGACAAGGATTTTGAATGTGATGGAGTACCTGCTATTTCAGAAATTCTTTGACTGCCTCTGGAAATGGTGTTTGGATTGTCCACGATGGTAGGTGGATCTGAGTCAGGATTACTCCTCGTGTATCTCCTTCTCGAAGCCACATTTTATCATATAAATTTTGAATGGAGTCACCAAGGTAGATGTAGCCTTGAAAAGCTTTCTGAGCTCCTGCTACCTTCAGAAGTTCGGCTTGAAAATTTCGGGAAAGTATAATCTTCAGGCTCTTGGCAGACGCACCAAAATGTTATCACAAAATGGGATCTTATAGGCTGTTTAATCAGTCAACTTCATGTAACTATTTCAAACCTAGTCTTTTGACTGAGACTTAGCCTCCTCAGTCTGAGAGGGCTCTCTCAAGGATTAATGATTTGGATAAAAATATAGATGGCTAACTCTATTTAGACAATAAACAGATAAATGATATATTTAGGTTGAGAATCACATAAACATGAATACATTGGGCTTATGGAGTCAAAACATCTCATTAATTCAGTGAATCTACTTAACATGGAAGTTGAGGCATATCAGAGTTTTAGTTATAAGGTACACACACATGAAACTATAAAAACACAGTCAGTTCACTTATATAGGAAGTCAGAGCATCTAAAAGATGAATTATGAGTAATATAGATGAAACACTACTGCAATGAGATAAGATAAGATATGCAAATAGAATAGTAACACACTACAACTCCTTCTGAATCTCAAGTTGGTTAAGTAGAAAATCTTTGTATTAGCTGAAAATCAGTCAATTCACAACAAGCACAGTTTTGCCAAAAATGTCCAACCCTTTACAAATTCGACCTCTTGGCCTTTAATAGCCCTCTTACAACTTGAGATGATCTGCCTCTAGGCTAGATACATCGAATTTCTGACTACTGACACCTTGCATAACCATAATACATGGAATTTATTACAAAAAAACACCTAATCTACTTAAACAGTTTTATTCCAAAAAGGACTCAAACTACTTAATGCTATATATAACAACCTTATCTATTTAAATTTACATCATTGCCAAGTGTATCATCACATGGTCGAATTTGGATGATGGGCTTCATTTCTTCATGACCATATTGCTGACCTCCATCAAAATAGAAAACAGAACCCTGTTTTTTAGGCATAAGATCTTTTGCATTCTTTAAACATTCTGACCATCATGTACCCTTCATTTCGTGGTCCTTGGCTGTTGGAAGTTGTCATAACACGTCCCATAACTCCTCCCTAGCCTCCAACTATCTAAAACCACTTTAAACATTGCTCAAAATGTTGTAATGTTCTACGCTACGAAAGCACAACAGTTTCGTAGCGTTGCCATTTCAACCTTTATTCTTCAAATCTTTGACTTCTTTCCTCCGAGATTGTTTTAATTACCCTTTAATATATCCTTCATATCAAATTCATTTCTTGATTCATTCTTTAACCCTTCAAAAACTTATCAAAATAAGCAAGAAAAGCTGCTACAGCAGTTTCGTAGCGCTTTTCTGCTTTTTTACATTGAATGCGCTACGAAACTGCTAAGTATGCAGTTTTGTCAAAAAAATTCCTAGTGACAACTGTAATTATGCCAAAAACTCAAAATATACCCATCTCCATCATTTAAAAACCATATTAACTGTAAAAACACAGTCATTGTAGCTTTCTTTAGGTCCCTTCATTTACACTTGGTTGAGTTATTGGTTCTTCTATGACTGTCATTTTAATGCCTCTACTCTTTAACTCATCATGAATCAAATCCAGATGCTGCTCTAAATCTCTCACATGGTATTTAAGTCTTCTGTTAGTAGCTCTCAAATGAGTATTTATTATTCTGACAAACTTAGCTTCCTTTATTGCTAGAACTGTCCACTTGAAAAATTGCTCTGTACTACTTGGAGTTTCAAAAACATAACCAGTTTGTCCTTCCCACAATGCCTTCATTCTTTTAAACTGTACTTTCTCGACACTGTGCTTTCTAGCTCTCTTTTTCATGACAGCAATTTCCTGTTTTTCCAACCTTAATTTCTCCTCAAGACACTAAAACTCTGTTTTCTTTGTCATTTTCTCTTTTCCCCTTTTTGTTCTGCTGATTGTATGCTTCACTGTATGTGATGAAAGATCAACAATTTCTTTAGGGGATTCAATTGTCTCAATGGGTATTTTAATTTCTTTGTTGACTTCCATCAGTTTCCTAGTATGCCTAGTCATAGGCTTTCTTGCTTGAAAGATGAAACCTGCATCTTCCACCTCAAACTCTAACTTCTTTGCAGACTTGGCCTTTTTCAACTTATGCTCCTTTTCCCCAATGAACTCAGCTTGGACAATGGGTATCTCTTCTATGTCAATGGCATGAAGAATATCCTCTAGATTCCCCTTTGTTACTGGGATGTCCTCTGTAGCAACTGTCTTTCCTTTTAATGCCACTGCTTGGCTTCTAGTTACTCTTTCGGTCCCCTTGCTGACAGCTTGTTTCTGTTTTACATATTTGAAAACCTTTGATCTCTGTTTTGCAGGTGGGAGAGTTGGAGTATTAAGCATTTGCATTTGCTCTGGCCCTTTCTCAGTTTTCTTTCTTGACTTCACTCCTGCAGTTGCTTTTGGTTTTGCAACCACAGGTTGACTTGGTTCTACTGTTGGTGGTGATGGAACTCCTTTAGCTTTAGGGTTTCTTGCAGGAGTTAGGGTTTCCAACTCAAAACCATTTATAAACAAGAAAGATGACCAATCTCTTCCTATCTTCTAAAGTTCATCTAAAATTAATAACTTCATTAAACCATGATGAAATAGGGATGTTTCACTCCCTTCAGACTTTTCTTTCACCTTATCAGCCATCTTTGCAAAACTCCTATGCAGATAAAAGGTAAATCAAGTGAAATCTTACCAGTGAAGTGTAGAAGTAATTTGAAATTATATGAATAAACCTTGTGATATCTACCTTCACAGGTAAAATATTTATGAATGTTGAGCAACAGTTTTGAGTAGTTATCTTTGATGCAGCTTCTAGGGATAGCATTATTAAGGTGCATGTCTGTG
Organism: Pinus albicaulis; assembly: GCA_034641835.2. Lineage (NCBI taxonomy): Eukaryota > Viridiplantae > Streptophyta > Pinopsida > Pinales > Pinaceae > Pinus > Pinus albicaulis. Next base: position 264,552,254 of record CM076582.1, on the reverse strand, counting down.
TACTCAGGCTTTATGAACTCTTTACACTGCTCCATATCAAATTTGAAACTTTTTAACCAGGTTTCTTGACCTCTTGGTATCTCAGTAATGGAAGCAATGACCTCTGGTGTAATATACACACTTAGTATCTCGACCTTAGTGGTTGTTCCATTGATATTCATGGAAAATACCTTGGATACTTGTGTGTGACAGCCCTGCAACTTCTCACAATTCCGTAGGAAACCAACTCTTCTAAACGCTTCCATCACTGCTGGGTCTTCAATTATTGCTTTCATGTCTTCAGGTTCATGCCTTAAGCAGTGTCCTCCTGTGTGAATTTTCCTTTCCTCTGCCATGTTCTTGAACAAATCTTTCAGCCTCGCTTGAAAAAAATGTAACAACAGCCTCGCTTGAATAATTGTAACAACAGCCTCACTTGAGAAACTATCAGTCTCACTTGATATGGGTGTAGTAAAACCTTTGTATGAACCAACCACAAGTTTAGCTTGACACTCAGAGCTCAGACATTTCGAATGGAGGCAAAAGGGAATCAGAATGACTAATTAGGAAATATTTTGAAATTTAAAATGTCCTCTCATAACTGAATGATGCCTCATTCATAACCTATAATGACAATGATGACTTCAAACATGAGTGTGTACATCGAATTTCATCATTACATGACTCGACATGCCACTATCCTACCCTTTCCAAATGGTTTATGACATCTTCCAACTCAACTGACAAGACAATTACAAATCCGCTCTTTCGTAGCGCCTACAGTGTAATTTTTCATGTTTGCGCTACGAAACTATCAGCGCTTTCGTAGCGCAAAACTACTTTTTTCAACGGATGGCGCTATGAAAACACGGTTTTTTGGCTAATTGAACAATTTTGACATGAAACTTTGGGAAATGACCTACAAATGGAAAATGATAAATATTTTACATGAGATAACTTTAAAGAAGGCTTTATTTGAACCTTAAGATGAGCTTTAAACTATAAGAAATCTAAAACCTGCACTTGATCAAACCTAAATTGACTCCTAAAACCCAATTTTGATTCATGAAATTTTGTAACCTTGTCAAAATGTTGTTTTGATTTATATATTTTTAGGTGATAACAAATGATACTATTCGACTGAGATTATTTCAACGCACCCTAACTGGGCCTGCGGCGAAATGGTATGTTGAGAAGGCTTCTGCTTCACATGGGACCTTTAGCGCCCTCGCTACCGCGTTCCTCACTTATTTTCAGCTACCCATCCACCATGATTCAGGGAAGGAATTTCTTACTCATTTTAGGCAAACACCAGTCGTCCATTTCTTGGACCATCTCCACGAATGGTGGCAATGTCGTAGTTTGTGCAAAGCCAAACTCGACGATAGAGTTTTGTTGGACTTGTTTTTTAAAACTCTCACAGCAAAGATCTCAAAAGACATGGCGAATCATAAACCTACCTCCGAGTGGGACGCCATCTGCAAAGCCCAGCAACTCGAACTCATCTACACCCAGTTAGAATATATCTACAATGTCCTGCCAAACGCCCCGTGTCTGCAAACTTATAGAGAATTTCCAGGCGCGTTGAATACCATAGACGGCTTGATCGGGTCATTTACCCAAGGTCACCTAGGTATCAATATCCAGTACCCAGCATGTTCGTACGATTCTACCCAGAACGTGATGCAACCTGGCTACCACAAAGTCAATCTGCACCTTTGCAGAATATGACAAATAGGGTGTCACCATATCACCAACAGCAGGGAGGCTTGTACCCTCCCTCACAGAGGACCCAGTACTCAGCTAGGAATGTTGATGGAAGAGATCCCCCCCATCAACCTTACACGAACTAGGGACAGGGAAACCAATATTCCCCTTTCCCTGCACAAAATCCACCACCCCAAAACAACGCGCTAGTGAACTTAGTGCAACCTTCCCAGGCTCAACAATGTCAGGATTATGACTAGGAGAATCGCAATAACCATCCTAAAGTTGCGAAAAATAAGCTTAGGAATAAACAAAAGGGAGACTCTAGATAGGGGGCAGTAACCAGCAATGCCCCCTGCGATCTCAATTTGGGTGAAACCTCAACCGAAGTCAAAACAAAGAACCAAAAAACAACTCCCAAGGGCAAAACAAGGGGTCCAGTCTAAGGACAAACCATTCTTGTGCCATATGTAGTGAGTATGACCATTACACTCACCATTGTCCCGAACTCCCTGAACTGAAAAAGATTCAAGGTAACCGCGGACAAGGGGGGCCTACCCAACAACCTGTTGTAATGTAGGAGCCTTTCCCCCACCAAGGAGTGGATAACACCCAACAACAACAACCACCCGAAAACGATACCGGAAGTGGCAGCTAGGAAATTTACATGACTCGCGAAGAAATGTTCTTCCAAAAAAGGTGTTATCACTCCAATAATTCTCAAAGGGTTGTTTATTTTTCGGTTTAAAGAATATTAGAGGTAACCACAAACCTACTTTTAAGCCTTAGGATATAGCCTTCCTAATGCTTAGAGAGGTCTCCCTCTATATGATTTATCTTTGTTGATTGTAGTTGATTTTAGGCTAGTTATGTAGGATTACTTGGGATTTGATTTTTGGATTTGGTTTGGTTTGGTGGTGGAATCACTTACTCAGATGGATAGATTTAGGTCTGCTTACCATTGGGCTAATGGAGTCAAAGTGTCAAGCAACAGAGCTAGAACAAGGTTCTAAAGGGAAGTATTCACAGGGCAAGATAATTTAGTCACTTCAGATCCTTAGGCTGATGGTGAAAATGGTTTGAATCGGGGTAACAGAGAAATTAAGGGTTCTCAAATCCAGAAAATGAGTGAAAAGACAGAGGTCAATCGAAAAAAGGGAGCAATTAAGAATTCCCTAATCTGGATATCAGAAGAAAAACATATAAATGATAAACAGTTCAAGACAGAGTGTAATTAAACATATTTTGTAATAACATTCCAGTTATATCATTTAGATTAAGCAAACATATAAGCAAGTGAAAACTTCAGAAAGAAACAATTGAACAAATTGAAAGTACTTCACTGTAGTGGCCCAACACATGAATCCTGTAATATAATATCTTTATTTCTTTAATCCAGTCTGTTGACTTGAAATTTGTACAATCACCCTTAGGTTCCAGAATAGTACAACTATAGAAATGTTCAACAATTCATCCACCCTCAATACTTCGAAATGTGAAGTATTTATACAAAAACTCTTGCAAAATATCCTAAAACAAACTTAGGAATTATTCAAGGAAAAAGAAATATCTTCATGCAAGAAGATAGAGACAGTTATCTAACTAATGCAAGTTGTCCCTGCTTTTATTGATTTTTTGTTTAATTGTTGATTTGTCTCTGATTTTTGCTCGACGAAAGTTGCAGTTAGGCAGTGGAGTGTCCTATACGCTGGCAGCTTTCACTCTGATTTGTAATTTATTTTTAATTTTAACTCTGACTTTTACTGATACTCTTTGAATCTGATACTCTTTAACCCTTTGATTGTTGTTTCACTTTTCATCATTCATTGTTCACTGTTCTATAACTGTACAAACTACCTACTCTTTTTACTGTCTAACTGGTATATTTTTCATTTGACTGCCATGTTTTACTATTTGACCTTCATAGTAAATCAGTCAATTTTTCCCAATTCTCTTCCTCTGGTAATTTTATCTTCACCATCCTTCTGAATATCTCATCAGCCTCTGTGTATTTTGAGAATGTAGGCTTGTTGACAAATAGGTGTTTTACCACATGTTGCAAGTAAAAAAGGTTCTCAAAGCTTTTGTAAAGTACCTTCCCTATTGCAATTCCCTGCATGGCTGAATTATTAGCTTGCTCCTTAGCCACTTCTCTCATCTTCTTATCATAATCATCCTGCTTCATTAATCTTTCATGAATTACTAGTGGATTTGGAAGGCCTTTTTGTCTGAGAGTGTCAAACTTCATCATGAACCTTGTGATGGCAACTTCCATATTCTGGGATTTATCTTCTAGCTGTATCATCAAATTCTTTTTAGAAATTACCATCCTAACTTCTAGGATGGTTTCTGTCTTGTCATCTATACCAGTTTCTTCCAATTCTTGTCTATTCTTTGAATTAAGGAATTTGATGATTTCAATAGCCTCCTCAGGTTTCTTACCAAGTTATTATTTTATATTATGGATGGCTTCACCTGCTGCTTTAGTTAGATCTTTTTGTTCATAGATAACCTAAATGGATGGCCAAATATCATTGACATATTCAATGATATTGGCCCATAGTTGTTGCTTGGCTTGTGCCATTGGTTCTTTCAGTGTTAGATCTTTCTCTAACTTCTTCAATTTCTCATTCAACCTGTTTTCCTTTTATTCTTCATTCTTGTGCATAATCTGAGCAAGTTTATTTTCATCCTCCAGACTTTTCAGTTGTTCTTTAAGTCTTTTAATTCCATTTGTCTGAATAGACATGTCCTACATTGGTTTAATTAACTTACTTGCTTCATCAGTTGGCTGTGTTGTTGATGTAGAGGACTCTGTGGTTGAAGTAGTAGCTGATGTGACAAAAAGTGTTGTAGCCATGGGGACTTTAGGGGCCAATGATTCTGCTAATGTGGAAGGTACAACAGTAGTGACTACAGGGATGACAGTAACAGGGACTTCTTCTGCTCTGGCCTTTTTCTCCTGGACCAACTTGTCCATATCATTCTCCATTTCCTTTATTTGGGCAGTCAACTGAAGAATGAGATTCATCATCTCATCTTTCTAATTTGCATCCTATAACACTTCCTTTGCCTGTGGATGTTCAGTAGGAGGCAGCTTAAGTTGCTTCTTTAATGCAACAACGTCTGCATTTTTCTACTTTATCGATTCATCTGCAAGTTTTACATTTGTTGGATCATATCCTACTTCAATAATCAAATCTTCCAGTGATTTGGTTCTATTATCCTTAGCCTGTGAGGATTCCTTTTCTAATTTGAGCTGATCTTTGATGTTCCCAAGAGTGTTTTGCAGCTTCTGTACACTCATGGATTTATTTTTCATTGTTGAATAAAGCATTTCACCAGCTTGTTTGTGAAATTCTATTTGATCAATTGGATGAAGATCTTCTTCTTAAACTTCATATGATGCCTTTTTGTAATCAACTGATGATTTGGGATGCTTTACTTTGGGCTGCAGGAAGGTCATATGCATCTTCCTAGTTTTGTAGTCAAAATCAGAAAGCAATCTGCTTTGGTCATTGGGTGAATGCTTCCAATATTGGTTATATGTATCAGTCTTCAAGGCTTCACTTCTCATCTTTATCTCTTTGTATTTCTGCATAATGTCCATCTCCTTCTCTGCTGTTTTGTTGGATGAGGATACTTCAACATTGTGTTGTTTTTGAATCATTTGAGTGTTTGAAGTTGAAGGCTGGTGTGTTCTTTCAGCAACTGCAGGTGGAGCATTGTCTTTCACCATTGTTTCTGTATCAATTACTTCTATTGTTTCCACTTCTTCATTGACAGGATTTAATTTTGGCTTCTTCCTATACATAAATTTAAATTTAGTTTCAGTAGTAGTTTATGCAGTGTATGATCCTTCTTATCTGATTCTTTTTGAGTTTCTATCTTCTTGGGCTGGAGTTTGCAAGATTTGACTTGTATCACCTTGCTTCTCTGCCCCTATCAAGGTGTTCTCCAACCATTCAGTTTGATTGGAGTATTTCTCTATGTCTGGTTTTTTCTCATGTACACAAGGAGTTAATTTGCATTTAACTCTCAATTTATTTAGTACTCCTAAAGGATCATAATACCATACAAAACTCTTACTAAATTTAAACTCCTGCAAATACTTTTCAGCCTCTGGACCTGCATCTCTATTATTACAAATAAAAGGGCCAACCTGATTTTTTATTTTTAACTGCGTCTTCTTTTTGGCAGCCAAGAAATTAAGTCCATCAGAATTAAGGATCTGCCTGATGTACTCAAGGGAAAATAACTTCATTGGGAGGTATTTGGGCAACTTATATGGAAGAATATTTGATCCATATACCCTTATCTCTGTATGGTTTTGATACAAGTACCAATCTCATGTCCTATTATGCTATGATAATTGCAGGACCTTCTTAATTTCCTCAATAATTCTTAGTTGCATGCTTCTGTTCAGCATATTGACCATAGGATGAATAAAAGAACCAATGAAATCTGTGTAGGTGGACTGTGTGCAGTATTTTCTGATAATTGGAGTCCAAAATATAACTGACTATGGATTACCCTCAATATCAAGCTTTTGAAGGTTGATGGTAAATTTCTAAAACTGAAAATACAAAAACATGTGGAATAGGACTGATGAATACTTGAAAACACCTTCTTCAGGAATTTTAACAAGTTGTTCATGCATAGTATCAACAAGGTACTGGGAAAAATTGAAAATGGTAGCAGGAGGCTGACCAACTGTGAAAGTAGACAAGAAACCTAAGACTGCAGCATCAACATGTTTATCTGTAAAATATCCCAAAATGTAGGACATCATTGTGATTATATGCCTGGTTCTCTCAGAAAATATTGCAGATGGGTAAGGAGGTTTTGTCTTGGAAGTTTCTACAGATGAAGGCATGAAAGTTTGGAATATCTGGAACCTCTTGGGGAAGTCCAGATTCATATATAATTGGGTAAAGTTCTCAATGGACAAAGGGGTTTCATCTGCCCTAGGTTGGATCTGCAACATTTGATTGATTGACTCAGTTGTGATGGTGAATAGAATTTCTTTTTCAGGGGTAATTAGGGCTCTTTGATCAGGGAAATAGCAGAATTGACAGAGTCTAATCACTTCTGGGCATTGGAAAGTCTATGGGAGAACATACTTTGGAAAATTAGACTCCCAAATGAAAACCTTATCTGCTTGATCTATGGATTTGTCATGGCTCCAGCAATGGAGCTCAAGAAGATTAAATTCAGTGACTGTGTCATTAATTTTCAAGTTCTTATTAGCCAAGGGAGTGTGTTGTACATCTACAACAAGAGCTTGCAGAAGATTAATAGATACAATGCTTTTGGAAGCCATTGTTTTGTTAATTTTACTCAATTGATTAATCTTTTGACTCAAGAAATGGATTCAGGCCTTTGGGAGCACCTCAGCGATATAATTACAATTTGCAGACTGATTTAGGATGAAACAGAGGCTTATCCTCTGGTCTACAATGATTTAATTGATTAAATTATACTCTTTTGTGTTAAAAAAACAGTCTCATGACCTCAGGAACTCTGTGAAAAGAAAACTAGGGTCTGCAGAAAAAGGATTGGAAGGCACGGGTAATCCGGATTTATGCAGGAACGCAACAGAATAAACATATAAACATAAATACAGAGATGCAGCGGAAATAACACTTCATTTCATTAATATCAAAGAACTGAAATTTGCTTACAGACAGAATGGAAATAAAACTAGCTAGGGCGCTGGTAGCTATCTCTGAGAAGAGATGTGGCGGCTACAGGCCTCTGAACTGAGTTACAATGAGGCTCTAGGGCCTATTTATTATTTAGAGACAATGGGAAATCCTAAACAGCCAAAACCCTAACCCTAGGAGATGAAGCGCCAAAACTATGGGCCCCGTTTGGGTAAATTGGTGTTTCAACTTCCCAGGGGCGTAACTTTGGCATACGATCTCCGTTTGACGCGTATCATACCTCGTTAGAAAGATCTATCCAAGGAATACAAATTTGGAACGAGCAACATCAGTCCATGGACCCATGTTGCTCTCCGTTTTCCCAAAAAACGTCGTTTAGGGCCTCAAAACGGCTCCGGAAGTTTAGGACCCGAAAAACTGCTAAAAATAGTAAACCGTGCCGAAACTGAAAAACTGAAATAGACAATGGTGGAGCCCCAAGTGGAATAGGCGGGTGACCACCAATATCCACCTGGATCATTCCTCCCCCCTTAGGAAGCAATGGTCCCCATTGCGTTAAGTTCCTCCATGAGATGAGGAAATTTCTGCTGAACTTGGTCCCCGGTGAACCACTTTCCTTGGTGCAGGAGTTGGCCAGCTTTGACAACCCGATATAGTTGGATCTTTTGCTGGCGAGTGTTCTTGATTTGCATGTCCATGATACAATCTGTGGTGGCCTGTTCCATGCAGTCTGGATTTAACTCTGTTGGTGTGAGTTGTTCTGCAATGTCCGAGGTGTCCAGTAGAGGTGGGAAGTAAGGATGAAGGCGATCCACATTGAAGACTAGGTGCAGACCAAGGAATGGTGGAATACTGAGCTCGAAGGCATTGTTCCCCACAGCCTTGGTGATGGTGTACGGCCCGTATCAGAGCGGGCGAAGCTTGCGGTGGGGTCCAGTGAGGCGCTCCTTCTGCAAATGTAGCCATACTTTGTCGCCCACCTGGAAGTTGTGTGGCACCCGGTGTTGATCATGGTGTTGCTTGTACTTGGCATTGGCTCTGTCCAATATATCATGAACCTGTTGGCGGATGTGTTGAATGCGCTCGATGAAGCTACTGGCTTTGTCAACTTCAGACTGGACATGAGCTGAATTGGCCTGAGCAGCTGCAAATGGCATGGCTACGTCAATGGGACATAGTGGCTGGAATCCCAAGCCCACCCGAAAGGGGCTATGGCCGATTGAACTGTGGAGAGCCCGATTATAACTATGTTGTACATAAGGGAGGCTCTCGTCCCATGTGCGTGGATGCTTTGAATTGTACATGCGCAGAATGTGTACAATCATTCCGTTGACGACCTCTGTCTGGCCATCTGTTTGGGGATGGAAAGCTGTGGACTTGGTGAGCTTGGTATCCAACATCGACCAGAGGCTGGACCAAAATGTGCTGAGGAACCTGCTATCTCGATCTGATATGATAGACTGTGGGATCCCAAAGTGCACCCACACTCGTTCAAAGAAGAGTTTAGCAGTGGCTTCTGCTGTGATATTCTTCTTGCAGGCCGCCATAATGGCCATCTTCGAGAATCTTTCGACGACCACAAAAACACAGTCATTTCCCTTCTTAGTAGAAGGCAGGGCCGACATGTAATCCATGGAGATGGATTCCCAAGGTCGACTAGGGGTAGGTAGAGGAGTATATAGGCCTTGCTTCTTGATGGTCGGTTTGGCAATGGCACAAGCAGTGCAGGATCTGATGTGCTTCTCGACATCCCTTCGAAGGTTCGGCCAATAGAAATACTTCTGTAGTATTGCTACTGTTTTCTCGACCCCGAAATGCCCAGCGACTCGACTGTAGTGTGCTTCCCATATCATCTTGGCACGCTCGCTGGAAGGAACACAAAGGTGTCCCAGGTGACATAAAAGTGCATCTTGGAGGTGAAAATTTGGAACTTGCGTGCCCCCCAAGAGTGCCTTGTAAGTGTGGCCGAATTCTGGGTCACTCTCATAGAGAAGCGGCCAATCAGAAGTCTCGTGCCCACAAGAGTTGAGCACGGTGGTGAGCGCTACGATCGGTGGTCGGCTGAGGCAGTCTGCAACATTATTGGTGCTACCCTTCTTGTACTTGATGTTCAAATGAAACTGTTGCAGATATGTGGACCACTTCTGATGGCGATCATTCTGCAACTTCCCTTGTGTCTGTATGAACTGCAGGGGCCTGTGGTCTGTGTGAATGATTGTTTCCTTCCCCAAAATGTAATGCTTCCATTGTCGACAAGCTTGCACAATGGAGTACATTTCTTTGTCATATGTGGGGTACTTGCGAACTGTGTCAGACAATGTCTCACTGTGAAATGCCACCGGATGTCCCTGTTGAGTAAGAACTGCCCCAATAGCATAGTCAGAGGCATCTGTCTCGATCTCAAATGGTTGTTGCAAGTCTGGTAAAGTGAGCACTGGGGCAGAACAGAGGCGGTTTTTCAGTTCTGTGAACGCCTTCTGTTGAGGTTCCGACCAAAAAAAATTTGCTCTCGCTCCACCCTTGGTGACTTGACTCAAGGGCCAAGTGATATGAGAGAATCCCAACACGAACCTCCGATAGAAATTAGCAAGACCCAGAAAGCTGCGAAGCTCTGTTATAGTGGTCGGGGCTGGCCAATCCCGAATGACTTGGATCTTGGCCGGATCCACATGCACCCCCCTTTCATCAATAATGTATCCCAGATATTGAACCTGGGTCATGCCAAACGTGCACTTCTCCAAATTGGCACACAACTTGTGTTGCCGCAGTGTTTGGAGGACTTGTCGGATGTGATGAAGGTGCTCTTCCCAAGTCCTGCTGAAGATCAGAATGTCATCCAAGTACACCACTACGAATGAGTTGGTGAATGGCCGCAAGATGTCGTCCATCATCCTCATGAAGGTTGCGGGAGCATTCGCCAACAAAAGGCATGACCAGCCATTCGAAAAGGCCTTCCTTGGCTTTGAAGGCAGTCTTCCACACATCTGAGGGTTCAATTGGTACCTGGTGATACCCAGACTTCAGGTCGATCTTGCTGAAATATTTTGCACCTTTGAGTTGGTCCAGAAGGTCATCAATCCGTGGAATTGGGTACCTATTCCGGACAGTGATCTTGTTCAGCGCCCGATATTCAATACAGAGTCTCCACGTCCCATCCTTCTTCTGTACCAACACGATCGGGCTCCCACAGGGCGATGAACTTGGTCTGATGTGACCTTTCTGCAACAGCTCCTGAATCTGCCTTTTGATTTCATCATTCTCCAGAACAGAGCGCCGATAGATCGGTCCATTAGGTAGCGGCGCACCGGGGGTCAGATCAATCGGGTGCTTGACCTGACAGTGTAGAGGAACCCTTATGGGTGAGGTGAATATGTCCCCATACTCCCCCACAACCTTATCCATTTGTTGTTGTTGTGCAGAGGAGCCCTGTCTCGAGGTCGTGGCCACAGTCTTCTTCTTGCCCTGGGGGCGGATCATCAGGAAAACGAATTTCCTGGTTTGGGAAATGAGCTTACTGCATTGTTTTGCAGTAACCAAAGAGATAGCTGCAGGAGGTGGTACCTCTGGTATCCTGTACAACTTATTTCCCAAAATAACAATAACAGCACGAGGTCGAGACTCATACACAGCATGACGCTTCCACAAGTATGGTTGTCCTAATAATACATCAGAAACATCAATAGGAGCAACGTCACATAATACCTCATCCGTGAAGGGCTTAATGCTATAGGGAAGGCGGCACTGCTGGCTGACGCGGAGATCTCGTCCTTGGTGAAGCCACCCGATGGTGTATGGATGTGGGTGAGCTGTGGTCGGCAAGCCCAACCGCTTCACGGCGTCTGCTGAAATGAGGTTCTTTTGGCTCCCATCGTCGACAATGAACTGTACCGGGGAGCCCTTTACCCACATCTGGGAGTGGAAGAGCCGTTCCTCCTCCTCCGGATTCTCAGGCTCTTCTTGATCTTTTGCGCGTAGTGACAACAAGTGGCATTGGGCTCCGCATCAATAATCTGTTTCCCTTTTTCATTCCCATTTTCAGGATCTGATTCAGAGTCAGAGAATGCATCTGACTCAAAAGCCCTCATCTCGGCCACTAGCGACTGCTTGGCCCAACACTCACTTGTGTTGTGAGTGAAGCTCTTATGGAACTCAAACCACTTTCCCGTGTCCTTCTTTGGCTTTGTGCTATTGTTATTTTCTTGTGGCTTCGATGAGTTGTCTTTATCCGCCATGCCTTGGCTCTATCCTTTGTTCTGCAGTTTGGAAGCACCTTTCCCTTGCTTTTGATTCGCAAATCCAAAGTCTCACTTCTTCTGTTTGAATTTCTGCTCAATCATCGCAGCATACCAGTATGCCGTACCAAGCGAGGAGATGTCGAGGAACTCCATTTCCTCCTGAATGTATCTATGCAGACAACTATGATACTTTGGCACTATATGTTTCTCTAAATCTTTGATACCTAACTTTCTGTGCGGGGTATGGAATAGATTCGTCAGCTCATGGACATCTTGATCCCTTTGTTGTCGCAGTGTGGTCCACTGTATGTACTTGTCCTCATAGCTCCCCACGGGATAGTACTGTTCCTTTTCGATTCTGCCTCCTGAAAGTTCGGTTGCACTACTGAAAATCGCAGAGGGGTTCACCGGGTCCTTGTTCTCACGTAGGTTTCCACCGGGCCTAACATGGGGGTAGCTTGAGGGGAGGAAAATAATCTTCCTGGCCCGAAAAGTCATGAACCGACAAATATCCTTCTAACAGATTCAACCATTTATCTACAGCATCCGCGTCTATTTGACCCTCAAATATGGGAATGTCAAAATTTACTTGTACCTTAAAAGGAGTCGCGCCTCCAGAGTGGCTGCTGGATGCAGATGCGCTGCCGGTGGGTAGCCGTTGAAGGATCTGAGCAAAGTTATCCATCATCGCGTTCCTTTGTTTTTCGAGGGCCTCCTCGAGCAATATTTTGAGAGGATCTCCTGCTCCCTCATCTTTCTTTTCGTCCCCCATGGGCGTCCGTCGAGGTTTGCGAGGCTGATCTTGCAAAGGTTCCACCAGATCAAGCCCTAGCTCCTTATACCCCGACCTCGTTGGGGACATGCAAAGAAGGATCGAGAAAAAGCAGACCGCTCTGATACCACTAATCCGGATTTATGCAGGAACGCAACAGAATAAACATATAAACATAAATACAGAGATGCAGCGGAAATAACACTTCATTTCATTAATATCAAAGAACTGGAATTTGCTTACAGACAGAATGGAAATAAAACTAGCTAGGGCGCTGGTAGCTATCTCTGAGAAGAGATGTGGCGGCTACAGGCCTCTGAACTGAGTTACAATGAGGCTCGAGGGCCTATTTATCATTTAGAAACAATGGGAAATCCTAAACAGCCAAAACCCTAACCCTAGGAGATGAATCACCAAAACTATGGGCCCCGTTTGGGTAAATTGGTGTTTCAACTTCCCAGGGGCGTAACTTTGGCATACGATCTCCGTTTGACGCGTATCCCAAAAAACGTCGTTTAGGGCCTCAAAACGGCTCCGGAAGTTTAGGACCCGAAAAACTGCTAAAAATAGTAAACTGTGCCGAAACTGAAAAATTGAAATAGACAATGGTGGAGCCCCAAGTGGAATAGGCGGGTGACCACCAATATCCACCTGGATCAACGGGAGGTTTCTTTTAGTCTGCAAAGTCTCCTAGACAGGTTCAATTACTGAATTGCTTTCTCTTTAGATTAAGAAAACATGCCTAAACACTGAGGAATACCTGGAGAAAATGAGGTTTTTAGTTTGCAGAAGGATTCTGAGGCAGCGGAGGTTTTCTGAAGCTCTTCTGGTCTTTATAGTGCTTCAGATGAATTCTGCAGTGTCTTGTAGCAGAAAAGGTCTTGCATTCTAGTGAATTGGGCTTATAATGAGGTCGGCAACAATTCTTTAGGTCGGAAATGCTCAATCTACGCGAATTTGTAACTGAAATGGTGAAAAAGGCAGTGAAGGTCGGCTATATGGCATTTTAACCAATCAGGGGTTAATATTGAATGCGCAGGTCAAATTCAAACATGAGAGGTATGGTTGCAATGGGTAGGAATACAATCAATGGTTTTCGCATTGGCAAAGGCGGTCGGGTGGTATAATTCTTGAGGATGCGACGCAATCAAATTGTGACACATTGCAGGGAGTGAAACTCCGAAAATCGCGCATTTTGCAAGGTTGGGGTGTGGTTAAAAGTCGGGCTTTCGAATGTGCGAAAAGAGATATGGGCTATTAGAGCTAATCAGGATAGATCTGACGGTTGGGGAAATGCGATGGATCCATTGGGCATTTGATAGTCATGGGGCCCGAGATAATATGATGCGATAGGTTATATATGCATATAAACCGTGGTTTATATTGCATGGGGTTGAGATTTTAAGTTATGTGATAGGGATAAATATAAAACCAATGGGGTTAGGGAAAGTGGGACATATGTATAGGCGGAGTAATAAAAAACCATAGGTTATAAATAAAACATGGGTTAAGAAATATATAAAGGAGGAATTAATATATACGTCGGGATAAAGGTATAACGGGAGTTAAATCAAATAAAGTTAAATGTTAATAATGATATATAATGCGGGAGGTTAAATACACTAAGTTTTAACTTTAAAAACTGATATCGGGAAGGCATTTTTTCAATGTGGGACCGGCGTATCACCTCTTTTAAAGAAATACTTAGGATAAAGGTATTTTTTGGGTTTTTGGTGCATTTTTGTATGAAAATGGAAGTTAATAAAGGATTTTTACTTTTCCAAAAGGAAATATGTATTTTATCTTAGGAAAAGGGGTTTTGTAAGGAAAAATGAGTGACTAATGGGGAAAAGGGTTAAAATGAAGGGGAAAAGGTATTTTTACAAGAGGAATGATTTTGAAAGGAAGTTAGTAAATGAAATGACCAATTTTTTGCTATCCATGCATTGAAAAATGCTTCTATCTACCCATCAACTACCCTAACATTTTTTCTTCATTTCTTTGGGTTCATTTGAGCTTGCAGACCCTTATTCATTTTCTTTTAACAGCAAACTATCTAATTCTATCCTTATTTCTTCCAAGGGCTCAGATTAAACCGTTGAGCTCCTTATTATTCTCTACCTAACTACTGATCTACTAAGATTAAACAGTTTGGTTGGATCTTTATTCTCTATCTATCAGCATAAAATTTAAAGCATGAAAGGTCAAGATTAAGCAGTTTGACTTTCATGGATTGTGGCACTTTTGACAAGCTGCACACAATCTTATTTAGCAAAAATAAAGTAAAGTAGTGGCATTTGAATTTTCATCACTTTCATGATCTATTTTATCTCTTTTTTTGGTGGGGTTCATTTTATATTTTTTTTTTATATTTTTCTTTCAAATCCTCTGATTTTTCTTTTATGACTTTTACCCTCTTTACATTTTTTATTTTTAATATGGGAAAACAATTTTGCAGAAAGAAAAGTATGTACATATTACAAGACTAATAAAAGTCAATTCAAAATTATGAATCCTATTATTATAGGACCCTAACAGTGCCTCCACATGGGGATGGCATTTCCTCGTGAAATGTCCAGAACTTTTAAGATCAGTAGCCTTTGAATTTTGACTGTGCTTGCCTTGAAACTGTTTTTTGAGCTCTGCATTATTCATACTTATGATATTTTATCCTCCAAATCTTAGGGCCTTCTCTTCGAGCTTCAACTTTGCAAGAAAAACATCCAATCCAATCTAAACTCTATAATGTTATGTACAATGAGTAAAGTAAACAAAATTAACTATTGTTATTCTGGGGAATAGTAATGCTTCAACATTCTACCATTGATATGTCCACCTGGCAGATCTAATCCATCCAACTCCTTCAAAAAGAATGTGTTGTTACCACTGTAACCATAAATGACATAGGAACCTTTCCATAGGAAATCAAATTTACCATGTTTACCTTTCTCTTCTCTCCTGGAATCTCACTTAAGAACTTTGTCACCTATGTAAAAATCATCTTCCTTAGTCTTCTCGTGAAATATCTTTTTAATCTTATCTTGAATAATTTGTGACTTGAGATAGACTTCCTCCTTGGTTTGCTGCAAGTGTATAGTATGATTTATCCTTCTCTGGATATCATTGGTTTCTACCTGCAGTTATTGGATCATATTCATCATTGGCACTCCTAAAGAGGATGGAAAAACAACATCCATCCCATATACAAGCTGATAAGGGGATGTACCAATAGACTTATTTGTGGTGAGTTTGTCTTCCCATGAGGCATTAACTAAATTTTTGTTCCGGGTCTTTTTATTGTCTTCTAGTAGTTTCTTGATAATATTAACAAGGCTTTTATTGGATGATTCAGCAAGACCATTACCTTGAGGGTAATAAGCAGTGGAATGGCCAAGGGTAATGTGGTATTTATTACAGAAGTCAATCATCTTTTTAGACTTGAAAACAATTGCATTATCAGTAATGATCTTTTGGGGGCATCTAAATCTAGACAGTATATTGTTTTCTAAGAATGAGATTATGATAGTAGCAGTGGCTTTCCTAGAAGGAATGACTTCTATCCACTTGGTAAAATTATCTGTGGCTGTCAAAATCCATTTGTGTTGGGCTGAGGAGGGAGGGTATATTTCACCAATGAATTCAAGACCCCATTGCTGAAAAGACATTTCTGTAGAGATGGGTTTAAGGGGTAAAGGTAACAACTTTTTCTTTCCTTCAAAGATTTGGCATTTTTTATAGGAGGTCACATACTTTTTCACATCTGCAAAAAGTGTAGGCCAATAAAAACCAGCCCTCAAGATTTTATCTGCAGTTGACTTCCAGTAAAGGTGTCCTCCACAGTCACCTGCATGAAACTCTTCCATAACTTTATCAGCTTCATATTTAAGCAAACAATTCAATAAAATGCCACCATGATCTTTCCAAAACAGAGCATTATCTATGATGCAAAATTTCATTGCCTTTAACTTTAAAAATCTAGCTTTAGTTCTTAATAATCCAGGAGGAGCTTGTAAATTTAGTAATACAAATACGATATCTGCATAACATGGTGAATCTGAAAAGGCTTCACTGATCTGTGGAGTCGCCATCTCTTCCTGATCATCTAATTGGGCAATAAAATTTATATCTAAAGCATGACAGTTTGATTCAGCCATGAGTTTGGCTAAACCTTGACCTTTAACGAGTTTGGTGGGCTTAATTTCTATGTGATATTCCAAAATGGTGGAAATCCATTTGTCTCTCTTACAATCAGGCCCATTCTGAGTTAGAATGTCCTTTACTACTAAATTTGGAACATAAGAAATGATGTGTGAATATAAGATGTACACTCTAAAGTCTTTGATAGCCTTCACTAAAGCTAGTGCCTGCTTTTCCATTATGTTATACTTCAGTGTGGCATCTCTAAGTGATTTGCTGAAAAAAACAATGGGCTGTTCATAGCCCTGATCATTCGTCTGCAGTAAAACTGCAAAAATAGTATGTTCTAAAGCAAAAGAAAAAATAATAAAATCTTTTTTGAAATCAGGACTTATTAGGACTGGTGTTCTTGTAAGGGCTTGTTTGATTGATTCAAAGGATTGTTTGGCCTCTACTGTCATTTGAGTGTTGAGTCTTTTTTCAACATGTTATTGAGTTCTCTAATTATTTTTGCTAAATTTGAAATGAATCTTTTGAGAAAATTGATTTTACCTAAGAAAGCCTGCAATTCTTTAATATTCCTAGGATGACTTATGTTCAAAATGGCCTCTATTCTAGCTGGGTCTATCCTAATTCCCTCTTTTGATATTATATGCCCTAATATTTTACCTTCTTCAAGTCCAAAGAGAGTCTTTTTGGGATTCAAAGAAATGCCAAATTTCATGCATTTGATAAACACTTGTCTCAGACGAACTAGATGTTCATTATTAGTTTTTGAAAATACAGTAATATCATCTAGATAAATCAAAAGAAAATCATGAATTTCTTTGGAAAAAGCTATATCCATAGCTCTCTGAAAGGTGGCTCCTGCATTCATTAATTCAAAAGGCATTTTCAAATACATGAAAGTACCCCATTGAGTATTAAATGCAGTATTTGGTTGGTCTTCTGGCTGAACTAAAATCTGGTTGTACCCAGAGAATCCATCAAGCAATGAAATCCTAGATGAACCAACCACCCTCTGTAAATTATGATCCATCTTGGGGAGAGGGTAGTTATCTTTTAGGGACACATTATTTAAATTCTGGAAATCAACACAAAGTCTGATTTCCCCTGTTTTCTTCCTAGTGGGAACTAGGTTTGAAACCCAATCAGAATATCTGATAAGTGCAATGATTTGAGCTTCATACATTTTCTTTACCTTTTTTTCAATTAAAGGCATTAAAACTGGATTGATTCTTCTAAGCTTCTGTTTGAAACGTTTTTTATCTTCTTTTATAGGTATTTTGTGTTGTATTATGCTAGTGTCATAAGATTTCAGGTCTTCATAACTCCATGCAAATACATCCTGAAATTCCTTAAACAGAGCTATATATTTTAGTTTTTCATCTTGAGGTAATGCTTTAGAAAGTTTGATGAGTTTTGGCTTTTGTTCTGTTGCTATATTGCATTCTTCTATATCTGATCTTAATGGTTCCATCTTTGGTTTTCTTGTAACGTCATTTGAATCAAAAAGATCTTCTAATGGGGCTAATCCCTTAGGTAAAAAGTTATTCTTAAGGTTTAAAATGTCAAAATCAACATCTGCTAATTCTTCTATTTCTTCCTTTTCTAGTTTATCTATTTCTACTTGATTAAATTTAGTGGGTTCAATAAAAATTTAAATTATTTACATCTATCTCACTATCTATTTTATCATCTATTGTACAATTTGTATCTATGTTACAATTCTAGAATTCTCCCTCAGCATTCATAAAGTGATAGATTTGAGTATCCTGTGAAAACATTTGCCAATATTTTAATTTATCTGGTATAGTAGGCATGTGTCTTACCTCTGATGTATATTGGTGATTTGGTTGAAAAGGCATATTACAGGTACTAGCAGAAGTTGCTAAACTGTGTGCTTGTATGCTTTGTTTTCTAGGAATTACAGCAAAGTCACATTCAAGCAATTCTTTGATCAGATATAAAATTGTTTCTCTATATTGGCTTAATCTAGGATTATATACGGAATATTTTCCTCTAATTTTTTTTACGATTAAATCAGAGTGTCTCATGATAGAAACTCTTTTGCCTTCTAAATTTCTAACAATCTGCAGTCCTAAAATCAAAGCTTCATACTCAGCCATGTTGTTTGTACATTTGAAGTTTAATCTGAAGGCATGACCTTATGAATGATTATTTTCCATGTTGTGAA
Organism: Pinus albicaulis; assembly: GCA_034641835.2. NCBI lineage: Eukaryota > Viridiplantae > Streptophyta > Pinopsida > Pinales > Pinaceae > Pinus > Pinus albicaulis. The sequence continues at coordinate 264,533,561 of CM076582.1, read as the reverse complement.
TCCAAACTCCTGCTCATGCTCCTAATTTGTTCACTGATCCATCAAAGTCTAGGTGCCACATTGATTCATGAAATATGTTCTCACTGTCTGGGTATTTATTTTTTTGTTTTAATTCTTTGTTGCTATCTATGCTAGTTTCAGAATTACATAAAATGAAAGAGTCCATATCAGTAGGTGTAGAATAAATAGGATAGTTTCGAGATCTTTCTACACTACTGACCATGTACTTCATTAGAGTTTCTCTGTAAATTTTCTTGGGTTGACCAAAAATTGAAATAGTGGCATAAGACAAGTCTAACTGTAGAGATCCCTGCAGTTTTGCCCCCTATGAGCGAGATAAAAACATTCCATACTTAGGAGGGATATCAGCTACTACAATATCCATGACTATACTTTTTTCAGGGTATTAGACTAGAGTGACACATAAATATTTGATTAAGCTTAGACATTTCACTTTACTAGAATCAAATGAGAAAAGATCTTTATAAGGTCTAGTGATGTCTAAATTCAAAGTTTCCATAACGGATTTTGGCATTAAATGATGTGAGGCTCCTGAATCTAACATCGCATTATGTAAAATTTGATCATGAACAGTCAAGCTAATGTAGAAAGGAGGAACTCCTCCTAGGTGTTTTCAATTTACCTCAAGACCAAAAATTAGTTATGGTTGGTCATCACTCAAATTAACATAGTCTTCTCCTTCATTCATGTTTAACATGTAAGTGATATGTGATTTGTATAAATCATGCTTAACCAACTCTGTTAAAGGAATTGGTATCTTCAATTTGGCAATTTCAGTTTGGATGTTAAATGGTGCTTGTGTTTTTCCTAACTGAATTATTTCTTCTTTTGTAACTGCAGTTTGAGTGTGTTTCTCTTATTTTTCTACATTTGGTTTTTCATTTTATGTTTGTGTTTCCACTGTTTTGATGCTTTTTATCTTCTTTTCAGGGGCAGTTTCAGTTGCAGTGGTAACTTTGGCAGTTTTGGAAGTTTCAGCAACTATTTTGGCAGCAGCTATTTTAGGATCAGTTGATTTTGGATCAACAGCAGATGTTTTAGGGTCAGTAATTGTTGTTTTAGCAGAAATTGTTGTCTTACCAACAATAGATTTTTGAGGATCAGCTGATGTTTGAACATCAATATATGTAATGTCAACAATTTTAGGACTGGGTGCAATTTTAGGACTAGAAATTTTCTGATTAGGATTTAAATTTTTGTGATTTGAACTATAGTTTTGCTGGGTTTCCCTAGGGAGGATTTGCAGTACTTTGGTTGTAGGAGCTTTTACTGCTTTCTTTGTTTGAGTTTGGGCAAATTTCTTAGTAGGGGCTTCTACATTTTTCTTACTCCTAAGGTTATATTACTTATGAGCTTCATTAATGGTAAACTCATAACCTTGCTTGTAATCAAAAGACTCACCAGATTCTAACTGTAAATGTTGTAATTCATATAATTCATGTTCTTCTTGTGTAGGAAAAATGGTATTATCATCATTAATTCCCATTAGATTGATCTGAGTGTCTTAATCATCTTCGTTTTGGTGAGAACTTTCAATATAATTCTCTTGGAAAGATTTTCTTATTGTTTGATCAGGTGCTGATTCTCTAGATTTACCAATGTTGGTGTTTTTCCTGAAATTTGGATTTCTTATTTGAGGACCTTGTTTTTGGTTATCCCACGGTGGCTTCCTTTCCATATTGTTTAATCTATCCATCATTATTTCTAAGGTTTTTGCTAAGCTATCTATTTTAAGGTTTGCGGTTGATGATTCCTCCTTTATTGTCACTCTTCTTTCATTTCTCAATCTAGCTTTCTTGGCTAACAAGTTTGCTTCTACACTTATAGCATTACTTTGCATCTGCTCTAATATTTTTGGTTTCTCTCTCTCATTTGGTAAGCAATATCTATATCAGATCTGTCAGGGAATTTGATCAGGGCAGAGTCTGGAGGAGGTTTAAGATTGGCAGGGATTGCATTGTAAATACTGTTATACCTTGTACAATAGTCCTGAACTGTTTCATTAGGTTCTCTTTTTATGTTTTCAAATTTAGACAAAATTTGTAATGGATTCTTCTTTTTATCCCATCTATTAAAAAACATCCTATGGAAAGCAGCTAAATCAGAAACACTACCAGTAGGTAAACCTTTAAACCACTTCTTTACATCACTAGCTAAAGTTTAAGCAAAAAGTCTCATTTGAACATCAACTTCATCTATTTCATGCAATTCAAAGTAATCTTTCATTTTTTTAACATGTTGTTGGGCAGTGTAATGACTAGTTCCATCAAATTGAAAGATTTTTCTTTGGTAGTCTTGGGGCATTGCATGTAGAGGGGCTTGTAGGACTAATGGGTCATATCTAGCAGCCATAGCTAAGATACTGGTTGAACTAGGAGGTAAGTTTGAAGTGCTTGGTGATGAGGTTGAGATATTAGAAGATGCAGTTGGGATGTTAGAAGAGGTACTTGGAAATGAGAATGAAGAACTAGAAAAAGCAGTAGAAATACTAGGGGATGAACTTGAAGTGTTGGGAGATGGAAATAAAATTCTAGGTTGAAGTGGAAGCTTAGGAATGAAGGATTATGTGGAATGAAGTGTGGTGGAAATAATAGATGAGGTGGAACTAAACAAGGATGAACCTACAGATTCTAAATGACTGGTATCTAAATGATTGGTAGAAGGCTTAGGGGTATAGGCAGATAAAGCAGTCAATTCAACTGAATGTTGAAAATAAGTTTCATCAATTTCCTTAATCAAAGTTGCAATTAAAGCATCAAGTTTATCATAAACTTCTAGGGCTTTTTCATCTGAATCAAGTGAAACAGTTTCCTTCTTACTTTCAATAAATGAAATGAAATCAGGATCTATTACACTATTAGATGTCACTTTCTGATTTTGTTTTAAACAAAGATTGCTCAAAAGCTAAACCAAATTCAATGTCTTGTAAACTTGATAATTTATTGGGAAGAGAATTTGCTTTGATTAATGAATTTTTATTACCTAAACTTTCTACTCTCTTTTTTTCTTTAAATTTTGTCAGGATTATCTACTATTACAACAGGTTCTGGATCTGGATTAGACCTGGTATAATAGACTCTTTTGGAAGCCAGAATTTCAGTTTTTTATGAAAAGTTTACTCACAACCCTTTAAAACAATATTAAGGTGAAAATATAAGTAAAAGTATTTCCTTTAGGATTAATTTTAAACACTCAGGATTGGTTAGTCACTAGTATGGTCGCCAGGATGTTATCACTCCAATAATTCTCAAAGAGTTGTTTATTTTTCGGTTCAAAGAATATTAGAGGTAACCACAAACCTACTTTTAAGCCTTAGGATCTAGCCTTCCAAATGCTCAGAGAGGGCTCTCTCTATATGATTTATCTGTGTTGATTGTAGTTGATTTTAGGCTAGTTATGTAGAATTACTTGGGATTTGATTTTTGGATTTGGTTTGGTTTGGTGGTGGAATCACTTACTCAGATGGATAGATATAGGTCTTCTTACCATTGGGCTAATGGAGTCAAAGTGTCAAGTAACAGAGCTAGATCAAGGTTCTAAAGGGAAGTATTCACAGGGCAAGATAGTTTAGTCACTTCATATCCTTAGGCTGATGGTGAAAATGGTTTTAATCGGGGTAAGAGATCAATTAAGGGTTCTCAAATCTAGATAATGAGTGAAAAGACAGAGGTCAATCGAAACAAGGGAGCAATTAAGAATTCCCTAATCTAGATATCAGAAGAAAAACATATAAATGATAAACAGTTCAAGACAGAGTATAATTAAACATATTCTGTAATAACATTCGAGTTATATCATTTAGATTAAGCAAACATATAAGCAAGTGAAAACTTCATAACGAAACAATTGAAAAAATTGAAAGTACTTCATTGTAGTGGCCCAACACATGAATCCTGTAATATAATCTCTTTATTGCTTTAATCCAGTCTGCTAACTTGAAATTGGTACAATCACCCTCGGGTTCCAGAATAGTACAACTATAAAAATGTTCAACAATTCATCAACCCTCAATACTTCAAAATGTGAAGTATTTATACAAAAACTCTTAAAAATATCCTAAAATAAACTTAGGAATTATTCAAGGAAAAATAAATATCTTCATGCAAGAAGATAGAGACATCTATCTAACTAATGCAAGTTGTCCCTGCTTTTATTGATTTGTTGTTTAATTGTTGATTTTTTTTACTGATTTATCTGTGATTGTTGCTCAACGAAGGCTACAGTTGGGCAGTGGAGCGTCCTCTACGCTGACAGCTTTCACTCTGATTTGTAATTTTCGTTTAACTTTAGCTCTGACTTTTACTGATACTCTTTGACTCTGATACTCTTTAACCTTTTCACTGTTGTTTCACTTTTCATCATTCATTGTTCACTGTTCTATAACTGTACAAACTACCTGCTCTTTTTACTGTCTGACTGATATATTTTTCATTTGACTGCCTTGTTTTACTATTTGAACTTCATAGTAAATCAATCAATTTTTCCCAATTATCTGCCTCTAGTAATTTGATCTTCACCATCCTTCTGAATATCTCATCAGCCTCTGTGTATTTTGAGAATGTAGGCTTGTTGACAAATACGTGTTTTACCTCATGTTGCAGGTAAAAAAGGTTCTCAAAGATTTTGTAAAGTACCTTCCATGTTGGAATTCCCTGCATGGCTGAATTATTAGCTTGCACCTTAGCCACTTTTCTCATCTTCTTATCATAATCATTTTGCTTCATTAATCTGTCATGAATGACTAGTGGATTTGGAAGGCCTTTTTTTCTGAGAGTGTCAAACTTCATCATGAAACTTGTGATGGCAACTTCCATATTCTGGCATTTCTCTTCTAGTTGTATCATCAAATTCTTTTTATAAATTACCTTCCTAACTTCTAGGATGGTTTATGTCCGGTTGGTTATACCAATTTCTTCCAATTCTTGTATATTCTTTGAATTAAGGAATTTTATGATTTCATTAGCCTCCTCAGGTTTCTTACCAAGTTCTTATTTTATCTTCTGGATGGCTTCACCTGTTGCTTTAATTAGATCTTTCTGTTCATAGGTAACCTAAATGGATGACAAAATACCATTGACAGATTCAATGATATTGGCCCATAGCTACTGCTTGCCTTGTGCCATTGGTTCTTTCAGTGTTAGATCTTTCTCTAACTTCTTCAATTTCTCATTCAACCTGTTTGCCTTTTGTTCTTCATTCTTGTGCATAATCTAAGCAAGTTTCTTTTCATCCTCAAGAATTTTCAGTTGTTCTTTAAGTCTGTTAATTTCATTTGTCTGAATAGACATGTCCTGCATTGCTTTAATTAACTTGCTTCATCAGTTGGTTGTGTTGTTGATGTAAAGGACTCTTTGGCTGAAGTAGTATCTGATGTAATAGGAAGTGTTGTAGCCATGGGGACTGTAGGGGCCAATGACTCTACGAATGTGGAAGGTACAGCAGTAGTGACTACAAGGATGACAGTAACAAGGAATTCTTCTGCTCTGGCCTTTTTCTCCTTGACCAACTTGTCCATTTCATTCTCCATTTCCTTTATTTGGGCAGTCAACTAAAAAATGAGATTCATCATCTCATCTTTCTTATTTGCATCCTATAACACTTCCTTTGCCTGAGGATGTTCATTAGGAGGCAACTTAAGTTGTTTCTTTAATGCAGCAATGTCTGCATTTTTTTTCTTTATCAATTCATCTGCAAGTTTTACATTTGTTGGATCATATCCTACTTCAATAATCAAATCTTCCAGTGATTTGATTATGTTATCCTTAGCCTGTGAGGATGCCTTTTCTAATTTGAGATGATCTTTGATGTTCCCAAGAGTGTTTTGCAGCTTTTGTACACTCATGGCTTTATTTTTCATTGTTGAATAAAGCATTTCACCAGCTTGTTTGTGAAATTATATTTGATCAATTGGATGAAGATCTTCTGCTTGAACTTCATATGATGTCTTTTTGTAATCAGCTGATGATTTGGGATGCTTTACTTTAGGCTGTAGGAAGGTCATCTGCATCTTCCTAGTTTTGTAGTCAAAAGCATAAAGAAATTTGCTTTGGTCACTGAGTGACTACTTCCAATATTGGTTATATGTATCAGTTTTCAAGGCTTCATTTCTCATCTTTATCTCTTTGTATTTCTGCATAATGTCCATCTCCTTCTTTGCTAGTTTGCTGGATGAGGATACTTCAACACTGTGTTGTTTCTGAATCATTTGAGTGTTTGAAGTTGAAGGCTGGTGTGTTCTTTCAGCAACTGCAGGTGGAGCATTGTCTTTCACCACTGTTTCTGTATCAATTACTTCTATTGTTTCCACTTCTTCATTGACAGGATTTAATTTTGGCTTCTTCATGTACATCAATTTAAAATTTAGTTTCAGTATAGTTTATGAATTGTATGATCCTTCCTCTCTAATTATTTTTGAGTTTCTATCTTCTTAGGCTGGAGTTTGCAAGATTTGACTAGTATCACCTTGCTTCTCTGCCCTTGTCAAGGTGTTCTCCAACCATTCAGATTGATTGGAGTATTTCTCTATGTCTGGTTTTTTCTGATGCACATAAGGAGTTAATTTGCATTTAACTCTCAATTTTCTAATTACTCCTAGAGGATCATAATACCATAGAAAACTCTTATTGAATTTAAACTCTTGCAAATACTTTTTAGCCTCTAGACCTGCATCTCTATTATTATAAATAAAAGGGTCAACCTGATTTTGTATTTTGAAGTGTCTTCTTTTTGGCAGCCAAGAAATTAAATCCATCAGAATTAAGGATCTGCCTGATGTACTCAAGGGCAAATAACCTCATTGGGAGGTATTTGGGCAGCTTGTATGGAAGAAGATTTGATCCATATACCCTTATCTCTGTATGGTTTTGATACAAGTACCAATCTCTTGTCCTATTATGCTCTAATAATTGCAGGACCTTTTTAATTTCCTCACTAATTCTTGGCTACATGTTGCTTTTCAGCATATTGACCATAGGATGAATAAAAGAATCAATGAAATCTGTGTAGGTGGACTATGTGGAGTCTTTTCTGATAATTGGAGTCCAAAATATAACTGACTGTGAGTTACCTTCAACATCAAGCTTTTGAAGGTTGATGGTAAATTTCTGAGATTAAAAATACAAAAACATGTGGAATAGGGTTGATGAATACTTGAAAACACCTTCTTCGGGCATTTTAACAAGCTGTTAATGCATAGTATTAGCAATGTACTGGGAAAAATGGAAAATGGTAGCAGGAGGCTGAACAAGTGTGAAAGTAGACAAGAAACCTAAGACTGCAGCATCAACATGTTCATCTGTAAAATATCCCAGAATGTAGGACAGCATTGTGATGATATGCTTGGTTCTCTCAGAAAATATTGCAGATGGGTAAAGAGGATTTGTCTTGGGAGTTTCTACAGATGAAGGCATGAAAGTTTGGAATATTTGGAACCTCTTGGGGAAGTCCAGATTCATATATAACTGGGTAAGGTTCTCAATGGACAAAGGGGTTTCATCTAGCCTAGGTTGGATCTGCAACATTTGATTGATTGACTAAGTTGTGATGGTGAATAGAATTTCTTTTTCAGGGGTAATTAGGGCTCTCTGATCAGGGAAATAGCAAGATTGACAGAGTCTGATCACTTCTGGGCATTGGAAAGTCTGTGGGAGAACATACTTTGGCAAATTAGACTCCCAAATGAAAACCTCATCTGCTTGATCTATGGATTTGTCATGGCTCTAGTAGTGGAGCTCAAGAAGATTAAATTCAGTGACTGTGTCATTAATTTTAAAGTCCTTATCAACCAAGGGAGTGTGTTCTACATCTACAACATGAGGTTGCAGAGGATTAACAAATACAATGCTTTTGGAAGCCATTTTTTTGTTAATTTTACTCAATTGATTAATCTTTTGACTATAGAAATGGATTCAGGCCTTTGGGAGCACCTCAACAATATAATTACAGTTTGCAGACTGATTTAGGATGAAACAGGGGTTTATCCTCTAGACTACAATGATTTAATTGATCAAATTATACTCTTCTGTGTTAAAAAAACAGTCTCAGGACCTGAGGTACTCTGTGAAAAGAAAACTAGGGTCTGCAGAAAAAGGATTGGAAGGCACGGGAGGTTTCTTTTAGTCTACAGAGTCTCCTAGACAGCTTCAATTACTGAATTACTTTTTCTTTAGATTAAGAAAACAGACCTAAACACTGAGGAATACCTGGAGAAAATGAGTTTTTTAGTTTGTAGAAGGATTCTGAGGCAGCAGAGGTTTTCTAAAGCTCTTATGGTCTTTATAGTGCTTCAGATGAATTTTGTAGTGTCTTGCAGCAGCAAAGGTCTTGAAGTCTGGTGAATTGGGCTTAAAATGAGGTCGGAAATGCTCCTTCTGCGTGAATTTGTAACTAAAATGGTGAAAAAGACAGCAAAGGGCGACTATATGGATTTTTAACCAATCAGGGGTTAACATTGAATGTGTGGGTCAAATTCAAACGCGAGCGGTATGGTTGCAACGAGTAGGAATACAATCACTAATTTTCGCATTGGCAAAGGCAGTCGGGTGGTATAATTCTTGAGGATGTGACGCAATGAAATTGCGACACGTTGCAGGGAGTGAAACTCCGAAAACCGCACATTTTGCAAGGTTGGGGTGTGGTTAAAATTCGGGCTTTCGAATGTGTGAAAAGAGATATGGGCCATCAGATCTAATCGATATAGATCTGATGGTTGGGGAAATGTGATGGATCCATTGGGTATTTGATATGCGTGGGGCCCTGGATATTTGATAGGTTATATATGCATATAAACCGTGGTTTATATTGCATGGGGTTGGGATTTTAAGTTATGCAATAGGGTTAAATATGTAACCAATGGGGTTAGGGAAAGTGGGACATATGTATAGGCGGAGTAATAAAAAACCATAGATTATAAATAAAACATGGGTTGGGAAATATATAAATGAGGAATTAATATATACGGGATAAAAGTATAACGGGAGTTATATAAAATAAATTTAAATGTTAATAATGACATATAATGCGGGAGGTTAAATACACTAAGTTTTAACTTTAAAAACTGATATCGAGAAGGCATTTTTTCAATGTGGGACCCGACATATCACCTTTTTTTAAAGAAATGTTTAGGATAAAGGTATTTTTGGGTTTTTGGTGCATTTTTAAATGAAAATGGAAGTTAATAAAGGATTTTTACTTTTCCAAAGGGAAATATGCATTTTAACTTAGGAAAAGGGGTTTTGTAAGGAAAAATGTGTGACTAATGGGGAAAAAGGGTTAAAATGAAGGGGAAAAGGTATTTTTACAAGGGGAATGATTTTGAAAGGAAGTTAGTAAAAGAAATGACCAATTTTCTGCTATACATGCCTTGTGAAAAATGCTTCTACCTACCCATCAGCTACCGTAACATTTTTTATTCATTTCTTTGGGTGCATTTGAGCTTGCAGACCCTTATTCATTTTCTTTTAACAACAAACTATCTAATTTTATCCTTATTTCTTCCAAGGACTCAGATTAAACTGTTGAGCTCCTTATTATTCTCTACCTAACTACTGATCTACCAAAATTAAACAGATTGGCTAGATTTTTATTCTCTATCTATCAGCATAAAATTTAAAGCGTGAAAGGTCAAGATTAAGCAGTTTGACTTTCATGGATTGTGGCATTTTTGACAAGCTGCGCACAATCTTATTTAGAAAAAATAAAGTAAAGTAGTGGCATTTGAATTTGCATCACTTTCATGATCTATTTTATCTCTTTTTTTGTTGGGGTTCATTTTCTATATTCTTTTTTATCTTTTTCTTTTAAGTCCTTTGATTTTTCTTTTAGGACTTTTACCCTCTTTACATTTTTTATTTTTAATATGGGAAAACAATTTTGCAGAAAACAAAGTATGTACATATTACAAGACTAATCAAAGTCAATTCAAAATTATGAATCCTATTATTATAGGACCCTAACACTAGGAATAGGAACTATGATGCCCCCCTGGACACCAACCCATCAGGTATGAGCACGAGTGCACCTACTACACCGTTACCCATATCCAAAGTACCTATAAAGCCCTTTCTGAAAACAGTCAAGGGGTCAACCAGGCACGTAGGACATCACTCAAAATTTGACCATAAATATAGCATGGTGGATGATTTAGCACAATCACCCACTGCCATGTTAGCCTTAAAAGTCCTACAATCATGCCCAAAACAACGGAAAGCCCTAATTTTCAGATTAGGCACAATCGACCTTTCGGATTCGCGCCTAATGGCTTTTGACCTAGACAAAGCAAGCCCTAGCATTCCTTCTCTAATTACCTTCCAAAAACCGATGTTAGTCCAAAACATCACCATACACCGATGTATCACTGACGAAGGAGCATCTACATGCATCATGTCCAAATCCATTTGGCAGAAGTTGGGATCGCCTGAACTGAAACCATCTGACATCATGCTTTAAGCATACGACGGTCGACCTTCAGCCCCCATAGGTCTATATCAGAATATCCCTGTAAACTTGGTCGGAAAGACAGTACTTATAAACATTGAAGTCTTGGACGCACAACTAGACTACAATATACTCTTTAGGAGGAGTTATATGTACGCCATGACTGCAATAGTGTCCTATATCTTTTGGGTGATGATGTTCCCTCATGACGATCGAATCATCACCGTCGACCAACTTACATATTATTATAAGAAGCCCATGACGGCTCTCGATGTCATTTTACCTTACGTAGACACAACTATGGAATCGCTTAGCGATATACAGAATTTTGCCCCGGTCAATTCAAACCATCATCGATCCTCGGATCATTCCTAGGAGATCCCCCTATCATACCAAAGGGAAACCCAGAAATCACGAGGTCGCCAGTGTGCATGATGTCATCATCAAACACCGAAACCAGCCCAAATATGGAAACAAGTAGTATGAAGACCGAAGCCACTGGCACGACATTCCTACCCTACGCCATCGCACAAACCCCATTTTTAGACCCCCCACCTGGTTTTGTGCCAAAGCGAGTCTTGGCAACTATTACATTGCCAAACATGTCTTTTGCAATACTTGTGTGGTATTTGGTCCCACCAACCATGCTAGGAAGTCCTAGCATCACTTTTTTACAAGGATAACCCCTATCACCCATCAAGAGGCCACAACAGTTAATGAAACACCCATAGCAGCACTAGCTAACGCGACCAAGAAAACCAACAAAAAAGGGAAGAAAATCGAAAACCCCAAAATACCTAGGGCATTACAACATTGCGCATTATGTGATATTGTAGGCCATCCTACCAATATTTTCCCGGAGTTAGATGAATTAAAACCTCTTCTAAACACCAAAAGAAATTTCGCGACCTCAAGTTCCCATAAAAAGGAACAAGCCACAAAAAACCAAGGGAAATAATTGCGCACCAATCACGCATGCACCATATGTGACCGTTATGGGCATTATACCCATCATTGCCCATAGATGCCACGATATAGGGATGCCCTGCAAGCCCTAGAGAAATCTTACCTACAGGACCCCTCAGATCCACCCATGCAAATGGACGAGGGAGAGCCTAGAACCATATTGTACCTATGAGAGGAGCATATATCCCACTCATACACAGTCATCCCAACGGACCAAAGACGGCAAACGGAGACCACTCGACAGGCCCCAGTTTACGCACTGTGCGACGAGTCTGACCACTTAGTCACACAGTGTCCCAAATTAAGGGTGTTTAACTGTTGGTACCAATTCCCTCATGTTTCCCAAAGAAACTAAGTTCGGCATCGACAACATACATGTTAGATTTTTCAAAGCAACCACCACGTGTGTTGTTGTCCCCACATCCATCGGTTCCGGTCCATGTTGGATTTCATGTGACGCTTCATAGCTGAAAACTCCAACTTAGCCGGCTTGGACATAGAATCTGCGAACAGTGCTACCATTCAAGGGACAGAAGCAGCAAGAACCATATTATATGTGTCTGAGGAGAGACAATCACTTGAACGACCACCTCCCCCCTGTTATCGCCCCCAAGCTCATGTCCAGCTCTGCGCACTCTGTGATGAATGAGATCACTTCATCACCGACAGTGCAGCTCTAGAGTTGTTTCAAAAATGGTATCCAGTCAACCCTATATACTACGATGGCTTACGAGCAGACCAGTATTCATGTCGAGTGTGTTCAGGTGACCAACAAGTTCGCTGTTGTCCCTACATCCCCTGATTTCATTCGGCGTTAAATAGTTTACACCACGCCTCACCGCAGCAGACGAATCAGATTCAGAATCCGTAGAAAGTTTGACAACTCAAGAAAATGGGGCAACCAATTCCATTTTCTTCAAGTCAGCAGAAAAACAACCAATAAAGGGGCACATCATCACCCCTAACCGCCTTCCACGGATAAGCCCAACTTGCGCATTATGCGACGCACGTAACCACTTGGTCGCCCAATGCCTAGATTCAAGATCATTCTGCAAATGGTACCCAATTACTCCAGCAATCCAAAGGGAATGGAGAACCAAGGAAAAATGGTCTTGTCTGATTTGTCACAACAACCATCAGACTCGACAATGTACTTACATCTCCCAATTTCGACCTTTGTTACACACCATACGCTCATTGGTTACCCAATACCCCAATGTAACTGGTCTAGAACCAAGGCAGCCTGACGCAAGGCAATCTTCCCCCCATCATTACCAAAACATCAAGAAGGCTAAGATGACCCATCTTCCTAACAGGGCCCAAAACCAGCCAAGAACGGCATGTGGGTTGTGCAATAGAAATGACCATAAAGTCAATCAATGTCAGGAACTCAAGAAACTCACTGACAATCTTCTCATGGTCACCACTATCCCACAGATCAATCTCTCCAATCAGGAGAAGATCACACGTTGTTATTGCAGGATTTGCTCGCAATTCCACCATACTATGAATTGTGAATACCTCCCAAGGCTACGAGCAGCAAGGGTAGCATTGAGTTTGAACTCCCTAAAAGAGTCAGACCAACCAAAACCAAAGACTCGAAGATGGCAAAAGCGCAAACATGCCCCAATGCCCAATCATCTCCAAGCATCCACTTCGGACATAGAGTAGTGTTGGCTCTCACACCATCTACTCGATAAGCACCTTGACAACGTGCACCATTTGCACAAGTCACAATCACGAAACAGAGTTGTGCCCCTTAATGGAAACATTTAGGCACCTCTGCACTCAACACAACGTCCAAATCCAGGAAAGTGTGAGTACCCTTAGTACGCCACGAGAAGAGCATAAGCTTGCTCTCACACAAGCCACCACAGTGGAAATTCCTCCACCATCCAACGTCGACGACACACAACACCACATACGATTCATCTCATCATGCATGGGAACCATGACTCGTGTTGTCTGCTCATTTGTCATTGGTGTCGAGACCGCTCATCCGTTTGCGGATTTGTGAAAGTGTAGCTGTGGACCTGTGTGATACTCGTTGCATACTTAGAGCCTCTAGTACAGATCTACAATGACAAACTTGAGAATTAGAGACCTAAATACTACAAATCTTGGGAACAATCTATGGTTTGATATCAATTTGTGTTTGGAAGCTCCTTGAGACTACCTCCTTGGACTTGGAACATTTGAAGAATGCAAATGTAAATTGAAGAAGTCTTATTAAAGCAATTGATGGAGATTTTGAAGAAGCCCCCTTGGAGATATTTTTTGGAGCAACCTTTGAAGATTTGAGAAGCAGACATCTTATAGAAACATTGTTGTTGACTTAGAGTTGTAGCATTATTGATGTAATTTTGAAGACCATTTGTTGGATTATTGTTGGGAAAAGACCTATTGTGCAACTGTTGGAGAAATCCCTAATTAAAGCAGACTTGAAGGCTATTTTGGAGCTTTGGAACCTTACATATCTTGGAGGCATTCTTGGAGATCTTGATGCGTGATTGAAGCCCTCGTGGATTAACCTGGGAGAAGATTGATTGGGTATCATGAAGAGAATTGGCAACACCTACTAAAGTTGTCATTCGTGAACAAAGTGTCTTGAATATTAATTGATGGCATCGTTAAAGATATTATTAGGGTTTGTTACAGAATACATTGGAAGCGATGAAGAACTATTGATTCTATTTTGAAGAAAAAAACATAGGGTTGGTGCCCTAGAGGATTGGATCCTCAAGAAGACCAGGTTGGAGTCTGATCCAATTGAGAGGATTGGAGTCCTCAAGAAGACCAAGTTGGTGCTTGGAAAAGAACAGGTTGGAGCCTGGTTTGATTGAAGATTGGTGTCTTCATCTAGGGTTGAAGCCATGAACATTATTGTACTTGATTCGTTGTAAAGAGGATTGGAGTACTTGTCAATCTTATTAATAAAATTATTTATCTTTTTATTGTTCATTTTGTGTTCTATTTAAGTGATGTTAATTGGTACAATAACAATTGTAAAAGGAAATTCTGATTCAACCCCCCTCTTAGTAATTCCAACAATATATTAGTGACTGTAAGGTACAATCAGTTTTGCTTCTTGTGGCATGATCTTATAGACACATACCACAAGAAAGAAAATACCTGAATACAAGTGTATATGCAAAATGAAAAATGTAATTTCTTTTCAATTTTGTAAATAATGGAATTTACGAGCCTTTTCTCCTGAAAAGAAAAGTTCTCATTTTCTTGATTTATATTGAGATGATTGTGATAATGTGTGACTGAAATTAGTTGCTAATGACTAATTACTCTTGTTGTAATTGAAGCATCAACACAAGAATGTGTGTGAATATTTTGTTTTTCTTTCTTAAACCCATAATTCTCTAATTTGTAATATTATTTAAAGAGTAGGATGACTTTGAACAAGGAATTTTGATTTTTCCGATAAAGTAGTTAGTTTAGTTGAAAAGTTCATATTTTCGTCATTTATTTATGAACAACTATGACTTTGTATTATTCAAATTAGTTGCTACTTACTAATTACTTTTGTTCTAATTAAAATACCAAGGCAAAAACATGTGCATGAATGTTGTATTTTAGTGAATTATATTTTCATTTACAGTTCTGCATCATTCTTCTTATGATTAAATGATTAATGTGAACTTAGATCATATTTACTACTTTTGGCTTCTTCATAAGATAGTTTTATTTCTTCGTATTGACTTTCAAAACAAAAATAGAAATCAGCAGGGACTAACTACCATTTTCCTTGTTAATTTAAGAAAAATAATAACATAACAACATATATTTAATTTAATACAAATCATCAATAACAAACTAAATGTTTCTTTGGTTTGTTATTTTATGAGTAATTTAGTTTATTTGGTTTGTTATTTTATGAGTAATTCATGATTTGTTGGATTAGTTTTTGGTAAAAAAAACATTAAATACATTTATCTTAAACATGGTTTTTTTTTTTACACAAAGGTTTTTTCATTTTTTTATTTACATAACAATGGCTTTAATCAAATAACTTATCAACAACAATTTTACATCTTGTAAAAATAAATCTCATTGGCAATATTTGATGTCATGTTGTAAGGTGGTTATTAATATTTTTTGGACACTTCAGAGCTATCAATATTGGTGGAGCTATAGCTCCATTAATGCACTGGGACAAGATATGTTACCCTTTGTCAGTTATGACATATACTGTCCCAATACATTAATGGTACTATAAATCCATAAATATAAATATTAGTTGCCTTTGACATTTTAATATCATACCGTGAGTTAATTATTACTCACCTTAATATCATAAAGATAATTATTACGCACCTGTCATACTGAGAGTTGGTTATTACTCAGCTTTCAAACACTTTATGAAACAGCTACTTCACAAAATATTAACTCTGAAACAATTTAAATCACCATACACACACTAATTAATGCCACAATGTAAAGTAGTTATAAACCAACCTGCAACTTTAACTAATAATGTTTAATGAATATAATAAGATTAGATGGATCGTTCAGAGAATCAATGAATATTAGAATGGAAAAGAGATCCACATCGAATTGAGTTCTGTGATGAGTTTCTTAACGGAGGAGGGGGCAATTCGACCAAATTCTGGCTATAGTATGGGCCCACGAAGAGTATAAACCATCTATATTGGGCACTCATAAAAAGTTTTCAATGTTGGATGTTTCAGTCCTATGAGTTATGATGGACTACAGTAGATGCAAATGAATCATCAGGAAAGGAAATGCAGTAAGCCAATCTCCATTCAGTAAAAGCCCCTGCCAATCTCCAGACCATAAAACTCTCCCAACAAGGATTTGGTCGGTTTATAAATATGTTATGTCAATCTCCAGACAGTAAAAGCCCCAGCTAATCAGGATTTGGTTAATATGTTGTATTCACTCCACTGAGGTTCAAATCCCCGGAAGTCCGGGCCCTGTTTGCCCATTGTGGGTCATCCAACCCATGTAAGCAAGCACTTTCATGGAATACCGACCAGGTGTAAGTGGAATTTGGAATCAGATGTCCCATTTGGAATATGCAGGTTGAACATGTTGATTCAAAGCATTTATGAAATAACAGAAAGTACAAGGACCTGGGCCCTCTGGTTCAAACTCATGCTGGTGAGGGTTTCAAAAAGAGGATTCGTTACAAGAGTTCAGATGGGCAATTTGGAATCAGATGTCCCATTTGGAATATGCAGGTTGAACATGTTGATTGAAAGCATTTATGAAATAACAGAAAGTACAAGGACCTGGGCCCACTGGTTCAAATTCATGCTGGTGAGGGTTTCAAAAAGAGGATTCATTACAAGAGTTCAGATGGGCCATGGCAGCAGTTCGATTCTCTTCGGGGAATTTTAGGGGAAAAAAAGCTTGAAGATTCGGCATATTGGAATGTTTGGCAGACATACCCCTGCCGCCATTTGAAAAGGAGTACAATAAATTGCTTTGCACTGTTCCAAAGACTCTCTAAGTGGTCCCTATCGAGTTTTATTCTTCCGATTTTTCTTCGAGAAAGAAAACAATGGAGGACTATAAAGTCTAGAACATTTTCATTGTGCAAAAGAAAGTGATAAGCAGTGCTGTCTAGAGCTGCCTTACCTCCGTGATTGAGCAACCCCGTGAAAAGAAAAGAATTGCGTTGCAGCGGCACGAATCTCTCACTCTGGAAATCCAGGGTTCTGCAACCTAGTCTTTAACTTCATGGAACCTGCCATTTGGGGGAAAAGCTGCCGACTGGCCCCGCCAAGCTGAACCGTCAATGTCCAGTAGCACCTTTACTCAATTCCAAAGCGGCAGTTGAAATGGGTAGTTCGCTACCTGAGACCATACCGCCAGCAAGGAAACACTGCCATTGAACCATGATTATCACGATCTTTGCCTTAACCAAGTCAAAACCATCGCTTCGTCCTCGAAATCATAAAGTTCGAACCAATGTGGTTAAACCTTTCAGTCAGTTTGTAGGCGCTCTACCATATCATAGGCCAGAAGCAGCCTTTTTCTGCCCTTCCCCATGCCCTGCATACTGCAGCACACAATTCATTTAAAGCCATAATACAGCTCTGGAATTGCATCAAAGCTACAGGAAATGTGGCCATGGGAGAATTTTCTTGTTTAATGATCTCTTTTCGGACCGTTGTCCCATCTCCAATTTTTCCCACCAATTAAAAATGAAATCATGAAATTTAAAAATTTATCAATTTTATTTTTATTTTTTTGGGAAAATGGTTTAATAGCTTGGTTTTTTTAAACATTTAATTTAAACTGTGTGTGTTTTTGGGTTAAAAAAGGGGTAGACTAGGTGAAAGAGATATTCAAAGAGAAACTTCCTTAATAAGAGAGGGTTTTTATTTTTTTGGGAAAATGGTTTAATAGCTTGGTTTTTTTAAACATTTAATTTAAACTGTGTGTGTTTTTGGGTTAAAAAAGGGGTAGACTAGGTGAAAGAGATATTCAAAGAGAAACTTCCTTAATAAGAGAGGTCCCGAATCCTTCCTTGGACGTAGTTTGATACAAATCAATACTATCAAAGAACCATTTTCATTTTATTTTTTAATTAAGGTTTAAAATCAAATTGAGGTGTTGTTACTATAACATAAGTATATTTAATAATCAGTAATTTAAATATACCAATAAGCAATAAGTTATGGCTTAGTAAGAGTTCAAACTCTTTATTTTTATAATTTATTATGATCAAAAAGTTAAGAAATAATGACCAAATGATTTAGGAATGGAGTCTAACTGTTAGGCCTTAGAGTTGGGCGCATCTTTAACCAAAACACATGCCATGGGTGACATCCCCATCACATAATTTGCATTGAAGGTATCACAAGAAATACGACAAAAGATGAGCTTGGGCGAGAGCATGTCAACATGGATGTCAAAAAATTGAAGATGGGGTTTCTTCGGATATGGGCTTAGTGGCACAAGCGCCACAAGGGCATAGCACGACTAAAACATGCAACCCTAAGACAAGTCAACAGAGTGTCATTTAACTGTGCACTCATGTCGGCCCAAGGTACCATGGGTCCCAGCGATGAGTGAGCAGGTATAGTGGCCGTGAAATGCGCAAGCATGCAGGTACGATCATTGAGTGGTATATAAGTGAAGGAAGGATGGTTGGAGCAACGGGAGGTCGATCCAACCCGAAGTCACATTATGGAACAACGAGCCGTGTCATATAAAAATTATTAATTATTACTAATTGTAAATTGTATTAGGTTGTATTAGGCAAAGGGCATGATCCACTCACCAAGAGACACCACAAGGTTGTATTTAAGCCATGTTTTGTCTCATTTTGTAACTATCCTATCATTCTTCAATAAAATATATATTTGTTTCTATCTATTATTGGGCTTTTGTGCTTCATTTGGTATTAGAGCAGCTTCACTCCTCGATGTGTACAGTGTGCTGATCAACATTGTTTCTAGTTCGGCCGTTCTTCGCCACCAACCGTACCTATGCTTCATTTTCTTTCGTACAAGCATCATCGTCTCCTCCTTTCCATTGACAATCAAACAACCATTTATTTTTGTTTCTGCATCTACACTCATCTAACTAACCCCATTCGATACAGCCATTCATCACATTTATTTTTCCCAACAACCACTGCATTTCCACTCTTTAGCAGGCAATTTTTGAAATTATTTCGCTCTATAGCACTCGATTTCTGCAACCTCCGCCAGAGCCGCTGCCCGACGCCTTCTGCCTATCTAATCCCCTTGTTCTGGTATTGTTTAACCCTTGAACTCGTTCTTCCTTTCGTTGTTCTTCCCTTCCCACCGTTCCACTGCACCCATTCCACCTTATTCCACTGCCTCGTGCATCATTTTGCTGTCGTTGTGCCCTCGTGCACCGTCAGCCTACCAGTCGACCATCCCAACTCCCGTCAATGTCTTCATTATGATGCCCCAGTGCACCGTCATCCGCTTAACCGATTCTTCCCAAGCTTCTGCTATCACCAACCCTCCCCGACTCCACTATCTCTCTGTCGTCATATCGTAGCATAACTTATTCACAAGCAAGTTCGTATCTTATGTGGGCAACGATTGACTTATTTGTATGATTGATTGACTTTTTTTTTTTACGATTGAACATTATATATATATATATATATATAGTCATAATATAACAAGTAATGAAATTTAATTCATTTTTATATAAAATTTAATTAATTTTTATATAAGACTCAATTAAATTTTAATTTAATTTAGAGAAATAAATAAATAGGATCAAGTTAAGAAAAAGAGTTAAACTAGCAGACAAATATACACCCCCTCAAACCTGTTCCGAATGTCGTCAATGACAATGACCGATTTCAACAAAAAATTGGTTAATCTTGAGAATAAGATTACTAACCATTACGATGAATTTAATAAAAAAATAGTTGATCTCGAGAGTAAGGTTACTGACATTCCAATGATATCAAGAAACTTCAAGATAAGACAAATTGAATAGAAAGACAACTTGGGAAAAATCATAGCGAGTCCATAGATGATCATAATAAAACAATGTTGTTACTAACCTCTATTTGTGATAGGATGAGTATTTCACTCGAACAAATATTCCAGAATATTGAACATAATAAACGGCACAATTCAGCAGATTCAGCAAATTCAGCAGATCATCATGAAAAAACTGAGTCTCCAAAAATATCATCCTCGCACCATCAAGAAAATAGTAACACGAATTTTCAAAATAAGCACCTCCGGAATACATTCACTAATCAATACCCTTTTTTTGCTCTGCCGTTAGCGGCATATCAACGAAGAGCTAAAATCGAGCTACTCAAGTTCGATGGTAACGAAAAATGCAGAGTTGCATGGCTCAATAAAGTCGAAGGGTACTTCGAGTTTTACGATATCGACAATGATGACGAAAAGATTAGGCACACTTCCATGAAAATGGAAGGAGAAGCATATAATTGGTATATGTGGTGGAAGAAAATGACACCCGCTATCAGTTGGAGAAAATTTAAGGATGTGTTCTTTAAAAGGTTCCAAGGTATCAAGGAAGAAGAGTTATTTTCAACACTCATCAAATTGCGACAAAAATGAGATGTGGATAAATACACTCGAGAATGGGAGACCTTAGCGACACGAGTACCTAGATTACCAAAATCTCGTCTAGTCCAATCGTACATTTTGGGACTTAAAACCCATCTACAAGTAGAGCTTGAGCTTCATGACATCACATCGATAGAAGTAGCAAGACAAAAAGAAAAAGTTGCTGAAAAGAAATTTGAAAATATATTTTGGTCAAAGCCAGAAAGAGTATATTCGAGACAAATATTTCCTCAATCTACAAATACATATAATACAAAATATGTCCCACCTCATCTTTGTGAAGGAGAAAAATCTAACGTGGAAATACAAAGGATGAAAGAGGGCAAGTGCAAACACTGTGGTGAAAAATGGGACCCTAAGCATAGGTGTGCAAAGGGAAAAGAGACAAATAATCTATATAACTATGAAGCAACTAATGATTCTAACAATGATGAATCATACATAGAAGGAATTGAATACACCCCAGAGTTATCTCCAGAACTACATGACGAAAGCATTCTGTAAGTGTCATTATCAGCTATGATAGGTATATCACAACCCCAAACACTAAAATGAAAAGGACATATCAAGAAGAACAACGTAATGGTTCTCATCGACACTGGAAGCACCCACAATTTTTTAGACTCAACATCTTTACATTTCATATGCCCAACATGAAGGTAATGGTAGCCAACGAAAAGAAGATTGAGAAAGTAGGGAAATGCCATAAGGTGAAATTGCAGATTCAAGACTTTAATTTAAAATCTCCATTCTACATCGTACTACTAGGAGGAGTAAATGTGGTCTTAGGTATCCAATGGCTACAAACCTTAAGCACTTATTTTTCAAACCATTAAAAGCAGTTTATAAGCTTTAAATGAGAAGGGCAGAAGCACAAGTTATATGGATTCTAAACACCAGAAAATCAAATCGTGTCGTCATCCCAGATGATGAAAATGATTCGAAAAGGAGTGCCAGCCTATATAGTACAATGACACCAATTAGAAATGTTATCTGCAAAAATGATTAGTGAAGGGTCACCAGAAGTACAAGGGCTAATTCAGAAGCACGAAAAATTATTCCAAGACTTGCCTATGAAAATTCCTCCTAATAGAGAAATTGAACATACAATAGAAGTCAAAGCAGGATCAGACCCCGTCAATATCAAGCCATATCGGTATTTTCATTACAAAAAGACTGAAATTGAGAAGATAATCCAAGATCTTTTAAAATGTGGGGTCATCTAAAAAAGTAAGAGTCTGTATGTTGCTCTCGTTGTATTGGTAAGAAAGAAGGATGGATCGTTCATGATATGCATTGATTATAGAGGATTAAACAAGATAATGATTAAAAATAAGTTCCCAATTCACTTTATTGATGAAATGCTCAATGAACTATATGGCGCAAAATACTTCTCAAAATTGGACTTAAGGTCAGGCTATTACCAAATTAGAATAAGGTTGGAAGACATACCAAAAACAACGTTCTGAACATACGAAGGTCACTATGAATTTAAAGTAATGCCTTTTGGGTTAATGAATGCACCAGCAACATTCCAAGCGACTATGAACGTATTATTTCGTCCATATCTTAGGAAGTTTGTACTAGTGTTCTTTGATGATATTTAAATTTACAGTAAAACTTGGAAGGAGCACCTACAACATTTGTATAAAGTTCTTACACTACTGGAAGAGCATCAGTTCTACGCTAAGAAATCCAAATGCACCTTTGGGAAGGAAGAAGTAGAATATCTCAGACACATAATATCCCATGAAGGAGTAAAAGTGGACCCTAATAAAATCAAGGCTATAAAAGAATGGACCAAACTAGTTAATATATCCAAGCTAAGAGGGTTCTTAGGATTAACGGGATACTACCAAAGATTTATTAAAATATATGCACACATAATTGCACCTCTAACAAATATTTTAAAGAAGAATCCATTTCAATGGAATGAGGAAGGAGGAAGGTGTTTTGAAGAATTGAAGGAAGTTATGTCCAATGCCCTAGTATTGGCAACTCCAAATTTATCTAAACCATTTATCATCGAGTGTGATGCTTCCGATTCGGTATAGGTGCAGTGTTAATGCAATAAGGGCATCCAATAGCTTTTGAAAGTAGGAAGCTCAATAAACGAGAGCGTCTTAAATCCACTGACAACAAGGAAATGCTCACTATTATGCACACATTGGCTAAGTGAAGACAATATCTGTTGGGAAGTAAGTTCTCCATTTGAACAAATCATAACAGTCTTCAGCACCTCCTCCAACAAAAAACACTTTCTGAAGAACAACAAAAATGGATTGAAAAAATTTGTGCCTTTCACATGGAGATATTACATAAAAGGGGAAAAGACAATGTAGTAGAAGATGCCCTGTCTAGGAAGTATGAAGAACCAACACTACTTTCAGTCATGATTGTTGTTACTAAATGGCTTAATGAGATCCGAAGTGAGTATGCCAAGGATCAAGAAATAACCGTTATAATCAATAACCTCCGAGGCAACTCAAAATTTTAATGGAAGAATGACATTTTATGGTAGAAGGGAAGAATCTATCTGAATTCAAACTCCAAGTTTAAATCAAAGATACTCAAGGAGTCACATGATTCTCTGTCAGTCGGACATGTATAATTCTTTAAAACTTACTGCAATGCATGTCAATCATTCTTTTGGAAGGGGATGAGTCGCAATATTCAGAAATATGTAGCAGAATGTGACAAATGTCAAAGAAATAAAAGTGAAAATATTATGACACCTGGATTACTTCACACCTTAAACATTCTGAATCAGAAATGGAAGAAATATCAATGGATTTTATTGAAGGGTTACATGTATCCGATGGCAAGGATAAGATCTTCGTAGTAGTCGACAGACTCACTAAATATGCTCACTTTATTTCGATAAAGAAATCATACTCAACAAACCAAATTACTAATATATTTTGCAAAAATATTTATAAACTACACGGGTTTCCGAAAGTCATTGTGAGCGATAGAGATGCCGAATTTAAGGGTAATTTCTGGAAGGAATTGTTCAGCCATATAGGAGCCTACCTAAATATGAGTTCTTCTTACCACCCTCAAACAGATGGACAAATAGAGGTTGCCAATAATTGTTTGGAAGCCTACCTACGTTGTTACGCTATAGGAAAAAAAAAAAAAAGTGGGTCCAACGGTTGCATCTCGCTGAATGGTGGTATAACTCTACTTACCATAGGTCAGCAAAATGACTCCATTCCAAGCTTTGTATGGGTACGAACCCCCAAAATGGAAAGATATAGTTACTGTCTAGAAAAATCTACCAGTTGTTAAAAACCAACTAGAAGAAACCCAAAATATCATCCAAACCCTAAAAGAAAATTTGAATAATGCAAGAAACCGTATGAAGCAACAAGTTGGCCAAAACAGAACTAAGAGAATTTGAAGTTGGAGAATGGGTATTTTTCAAGCTCCAACCATACAAATATTTGTCCTTGAAACAAAAAGGAAAACATAAATTAGCACCAAAGTTCTATGGACTGTATCAAATCAACAAAAATATTAGCCAAGTTGCATATGGTTTAAGCCTTCCAGATAAAAGCCGTGTTCACAAAGTCTTCCATGTATCCTACCTTAAAAGGGCACTTGGTGACCATTAGTCAGCACAAACAACACTTCCAGTTTTAGATGATGAAGGAAGAGTCATTTTAGATCCAAAAGGTATCATATCCACCAAAGAAAAGAAGCTCTGATCTCGTGTAATCAAGGAGTACCTAATCAAGTGGAAAGACTTACCAGAAGAAGAATCTTCTTGTGAGATCGAAGCATTTCGTCAACAACATCCATTGTTACGTATGCTTTGAGGACAAAGAATCTTTTGAGAGGAAGGAAATTTTATATAAAAATTATTAATTATTACTAATTGTAATATGTATTAGGTTGTATTAGGAAAAGGGCATGATAAAATATCATGCCCATTCACCAAGATACACCACAAGTTTGTATTTAAGACATGGTCTCTCTCATTTTGTAACCATCATATCATTCATCAATAAAATATATATTTGTTTCTATCTATTACTGGGCTTTTGTGCTTCAAGTCGGCCCCAATTAGGCAGTAGAACCGTGAGGAGAAGTTAGGTTGTGGAGCATAGGACTGTGAAGGAGAAGTCACATTATACAACAAAAGTGCCATATAAATAAAGGAAGCACACGAAGGGAAGGGAGGACAAGATGGAGGACACAACAAAAAAGAAGATCAAACTCAAAAGAGATAAGATGAGTTCAGTTAATAAGAAGGAAGTCGGATAAGAAGACAATCAAGTGCAAGGAGCAAAACTGACACCAAGGAGGAGCAAAGAAGCTTGAGTGGATTTGTGGTAGGGTAGACCCCAAGCAAAAGAGGAGATCGAACTAAAGTCATGTTGAGTCAAGTGAAGGGTGACTTGCGTAGGGTGGAATAAGGTGAACAAGTTTCTCTTTGTATTTGCCTGTGGTTTCTGGCATTGTGTTGCGTGAGACTGAGCCATTGTCTTAGGTCTTAATGTAATATGTGATCCTTTATCAAAACATAAGGCTAAAGGGTCATTTCATATCAAATTTTCACATATAATTATATTGATGATATGATGTCTTTACATATATCAGTCATGAATGATTGATGAATGGAGGTTAACTTAAGTGGAGTGACAATAAGAACTACTTATACTATATTGAAGTGTTATGATATTCCACTCAGTAACTGATAATATAGAGACTATATAAATAAGCTTATTGTCAGGTGTAGTCTGAGTTTAGTAACTCTACACTACACTACGCAATTGTGCAACACATTAGTGTCACACACTCGAGGGGTCATGGTGTGCTCATCAAAGCACCTTATAATCATGTGAATCCCCTAGGGTCATGGCATGTGGTTTTAGGGATATGACGCAAACAAAAGTGTGTAGGTATTCACCACATGGACGTGGAATATATGAGCTACCACAAGCAGGAAGAGATAGTGCAGTTATTTACCTCAAGGAGGTGTTATCAAAAGAAACACAACAAGAGGTCCATGCAAGGACCTAAGTAGGTGTGAATGATTTTTGTAGCTATCTCAAAAGGAAGAAGCACAATTGAAAGAAGATTGCAGAGATAGTTTCCTTTCTCTCTTGAAAATTATTAGGGAAGGGGATTTTGTAATTGTTTTTCAAGGGAGAAAAAAGGGTTTTTGGATATTGGTTTACATGTTACATTTGGAGGAAATTTAAGTGAGCCATAGCAACGTCACATTTGAAGTGTGAGGGAAGCAGGTCATGATGGTGAACACTAGGTCTAACCCAGTGGACCAAGATGAAGTGCCATTTATAGGCAAAGTCCAATATGCTAAAAGAAGCTTCGCAAGGATGGTAGACACCATAGAAGGCCATGGAAATGAATTTGAAGAACTCCAAGCAGAGATCAAAGAAATTAAGGAAGCCATTGAAGCAAGTTCCTATTATATCAATTATGCAGTGAGACATGCCCAGGATCATGAAGGTCAAATGCAAGACTTGGAATATTGGGTAAGGCCACTTGTGGCACTCACAAAGGACTAATATGACAACATAATTGCACTGAAGCAAGCCATAGGGAAATGTTCAACCAATTCATGTATGAGAGTGAAGCTAAAATAACTAGAGATGTGTGATGGGACTAGAAGTGCTAAAGTACTTGGGGATTTGTATTGGGATGTGGAGCAAATGTTGGAATAGAACGGGTGTTTAGAAGAGACAAAGGTCAATGCAACAATAATGTACCTTATAGGAACAATGAAGCTTTGGTGGAGGACCCGAGTTGAAGATTTAGAAACTAGTCGCATCATAGATAAAATATTGACTTGGATAGAGCTAAAAGCAGCTTTGTATGCATAGTTTGGACTAGGGAATCAAGCTTGGCTGGAAAGATATCTTCTAAAGGTTTTTAAGCATACCACGATCCAAATCTACATCAAGGAATTGTTAGGAATTATTTTGGAAATCAAATACATGCATGATAAATATTGGATGTATAACTTATCAACAATCTCCAACCATGGGAAAAGAGGGAATCCATGAATCAGAGTGTCCAGACTCTTGCAGAAGCCATCACTGCAATAGAGAAGTTGCTAGACTATCAAACAGATGGGAAGGATAAGGAGGAAGTCTTAAGAGATAAGAGCAAGAAAGAGAAGGACCATGAAAAAGGGGAATGTTTTAAAATAAGGAAAAGCAATAGGTGTAGCCAAGGAGAAGAGGCCCATATCATGTTGGATCTTTGGAGAAGATCACTTGGAAAGGAATCACCCCATTAAGAAAAAGGTGGTTTCTTTGGATCAACAAGATGAAAACAAAGTAAGGATGGTGCAAGTAGTGGAGACTGAGAGAGGAGACCTGAATGCAACAATGAAGATGGCCACCATATTTGAGGACGAGCGGTAGTTTTGTGGAGCTACATGTGGAGGTACAAGTTGTAATGAGGTAGAGCTTGTTCTCTCACAACATGTGGATATTGTGTCCGGTCTAACAAATAGGATAGAGGAGTTGCAGAGGAGAATGATAATTTTGGAATAGAAATGGTAAACTATGATGAAATCAACAGTTCATAGGTGTGATGAAGGAAGTGTACCCTGGTATGTTGTGGGCGATAAGAGAGACGATACACTGACATTGAGACCAGAACGATGACCATGGGATCCTTAGCTAGATAGACTTGTTGAGGAGGCAAAGGGTAGGATTGGGTCATATCCACATTTGTTGACATGTGTGAAGAGGAAGTATGGAGGGATGCTTCCTGGTAAGCAGATGAGGGATGCAGGTGGGGGTCACCATGACCACCACTCCTTTTCATCACATTTAGCCATGGGTAGATGGAAATTCAGGATCATGGGGGTGACCAGGGTGGTAATTTTACAACAAGGATATTGATGAGCTTGGATGGTTTGAGGTCGAGGATGTTTTTGTTGACAGATGAGTTCTTATGGAGCCTGGTGCAATGATAAGATTATCTACTTGAATAGTCGAGCGACATGAGGGGATATAACACATAGTGATATGTAGAGGTGATTTCTAGAGCTACAGTCAGATACATCGTCTAGAGAATTTATACATCATAATGCCAATATTCAGTGGGAGATGACCATAGGGTTATGGCTAGACTATTTCCAAGACGGGAATAATTTTGAGTGGGGGAGAATGTTAGGCGCTAGATTTGGGTGCACCTTTAACTAAGACATGTGTTATTTGTGACATCCCCATCAAACGATTTGCAATGAATATATCACAAGAAATGCAACAAAATAGGAGGTTGGGCCAGAGTGCGCCAACGTGGGTGTCAAAAAACTGAAGTTGGGATTTCTTCGCATATGGGTTTAGTGGCAAGAGTGCCTCAAGGGTACAACACGACTAAGACATGTGAGCCCAATATGAGTTGGCCAAGTGTCATTTAATCGAGCACTCATATTGACCTAAGGTACCATGGGTCCAAGCAATGGGCGATCGGGTATGGTGGCCGAGTGGTGGGCAAGTGTGTGGGTATAGTGACTGAATGTTAGACAACTGAAGGAAGGATGGGTGGAATGATGGATATCAACCCGACCCAAAGTCTATTGAGATTGGTAGCTTGGGAGGTACTCCAAATGATAGGGGACATGGTTGTGGAGGAATTGGCATCACAAAGTCTCTTATGGGCTAAGAACCCAAGTGTGGGGATTTTTCACCCAAAGGATTTGGGCCAAAACCAAGAAGAAAATTGACGACATAACACTTGGATATGGAAGAGCACCCTTAGAGGAACAAGGGGCAACTTCAAGCACCAAGAAAGGACATGTAGAAGTTGAGATATTAATTTTTATATGTTGTGTGGTCTAATTGTTTTATAGAATTCAAGTCGCCGAGATCACAGTGGTCACAATGGTAGTCTATGGAATTGGAAGTTGGAAGCAGCATATGTGACTTGAGGAGACCATTTGAGAGGGATAGACATTGGCCTAAAAATGCATATAAATATGAAGAGGAGAGAATTCATTTATCCATTCAAGTGCAAAATTTCATAAGAAGCATATTTTTTTATTGGGCCGCAAACCTTGAAGCTTCATCAAAGAGGAGAAGGAGACGTCTAGGGCTACTTCTTGTGATTGTTGTGTAAATTCAAGGAGAAGACAAGGATGAGTATTTTTGGAAGGATCTATGAGTTGTTTATGCAAGTTTTTTGTGGTATTTTCTTTGTATAACCTAGTCGCATTCCATGTAGTAATTGCAAAAGGGCCTAGGGTCTTTACTGGACTACTTGGAGGGGTCAAAAGGCCTACAACAAATGCATATCAACCCTAGAAAGGAGTGAATGAGAGCAATGTGTTAGTTGAGGAAGGTCACAAATGAGAAAAGGGTTTTGGGATTAGGAAATCAGAGCTGAAGTGACTATTATATCAGCCGTAACCAGGTCGCAAACCCTATAGCATATGCACTAGCTCAAAAGGTATGTGTTGATGTGTTTAAGTTGAATTGTTTCTAGTGGATAGACAGTTCTAGTTGAGGGAAATTTGTGTTGCACTTACACTGAAATCAATGGACATCTTTAATCCAATCACTTTAAAATTAATGTACCATCATACATCTAGTTATATCAAATCAAATATCAACATCTACACTAAAATTAATGCATCTAAGGCAAGCAATCAATAGGATTAGAAGAAAACATCTACATTGAAATTGATGTGCCTAATGCAAGCAATCAAATAGGATTAGAAAACAACATCTACACTGGAAATCAATGCATCTAATGCAAGCAATCAAATAGGATTAAAAATCAATATCTACACTTAAATAAATGCATCTAGTTCAAACAACCAATTATAATTGAAATCAACATCTACACGGAAATCATTGTATATAGTGCAAGTAATAAAATAGAATTATAAATCAACATCTACACTAAAATCAATGCATATAATGCAAGCAATCAAATAGGATTAGAAGTCAACATCTACACAAACATAAATGCATCTAGTGCAAGAAATCAAATATAATTAGAAATCAATATCTATACTGAAATCAATGCATCTAGTGCAAATAATCAATTAGAATTGTAAATTAACATCTACACTAAAATCAATGCATCTAGTGCAAGAAATCAAATAGAATTAGAAAACATCTACACTGAAACCAATGCATCTAGTCCAACCAATCAAATAGGATTAGAAATCAACATCATTGAAATTAATGCATCTGGTGCAAGCAATCAAATATCATTAGAAATCAACATCTACATTGAAATCAATGTATCCAATGCAAAAAATCAAATAGGACTAGGAATCACAATCTACATTGAAATCAATGCATTTAGTGCAAGAAATCTTCTTGCCTCTCTCCCCCCTCCATCTATACCTATATCTCCCTCCATCTTTCCTTATTTGTCTCTCTATCTGACCCCCAAACATACACACACCCTCTATCTCTCCCTTGTCACTCTTTCTCTTTCTCTCCCCTTCTAACTCCATCTCTTTGTCCCCCTCTCTCTCCCTCCCTCTCTCAAGTCCGCTTTCTCGTCCTTACTCTCTCTTCCTTTCTCTCCTACCTCCCTCTCTCCCCCCATCACACACTCTCTCTCTTTGTCATCCAATCTTGTCACTATCTCCCTCCCGCTTTCCCTCTCTCTGTCACCCTCTCTCCCCCTCCATATTTGTGTCTCTCTTACACTTCTCTCCCTCTCTCACTCTCCTTATTTCTCACTTAATTCCTCCTCTCCCCTGTCCTTCAGTGCAAACAATAAATAGGATTATAAATCACCATTTACACTAAAATAAATGCATCTAGTGCAAGAAATCTTCTTCCCTCTCTCACCCCTCCATATATATCTATATCTCCCTCCATCTCTCTTTTTTCTCTCTATCTCACCCCCAAAGATACACTCTCTCTCTCCATCTCTCTCTTGTCACTCCCTCTCTCTCTCTCTCTCCACTTTTCTCT
The DNA here is from genome assembly GCA_034641835.2 of Pinus albicaulis. Classification (NCBI taxonomy): domain Eukaryota; kingdom Viridiplantae; phylum Streptophyta; class Pinopsida; order Pinales; family Pinaceae; genus Pinus; species Pinus albicaulis. Next base: position 264,503,137 of record CM076582.1, on the reverse strand, counting down.
CTATATGCATTTCTTCTTCTCTCCCTCTCCCCCCTTCCAACTCCATCTCTTTGTACCCCTCTCTCTCTTCTTCCCTCTCTCCTCCTCTCTCTCCTCCTTCCTCTCTCTTCCTTTCTCTCCCACCTCCTTCTCTCTTCCCCATCTCTCTCTCTCTCTCTCCAACCATGTCACTATCTCCCTCCCTCTCTCCTTCTCTCTCACCCCCTCCCTACCCCTTCCATCTTTATGTATCCCTCTTTCTCTCTTACCCTTCTCTCCCTCTCTCACTCCTCTTCTTCTCTCTCTCTTCATTCCTCCTCTCCCCTCTCATTCAATGCAAACAATAAAATAGGATTAGAAATCACCATCTACACTAAAATCAATGCATCTAGTGCACGAAATATTCTTCCCTCTCTCACTCATCCATCTATATATGTATTTCCCTCCATCTCTCTTTCTTTGTCTCTCTATCTCACCCCCACAAAACACACACACACACTCTCTCTCCCTCTATCTCTCTCTCTCTCTTCTTCCCTCTCTTCACCTTCCATCTACATCTCTATCTCCCTTTGTCTCCCTTTTATCTCTCTATATCACCCTGAAAACATACACACTCTTTCTCCATATATATCTATCTCTCCCTCCCTCTCCCTCTCTCTTCCCTTTCTTTCCCTCCCTCGCCTTCTATCTCTCTTCCCTCCCGCTCTCCTCTCTTCCTCTCTCTCTCCCTTATCACTCCCTCTCTATCTCTCCACCTTTGTATCTTTGTGTCTTTCTTCTTATCTCCCTCTCTCTCTCCCTCCCCCTCTGCTTCTCTCTCACTTCCTCACTCTCTTCCTTCCTCTCTCTCCCACCGCCCTCTCTCTCCCTATCTTTTCCCTCCAACTTTGTCACTATCTTCCTCCCTCTCCTTCTCTCCCCCACTTCTCTCCATCTCTCCTTCTATGTCTTTCTATCTCACCCCAAAACATACATACTCTCTCTCCATCTCTCCCTTGTCATTCCCTCTCTCTCTCTCCACTTTTCTCTCTTTGTGTCTTTCTTCTTCCCTCCCTCTCTCCCCTTCCAACTCCATCTCTCTATCTCTCTTCCTCTCTCTCTCGTCCTTCCTCACTCTCCCTTTCTCTCCGACCTCCCTCTCTCTCGCTTTCTCTCACTCCCTCTATCTCTCCACATCTATCACTATATGTCTTTGTTCTGCCCTCCCATATATATCTAGAGGTAATATATATCATGATATATTAATATATATTATAATATAACAAATTTAATATTATATTAATCCAAAGTTATTAAAGTTAATAATATTAATATTAATATTATATTTAATAATAATAATAATATGAATATTAATTTTTCAATATGAATATTAAGATTTAATGATAAATTAATATTTTCAAATATTACAACTTTTAAGTGGAAAATTTTATGTCTTTAAAGATTTTAATATATTCATAAGATATGGTTTTTCTTTTAAAGATTCATTTTACAAATATTTAATTAAAAGAAATATTAAAATATTTTGGAACAAAATTTTCGATTCTTTGGGTTGAATTAACCATTTTAATTTGATTTAAAAAACGATATTGACTTTTACTAAAGATGTTTAAAATTTTAAGTAATTTGAAATTTTAATGTGGTAATTTTTTTTGTTAAAAGTAAATTTATAATCCATTCAAATTCAACTTATATGATAAAACACATGAGATAATTGTATCCAGACATCATTTATATGTTTATTTAAAATTTTATTTTGGTAATAAAAAATTCTTATAGATAGACGAAGAACTTACACATCTCCCCATAATGAACTATAAAATAAATATGAAATATATATGACACTCATATTCTTTACAAGAAAAATTAGATACCTTTCTTTATAGGAAGTTTCTCCATACATATATATATATATATTTATCATCCAATCTGGTCGTGTAACCTTTTTATTAATAGTTATAAAATGTTACAAAACCAATCTTTCATGATTTTATAGGATGGGAAAACGAGGAATGGGAGGGGAGTGAATTGAATTGTGGGAAAAAAAATCATTATAGAACGAAATTTCTCTCATGGCCACATGTTCTGTAGTTTTGATGCAATTCCAGAACTGTAGGTCAGAAACGAGGATGCTTCTGGCCCATGATATTGGAGTTTCATTGCGATAAATTCTTGCCATTGCAATAATTTTTTTCTTTTTTCTTTTTTTTTTAACGGGGAAAGTTTGTTCTCGCATATCTTGTGGTTTAATCTTGAGTCGGGCTATTTATGCCTATAAACTGTTTCAAACACGATTTTTTAATTGAAAAAAAAACAACCTTAGATCGCACTTTCTTTTTCACAGTGAAAATGGTCTAGACCCTGTACTCCTCCATTGTTTTCTTTCTTGAAGAAAAATCGGAAGAATTAAACTCGATAAGGAACACAGAGAGAGTCTTTGGAATAATGGAAAGCAATTTATGGGAAGCTACACCACTCCTCTTCCAATGGCGGCAGTGGTATGTCGGCTAAATATTCCGATCTGCCGAATTTTCGAGCCTTTTTTCCCTAAAATTCTCCGAAGAGAATCGAACTCCTGTCATCCGATTTCTTTAATCCTCTTTTTGAAGCCTGACCAGCATGAGTTTGAACTGGAGGGCCCAGGTCCTTGTACTTTCTGTTCTTTCATAAATGCTTTCAATCAACATATTCAACCTGCATGTTCCAAATGGGACATCTGATTCCAAAGTCCACTTACACCTGCTCGCTATTCCATGAAAGTGTTTGTTTACCTGGGTCAGATGGTCCATAATGGGCAAACATGGTCCCGACTTCCGGAGATTTGAACCCCAGTGGAGTGAATACAACATATTAAACCTCTTTTTGGTAGTTTTTTTTATATGAGAGATTAACTAAATAGATTGGAGTTAGTGCGATTTTTTGAAATTTTTGGTTTTTCTGAAAAAAAATTTGAAATGAAATTTTGATTTGTCTTATTTAAACTGATTTTTTTAACTATATGAATTCAATATTCTTAAAAAACCACAAAAATTATTATTTTAATAAATTCCTATCTAACTTAAAAAAATTAAATGAATTTTTTATTAAAAGATACCTTTTACAAACAAACCAAATCCTTGTTAGGAGGGACTTTTATTGTCTAGATATTTGCAGGGGCTTTTACTGATTGGAGATTGGCTTACTGATTCCTCTGCATCTACTGTAGTCCATCATACCTAATTGGACTAAAACATCCAGCATTAAAAAGTTTTTTTTAATAGTGTGTCCAATATAGATGGTTTATACTCTTCTGGGCCCATACCATAGTCAGAATTTGGTCGAATTGCTCCCTCATCACATAGCTCAATTAGATGTGTATCTCTTTTTCATTCTAATATTTATCTTTATATGATTGTCCAATATAGATGGTTTATACTCTTCGTGGGCCTATAATGTAGTCAGAATTTGGTTCCTGTTCTTGTTAAGGAATTTTTATAAAAAACTCAGTTTAATTCGCATATTTTTTTATTTTAATATTTATTGATAAGTGTGTTTATTTTAGAATATAGTAGTATTTACAGAGTAAAAATTAATTCAATTTTTAGGTCTAACATGATATTAATATTGTAATGTTCAATATTTTGATTTAATCAAAATAAAATAAAATTTTAAAAAATAAAATAAAATAAAAAGCATAAAATTCTCTAGTATAGGATGGTAGAGATGTTGTAATGTCATGTTTAACATTTTCTGACTCCAATCCATGGTATTATTCTCTAATGTGGCTTATTTAAAGGCTTCATTTTATCTCCGGATCCACCTAGGGCCTAGAGAGATCAAATAGCTTTTCACTTTAAAAGAGATTCTCTCCTCAAGAGAGATTTGATCCTTCTTGGCACTTCGTATATCTTAAAATAGTTATAGGTTGGTATTTATCTCCAAGTTAGTTATGCTATTTCAATTAATTTATCTCAAATTAATTAATTAAAGAAAATGTCATATTGAGTATGTGGTATTGATAAAGCCATGGTATTGGCCCATGATATTGTATAAATTATTTACAAGTTAAGAATCTTCAAGGTAAAGTGGAGGTGAATATCCATGGTTAAGAATATTGTTACATGTTTTTAAAAATGTATATATGTTTAACTCATATATTATTTTTTAATAATTAATAATAATTATAATTTAAAATAAAATTATAATCTAGTTAATTTTTATGATTTTTTTAACTTGTACAATGTGAGATGTAAACTGAAGTAAGTGTTTTAATACTTATCATGGATTGATGTTTATCTATCTTTATCAACCATTTTATTTATATGATAGTTATAATTAATTAAAATATCTTTGATATTGGTTGATTTAATATTTGTTTATTTATTTAGTCAATTTAAAACTACTAATAACTATTTTACAATATAACATTTAATGTCATGTATAAAATTATGAATGATTGAATTTAAATTATTTCAGATTTAAGATTATGAATTATTAGACTTAATATTTCAAGACTATCATTAAGTGTCTGAAAGGTAAGTAATAACTACCTCACAGGATATTATATAAAGGGTCAGTAATAACCACCTCATGGTATGATATTAAACCTGCATGATATTAAATGCTGCCAATAACATCAAGTGTCTAAAAATGATTAATCAATTAATAATCACCTTCCAACATGACATTAAATATTGTGAGTGAGATTTACTTATACCTGGCAAAGATGGCAGTTTCAAACAGTTTCTGGCAGTTTTAAACAATTTCTGGTAGAATTCTAACTCCTGTGAAAATATAAGTGCGGGTTTGGAATATTAGGAGTTTGTTTTGAAATCTATGACCATGACCATAATTTCTTGTGATTATTACAATTGGGTTGAAAATTGATGCTTCTAATACATCATGCAGTTGAGTCTTCTATAGTTTTTCAGTAAGTTGTGTAGCTTAAATCAACATTGCGGTTGGGTTGAAAAATGATGCTTCTAATACATTATGCAGTTGAGTCTTCTATAGTTTTTCTTTGTAGTGAATAAGAAGTGCCCCACTCTGAGAAATTACATTTTGAATGTACAGTTGTCTTACATTCCTTTAATCTCTATGGGCAGGTCACTTTCTGTTGGACTGAAACTGATTATTGATATAATAATAATAATAAATAAGTTCATTGGCACACATGGTTAGCTCAATGCTTTTCTATTTCAGCTTCCAACTATATGTTGAACTTTAGTGTGTTATTTAACATTTTAAGAAGTTCCATACATGAACCAATGCTTAGTAACTACGCTCTAGTTTAGATTACTCTCGCATCCACATATGTTAGGGGCAAGTACTTTATTGATTAATGCATTTTCTACATCTTGCATGTGTGTCAATTGTAGATTGGAGTAAAGTTAGTTGTTGATTTTTATTTTTCAAAATATGCGATGACAAGGATATCTTCATAAAAATAATTTCTTTTTTGAAAATTTTATAAAAAAAAATTGCATGTTTGTAAACTTATTTGTGAGAAGATGAAATGAAGCGATTGAATACAAAACCATGTCTTGGTCCAATTCATTTCCGAGCTCTATCAAGAATTCGTTGGAGGACATTTAGAGGATAACTGGTTTGATACTTTTTATTGAAGTTTTACATATGTTTGGAAGATGTTTGATTCATAGAAGATTTTGAAATGTTTTCGGAATGATTCTACACAAAACCAAGCGTGGTATAATGGCAGTTTCTAGGCCCACAGTTTGACAAGAAGAAGAAAATAATGGTTGTTCTATATGCTCAAAATATTTTATCCTAAGATTTCTTGTTATTTGCATATATGATTCATAGGAAAAACACTTTTTGATCTACGCGAAGAGTTGTGAATCCCATGTCTGCATTATCATTGATCCATTTCAATGTGGGAGCCATCAAACTTAGCTTGCTGGGATTTGAACATGGGTCACTTGCCTGGCCACCATTGATCAATGGATGTATCTATGGTTGCTTGAACTTACTGGATTATATGTGATTTATATCTCTGTTGATGGTGTTGGATGCTCCCAAGAGTAAGGGGATCTCCCCGATGTGGAGTCCCAATTAGACCTCACACTGTTTGGAGTAGGAGTCCCAACCAGAAAGTATGGCCGATTTCCATTATCTCAAAGATCTGCCTTCACTGCAATAAACGACATAAGAGAAACACGTATACTTTCAAGATAAACAAGTAAGTTAGCCTTGTGATGTATTCAATTGTGAAGTGTATAATGTTCTTTCACGGAATGCAAAGAAAATGAGTCTTTAAGAGAAAAGTAATAGCACTATCCTAATAAAGAGGCGCATATATATGAAAGAATTGTTAGTAACCTTGCGAAATAATTCACAAAGAAACCATGACCATGAAAGAAAAATACACACGATTCAATGATGCATACCAAATCCAATGAAATAGTTCATTTTCATTAGCATGTGTTTACATAAACATATACTGTAAACAATGAAAGAATAGTCACACGATCATTCACAACATATGCATGAAAAGTGTGCCGACTCCAAGAGCTTCAAATTATTAAGTGAAAGTTCCAAGATACACCATTACAATGATACAACACTGATTCCAATAGTGGAACGTTAAGTCACTACTTGCTTCTCCAAAAAAATATCTTCTCTCTCATGCCAAACTAGAGAAGCCAAGGTGAAAAGTCCAAAGTACAAACTCCCTTCTCTTAAACCTATTATGAGGGTGTATTTAAAAGAAATGAGGTGACTCTCCACCGAGTCTGTTATGAATATTTTATTAATTATTAGTTAGATTAGTTATCTTAGGTTATTAACTGAAAGGGCATGATCAAAGATCATGCCTCTTCGCCAAGGGACACCTTGAGGCTATTTAAAGCCCAGGCGATCCCTCATTGTAATCATCTCATCTTTCATCATTAATAATATATATTTATCAGTTTTACCAGAGTTTTTACACTCCATTGGTATTGGAGCTTTCGCTCTTCGGGATCTGTGTGATCACCCAGGAATTACAGAATTCCAGAACTGCAATTTCAGATTGCAGATTTTTTATCAAGTGCTGGTGACAGCCTTTGTTTAAAATTTTTTAAATTTTTTTACAAATACTCCCCCTCCACATATCTCACTACACAGCCTCTCGCACCCTCTGCTGAACTCCTCTCACAACCGGTCCCACCTCACCCTACGCTCATATTTTTTTATTGTGACAACCATAAAACAGTCAACGCCATTACATTCTCGAACCATAATTCTCAGAATCGTTGTAACAGTCTCGAACCTGTTTCACAGTGTTTTGCTTCCGAGCGACCACACAGTAACAAACTCGGATTAACAGTTAAACACTTGCAGAACTCGGACTTGGATTGGAGTTGTCTTTGTGTGGCTCGAACCCTTGTCAACAGATAATATCTTAAAGCGTGGAATTTGCGTTTAAAGATTTTTGCGTTAAATTTTTTTTTTTGAAACAGGTGTCGTTTAAACCGCTGCATCGATATATTAATAAGTCGATTCGTTCTAATTATAGGAAAAGTGTGTCACGGCATTACAGGAATCGATTAACTCCAGACTATTTTAAAAACGATTCTTAAAATTCGGAACGGGCACAAGGTCATAACCGGAACAACAATCGAGTTCTGTAAAAAAAAAACAAGTGTGACACTTGCGGAAACGGGCACAAGGTCATAACCGGAACAACAATCGTCTATTAAAACAAATTACGTTTTTTTAAGTCCGGAAATAGTGTGTCAGTGAAAGTCGCTTGAGCCATTTCAAACGACGCAACCGGACGCGACTAACGACATCGCCGGTTTGAAATTCAAACGACGCGTTAAATACCGGTTTGAAAATTCAACCACGCCTCAAAATCGATTTGAACAGTGAAACAATGTGTCGTTTCAACTCATCAAAATAATCGATTTGAAACAGTGTGACTTTCAGCGGAACGGCACATTTGTAAAAAACGATTTTCCTTCCAGATACGGTTGAAAATAAACGGTGTATTCAAATAAAGCCCAATATAGCGGAGGGCGTAAGAAATTTCTGGCCAAACCCCAAATACTGGCCGAAATTCTGATTGATAGTCGACTCAGTTTAGCGCAGGAGATTGCCGGTGTGTTGCAGATGTGCAAGACTGTCGATCACATTTGAATAGTATCATTAGCGCGTAGATAGAGATGTTTTAGGCATGAACAGGAAATCGATAAACTCCAGATTGGCGGCCTATCTTAATTCGGACAGTTGGCGGCCTATTTTAATTCGGACAGTCTAAATACGATTTTTTTTTTAAAATTATATAAAATATATAATATATAATTCAAATTGATAATTATATATATATTATAATTATATAATTTATTTATATATATATTATAATTTTCATATAATAATTATATAATTAGATTATATATATTATATAATTTTTAATTAAAAATTATATATATATATATATAATAGTTATATAGTTTAAAAAAATAAAATAAAATAATAATTAATTAATTAAATATTAATTAATTAATTAATTCAAAAAAATTAATTAATTAAATATTAATTAATTAATTTTAAAGAAAAAGAGGAAAATTTCGCAGAAAAATATCAATATGTCTTTATCAATGATGACGACTGATCAGATAAAAAGGCAAACGTGGCTAAAACAAATGGAGGCCGCAGAAAAGCTTAGCAAAGCAATGAACAAGATGATAGAACTCTGCAATAAGCTAAATGATAAAATAGATAAGTTAAGTCAGACACAATCAGGAATATCTCATGACAGGGAACAAACTCAACAAAACAATGCCACAGATTCAGGGAACTCAGAAGAGCATCAGGAAAAAGCTGATTTCCCACATCACCATGAAGATACAGATGTTTGTAAACAACAAAATGTTCCGTTTCCAGACTTGAACGAAACATGTGAAGTGACAAACACATCCGAAGCCACTGATATAACGACAGAAGCTGTTGAGGCCTTCAGTGACGAAGAAGATATGGTTGTTAAGAATGAAGCATTTGATGATGAGGAGAAGCTACATCAGACAATAATTGTTGGTAACTTACCTCTAAATCTAAAAAGGAATCACAAAAAATCACCAGAAGAACAAGGGATAGTTGGAAAACATGAAAAAGTGTTCCAAGAACTACCCATAAAAGTGTCTTCCAATAGGAAAATCAAACGTCCAATAGAAGTCAAGACAGTATCCAACTCTGTCGATATCAGATCTTTTCACTGTCCACATCACCAACAGATGGAGCTCGAGAAGATGCTTCACGATCTTTTTAAAGTGTGGGAAGCAAAAGCTCATCGCTTGAGGAAACCAGACATTCGTCAACATTGTCCATCATTACGTATGCTTTGAGGACAAAGCATCTTAAGAGAGGGGCAATGTTATGAATATTTTATTAATTATTAGTTAGATTAGTTATCTTATGTTATTAACTGAAAGGGCATGATCAAAGATCATGCCTCTTCGCCAAGGGACACCTTGAGGCTATTTAAAGCCCAGGCGATCCCTCATTGTAATCATCTCATCTTTCATCATTAATAATATATATTTATCAGTTTTACCAGAGTTTTTACACTCCAGAGTCCCATGTGATTCTTGACCTCCCTCACGACTCTTGAGTTTCTACTGTGAATTTTCAAACTCCTACATTACCTTTGAGCTTCTACACGACTTTAGAACTTTCCTAGTGACTTTTCACATTCCATGTGGGACCCTTGGGCTTCCACAAATTTTCCATTTTCTCATTTTTAGAAATTACATAATTACAATCCACATGTGATGTGGTAAAATACATTGACACATGTGACTTTGTAATGACACTTTGACAAGCCATGACTTGGAAATGATGACATGTAGCAGACCCAAGGTATTAATTGTCTCAACTTTATTTTGCTGTCAAACCAAACATTTCGCCACAAACACAAACTTTTGAATATCAGATTTACGGCCATCCCAAAAAATTCTTTCTTTTCCCTATGGTAAGTTTTTAAAAATCCAGAGTGTCCACCTAAGAGAGAGGTGTGCAATTCAAGAGCAATATTTTATTTTAGTTGGGAATTCTTACAAAGATATAAGTGATCCTTATACCACAATGAATCATTTTTCCAACTAAACGTATCAGATGTACTGGGATCTTGCTGCAACTTTTAAATGAGTGTCCATACTTCTTCGTCATTCTTCCATTCCTCCGTTACAATAAATTTATGCAAAATTTTAAAAATTTGAAACGAAAAAAATTCATAAATTTTTTTCAAAAAATCTCACTAAAAACAACTCACAACCTATTTACATATCAACCAAACCACAAGGTGTCTTTTATTGTCTGGAGATTGGCAGGGGCTTTTACTGATTGGAAATTGGCTTATTGCATTTCCTTTCTTGTGCATCTACTGTAGTCCATCATACTTAATAGGACTGAAACATCCAACATTGAAAGCTTTTTATGGGTGTCCAATATAGATGGTTTATACTCTCCGTGGGCCCATACCATAGTCAGAATTTGGTCGAATTGCCCCCCTCATCACATAAATCAATTAGATGCGTATCTCTTTTCCATTCTAATATTTTTCTTTATATGATTGTCCAATATAGATGGTTTATACTTTTCGTGGGCTCATACTGTACTCAGAATTTGGTCCCCAAGTCTTAAAAAAAATTCAATTCGATTTGCATATCTTCTTTATTTTAATATTTATTGATAAGGGTGTTTATTTTATTATTTTAGAATATAGTAGTATTTACTGATTAAGTATTAATATATAGTAGTATATTAAAAGCTAATTATGCTTTCTAGTTTATATTAATGTTTATATTTTGGTTTAATTAAAATAAAATGAAATAAAATAAAATTTAAAAAAATAAAATAAAATAAAATACATAAAATTCTCTAGTTCAGTATAGTAAAGATGTTACATTTTCTGACTCTAATCTATGATGTTACTTTCTAATGTGGCTTATTTAAAGGCTTCAGAGAGGGATCAAATGGCTTTTCACTCTAAAAGAGATTGAGAAATATTTGATCCCTCTTAGCACTTGGTATATCTGAGTTAAGATGGTTATAGGCTAGTATTTATCTCAGAGTTAGTTATGCTCTTCAAATTAATTTATCTCAAATTAATTAATTAAAGAAAATGTCATATCAAGGCATGTCATATTGGGCATGTGGTATTGATAAAGCCACAATATTTGCCCATGATATTGTATAAATTATTTACAAGTTAAAAATCTTCATGGTAAAGTGGAGGTGAATCTCCATGGTTAAGAATATTGTTACGTGTTTTTAAAAATATATATATGTTTAACTCATATATTACTTTTTAATAATTAATAATAATTATAATTTAAAATAAAATTATAATTTAGTTAATTTTTATGATTTTTTAAATTTGTGCAATGTGAGATGCAAGATGAAATAAGTGTTTTAATACTTATCATAGATTGATGTCTATCTATCTTTATCAACCATTTTATTTATATGACAATTATAATCAATTAAAATATCTTTGATATTGGTTGATTTAATATTTGTTTATTTATTTAGTCAATTTAAAACTACTAATAACTATTTTAGTATGACATTAAATGTTATGGATAAGATTATGAATTATTAGATTTAAATTATTTCAGATTTAAGGTTATGGATTATTAGACTTAATATTTCAAGACTATCATTAAGTGTCTGAAAGGTGAGTAATAACTACCTCACAGGATATTAAATAAAGGGTCAGTAATAACCACCTCATAGTATGATATTAAACCTGCATGATATTAAATGCTGCCTATAACATCAAGTGTCTAAAAATGAATAATCAATTAATAACCACCTTCCAGCATGACATTAAATATTGTGAGTGAGATTTACTTATACCTGGCAAAGATGGCAGTTTCAAACAGTTTCTGGCAGTTTTAAACAATTTCTGGTAGAATTCTAACTCCTGTGAAAATATAAGTGCGGGTTTGGAATATTAGGAGTTTGTTTTGAAATCTATGACCATGACCATAATTTCTTGTGATTATTACAATTGGGTTGAAAATTGATGCTTCTAATACATCATGCAGTTGAGTCTTCTATAGTTTTTCAGTAAGTTGTGTAGCTTAAATCAACATTGCAGCTGGGTTGAAAAATGATGCTTCTAATACATTATGCAGTTGAGTCTTCTATAGTTTTTCTTTGCAGTGAATAAGAAGTGCTCCACTCTGAGAAATTACATTTTGAATGTACAGTTGTCTTACATGCCTTTAATCACTATGGGCAGGTCACTTTCTGTTGGACTGAAACTGAGTATTGATATTATAATAATAATAATAAATAAGCTCATTGGCACACATGGTTAGCTCGATGCTTTTCTATTTCAGCTTCCAACTATATGTTGAACTTTAGTGTGTTATTTAGCATTTTAAGAAGTTCCATACATGAACCAATGCTTAGTAACTATAATCTAGTTTAGATTACTCTCGCATCCACATATGTTAGGGGCAAGTACTTTATTGATTAATGCTTTTTCTACATCTTGCATGTGTGTCAATTGTAGATTGGAGTAAAGTTAGTTGTTGATTTTTCTTTTTCAAAATATGCGATCACAAGGATATCTTCATAAAGATAATTTCTTTCTTGAAAATTTTATAAAAAAAAATTGCATGTTTGTAAACTTATTTGTGAGAAGATGAAATGAAGCGATTGAATACAAAACCATGTCTTGGTCCAATCCATTTCTGAGCTCTATCAAGAATTCGTTGGAGGACATTTAGAGGATAACTGGTTTGATAATTTTTATTGAAGTTTTACATATGTTTGGAAGATGTTTGATTCATAGAAGATTTTGAAATGTTTTTCGGAATGATTCCACACAAAACCAAGTGTGGTATAATGGCAGTTTCTAGGCCCACAGTTTGACAAGAAGAAGAAAATAATGGTTGTTCTATATGCTCAAAATATTTTATCCTAAGATTTCTTGTTATTTGCATATATGATTCATAGGAAAAACACTTTTTGATCTACGCGAAGAGCTGTGAATCCCATGTTCGCATTATCATCGATCCATTTCAATGTGGGAGCCATCAAACTCAACCTGCTGGGATTTGAACATGGGTCACTTGCCTGGCCACCATTGATCAATGGATGTATCTATGGTTGCTTGGACTTATTGGATTATATGTGATTTATATCTCTGTTGATGGTGTTGGATGCTCCCAAGAGTAAGGGGATCTCCCCGATGTGGAGTCCCAATTAGACCTCACATTGTTTGGAGTAGGAGTCCCAGCCAGAAAGTATGGATAATTTCCATTATCTCAAAGATCTGCCTTCACTACAATAAACGACATAAGAGAAACACATGTACTTTCAAGATAAACAAGTAAGTTAGCCTTGTGATGTATTCAATTGTGAAGTGTATAATGTTCTTTCACGGAATGCAAAGAAAATGAGTCTTTAAGAGAAAATTAATAACACTATCCTAATAAAGACGCGCATATATATGAAATATATGTTAGCAGCCCTGTAAAATAATTCACAAAGAAACCATGACCATGAAATAAAAATAGACACGATTCAATGATGCATACTAAATCCAATGAAATAGTACATTTTCATTAGCATGTGTTTACATAAACATATACCGTAAACAATGAAAGAATAGTCCCACGATCATTCACAACATATGCATGAAAAGTGTGCTGATTCTAAGAGCTTCAAATTATTGAGTGAAAGTTCCAAGATACACCATTACAATGATACAACACTAATTCCAATAGTGGAACATTAAGTCACTACTTGCTTCTCCAAAAAAATATCTTCTCTCTTGTACCAAACTAGAGAAGCCAAGGTGAAAAGTCCAAAGTACAAACTCCCTTCTCTTAAAGCTAGTATGAGGGTGTATTTATAAGAAATGAGGTGACTTTCCACCGAGTCCCATGTGATTCTTGACCTCCCTCATGACTCTTGAGTTTCTACTATGAATTTTCAAATTCCTACATTACCTTTGAGCTTCTACACGACTTTAGAACTTTACTAGTGACTTTTCACATTCCATGTGGGACGCTTGGGCTTCCACAAATTTTACATTTTATCATTTTTAGAAATTACATAATTACATTCCACATTTGATGTGGTAAAATACATTGACACATGTGACTTTATAATGACACTTTGACAAGCCATGACTTGGAAATGATGACATGTAGCAGACCCAAGGTCTTAATTGTCTCAACTTTATTTTGCTGGAAAACCAAACATTTCGCCACAAACACAAACTTTTGAATATCAGATTTAAGGCCATCCCAAAAAATTCTTTCTTTACCCTGTGGTAAGTTTTTAAAAATCCCGAGTGTCCACCTAAGAGAGAGGTGTGAAATTCAAAAACAATATTTTATTTTAGTTGGGAATTCTTACAAAGATATAAGTGATCTTTGTACCATAAGGAATCATTTTTCCAACTAAACGTATCAGATGTACTAGGATCTTGCTGCAACTTTTGAATGAGTGTTCATACTTCTTCGTCATTCTTCCATTCCTCCCTTGCTTCAGTTATCCAATCAGGTTGAATAATAGAAAAGTCACAAACCCATGCTTCCACATCCTCGTCCTTTCTTGAGAGTGCATCTGCAACAACATTTCGCTTCCCTTTTTTGTAGATAATTTCAAATTCATAACCCAACATCTTTGTGACCCATTTTTGTTGCTCTTCTGAAGATAGTCTTTGCTCCAAAAAGTATTTAAGGCTATCATGATCAGTTTTACCTTGAAGTGTCTTCCCATTAGGTAAGGCTGCCATTTATTTAGTGCATGTAGTATTGAAAACATTTCCTTCTCATAAAAAGCTTTCTGTAAATACTTTCCTTTGATTGGATGGATTTCAAAAGCAATGGGTCTTCCTTCTTGCATTAAAATGACACCAATTCCATTTCTTGAGGCATCACATTCCACAATAAAGGTTTTTGTGAAGTCTGGTGTAGCTAAGACTGGTGCTTGGCTCATTGCCTCTTTAAGATGTACAAAGACCTTAGTTGCTTCAGGAATCCATGAAAATGCATCTTTCTTCAATAATGTTGTTAGAGGTGTTGCTATTCTCCTATAATTCTTAACAAACTTGTGATAATACCCTGTTAACCTGAGAAATCCTCGCAACTACTTTATGGCTGTGGGGAATTTCCATTCCTTAATGGATTTAATTTTGTTAGGGTCTACCTTAACACCCTCTTGAGATACAATATGACCCAAATATTCCACCTCTTGTATGCCAAAGAAACATTTGGAGGTTTTTGCATATAGTTGTTTCTCCTCCAATAGTTTGAGCACCCTGTCAACATGTTGAACATGATCCTTCCAAGACCCGCTCTAGATTAGTATATCATCAAAAAATACAAACAAAAATTTTCTAAGGAAGGGTTTGAAAATGGAATTCATCAACCCTTTAAATGTAGAAGATGCATTGGTAAGGTCAAAAGGCATGACCTTAAATTCATAATGACCCTCATGAGTTCGAAATGTTGTTTTCAGGATGTCTTCAATCTTCATTCTAATTTGATGATATCTTGAACGAAGATCCAACTTGGTGAAATAAATTGCTCCATGTAATTCATCGAATAATTCATCAATCACAGGAATGAGAAATTTATATTTAATAGTGAGCTTATTGAGCTCCCCATAATCCAGACACATTCACCATGATCTATCCTTCTTATGCACCAATACTACTGAAGCAGAAAAAATTCTTTGAATATGTTGAATTATAACATCCTCTAGCATTTCTGCAATCATACGTTCAATTTTTCTCTTTTGGACATAAGGATATATGTAAGGCCTGATGTTTGGAGGAACACTTCCTGGAATCAAATGAATAGCATGATAATTATCACGAATAGGTGGGAGTTGTTGAGTCTCAAAAGTGTTCTCCATATTCATACATATTTCCATTATGTCATAACCATTTAGCTCTTATTTCATAGCCATTTGACCCAAAACCATACATCAAGTAACCATTTTCATAAATATATGGGTTAGGATCCTTGTTTTCCAAAGTTATTTATTTTATGTATTTTAAGTGAATTTATGATTAGAAACTAGAAAATTAACATAGTTTCATATATCTATATATGTGTTATGAGTTTTGTGACATGTGTAGGTCAAAAGAAGACTTCTAGAAGACCCTTATATGGCACTCTAAGGCCAAATTCGAATTTGGTTGGAGAAGATTATGAGATCAAGAGGATATGTGTCTCACTTCCTTGTTGTATTGAAACTCTAAGAGGATATGTGTCTCATTCCTCAAGTTGTGTTGAAACTCTAGAAAGACATGTGTCTCATCATTTCCTATTTTGATTGTAACTCTAGAGTTGGAGGGAGAGAATCATGGACTCCCATTAATGAGATGACTCCTCATATTTTGTATAAATAGGAGAAGCTTTCTCCTATCATAGGTAATGAGGAAGTAATGAGAAAGTAATGAAGAAGTAGATTTGTAACTAAGTTCAAGATGGAATGGGATGTAGATTTGTGAGTTCTTTTTAATAGAGAAATTCAGTTCTTTGATGGTGTTTTGATTACAATTTCAAAGAGCTAAGGACTACACCAAATTGGTAGCAGAGGGCCCCTGCTATCCAAGGAGGCTTTTACATGTTTTCTAGATAAGTTGCTTTCAATTCTGTTTTGTCATATTTCCTTACTTAGATTGCTTTTTGAAATCATAGCTTTTAACATAATTTTTCATGGCAACCCGGGCATTTGCATATCTTTTGACTAATGACATGGAATCAATATTGTTCTGCTGTTAATTTATTTTTTTCTTAGTTTTTGTTTAATTCCGGTATTGCTTTGTTTATTTCAGTCTTGCACATTTGCTTCAATAGTTAGATTTAGATATATTAAATTGCTCATGTCATTTTCAGTTACCTCCGAAAGCCACAGCTGGACTGATGGTGAGGGATTGTATTATGAAATGTGTAGTTTGATATTAGTTTCCTTTCTGCAAATTTAGATATATTAAACTTCTCATAACATCTTCAGTTGCCTCCGAAAGCCACAGCTGGACTGATGGTGAGGGATTGAATTATGGATGTGTAGTTTGATATTAGTTTCCTTTCTGCAAGTTAGAAATATTAAATTGTGCATAACATCTTCAGTTACCTCCGAAAGCCACAGCTGGACTGATGGTGAGGGATTGAATTATGAATGTGTGGTTTGATATTAGTTTACTTTCTGCAAGTTAGATATCAGTTACTCAAGTTGTTTATGGTTACTTCCAAAAATCATAGCTGGACTAATGATGAGGGATCATAAGACAAGTTGATGTAATTTGATTTAGATTTACTTTATTGCAACTTTTGGATTTCTTTCAGCATAGTTTCTTTTGTGTTTAGACAGCAGCAAGAATAGTTTGGTTTCATGCTCACTAGTTCACTGTTTAGATTTATTAGATTAGCAGCACCTTTTTCATTTCAGTAGCACATTTTCATTTCCTTTCAAGTTTTGTCATTGTATGTTTCAAATTCCTTTTTCAGTTTCAAGTTGGTAAATAATTATAAAGGACATCATTGCCTTGAATATCCATAACCATACTTGTCTTTTAGAATTTCATAAAAATCCAAAAACGACAAAAAGTAAGAGATAGGTTATCTTGCACATATAGTGCACCGCACTTCGTCAGCTTACGAATCCCTGGTTGATAATTTATGTTAGCAATTTAGGACACACTAAATTGACCAAACATTTTGGCGCCGTTGCCGGGGAAGTGTAACTAGGTAGCTTTATTTCTTACATCTAAAAAAATTAATAATTCTTGAGTATGCTCTCCTCCCGCACTTTGTGTGATCTGGAGGATTAGAAAAAGGATTATTATGTAAAAAAAAAATTAATAATTCTTGAGTATGCTCTCCTCTTGCACTTTGTGTGATCTGGAGGATCAGAAAAAGAATTGTTATGTAAAAAAAAAAAAAAGGAGACAAAATAAAACTTCATCATTTCAATTGATTCAACAATTTAAAAAAAAAAATTTGTTTTCATGAAAAACTTTGATTTCAATAAATTGTTTTGTTTAATGAATATATATGTGTATTTTTAAATTTTTGAAAATATAACATACATAATTTTATTAAACAAATCAATTAAAAAAAATGAAAATAAAAAAATAAAAAATAAAAAAAAATTAAATTGTTTTGTTACTAAGATATATATGTATATTTTTATTTTTGAAAATATATATATAATTTTAATAACAAATCATTTAAAAAAAAAAAATCAATAAATTGTTTTTGTTTAGTAAATTACATATGTATATTTTTAATTTTCCAAAATTTAACATGTGTAATTTTATTAACAAAACAATTTAAAAAAAAAAATAATCATTTTGTTTAGTAAAACATATATGTATATTTTTAATTCTTGAAATATAACATATATAGTTTTATTAACAAAACAAATAAAAAAAAAAAAACAACAAAAACAAAACAACAACAAATCAAATCAATAAACAAAAATGAAATGGCCATGGCATTTTGAAAAAAATGAATTACTCTCAACAGAAAACATAAAAATTCAACCATTTACGATGCTTGCAGCTGTATTATGACTTGGAAACATCAGATTTTCTTTGCTTTTGATAATGAAAATCATGTAGAAGTTGAAAATGATGGAGTTAGAGATGCTGCAAGGCTGCTAGGTTGCTGTGTTTCAGAGCTTATGACAGCGTTATCGACCTGTAGGATTCAAGCTGAAAACATCATCAAATTCCCCAAATCCTTGAAAGAATTTGTGAGGCCTTCATGCAATCTCTTGCCATTCAAACCTGTCAAGTTCCCAAATGCCAATTCCTTTTATTATACCAGGCCTGTCAGCCTTGCCAATGCCGCCTGCCATCATCAAACGCTCCTTCAGATTCATAAAATGGCATGTAAGAGAACAAGGCAATGAAATTAACAAAATTTTCAAACAGAAAAAAAAATGTGCCTTGACTGAACTGAAGAATGCTCAGGATAACAACACTCTTTACATATGGAAATCAACAAACCAGAAGTTGTATTTCATTCTCAGAAAAATGCAATTTTGAACCACGTTCTGAAGAAAACGATTTTTTTTTGCTGAGGCAGAACCCAGAAAAACGCAAACTGTTTTTGACACGTCATTTGCAAACACGTTTTCTGATCGATTGGAGATGAATTTAGAAAAAATAAAACATGGGTTTTTTCGCCAACATGGTCAATTAGATAATCCAGAAACCGTTTTAAGAAATTCGTGGCGGTCTGGGAGAAATGCTCGGTTCTTTGAAGGCCATTTTTGCCTGCCGCGTGAGGAAAAACGATTTTTTTTGAGTGAAGAATTTGAAAACGGCACTCTGCATTGATAATTCGGTTTCCTGATTTCTAGAAAGAGGAATTCTAATCAAAATCAAACTCTTATCATGGCATTCAATGCACATTCCACTCATTTTTGAATTTAATTCAATTTCGTTTTCTGAATGTTGGATTTCACATCTCCTTTATCATCTGCCCAGCAATTTTTGGTGCTTCAATGACATTATTAAACACCAACCATTATGATGTTTATTTCAAAGAGATGCCACATCACTATGGAAAGACATTAAGAGGGCATGGGGATGAATTGAGCAAACTACAGGAGGATATTATCAAGCACATGGTCGTGCAGATGGCACAATGAACCTTAGTAGCATAAATGTAAGCTCAATTGAGATTGAACGTGTCTGTAATGGCAACTGCTGCAATTGGAATTCCAACTGAGGGGGGTGGTCCTAAACGGTTACTGATTGTGATAGTCCTCAAGGATCAAACAGATACAAAAAAATAAATTTTGAAGAGATGAAAGATTATATTTTGAAATAGCAATCATGCCTTTTATGTTCTTCAATGCTTACCAATATATTATTTTTCATCTTATGTGATCTTCACTTACCATTCTATGGTCATTGCAAGGTCACGATTGGTCAATGTATCTGAGTTTGCTTTATTTAGCATCATTTGTTGAAACTTAAAAAAAAAAATTTGCATTTCTCTTTTGTTGTTAAAAAAAAAAAAAAAAAAAAAAATTGAATAATTTTGAATCAATGAAATGAACAAGTTATTTGCTCGTTTTTCTGAAGGTATTGATTAAATTTGAACTGATGATGAATGATGAATGGCTAACTTTTTATTCAAGATTTTTAGCTACAGAAACCGTCGACATTCTACATCTGAAGTCCAATTCCGCAGCTGTTCTTCAATTCCGCAGCTGTTCTCCAATTCCGCAGCTGTTCTCCAATTCCGCAGCTGAAGTCCAATTCCGCAGCTGTTCTGCAATTCCGCAGCTGAAAAACTTCATTGTTCAAATCAGCCTAACTTTCTCATACAAAATCAGATTTTGATGATTTAAGTATCGTTGGAAAGGTCTCAACAAGATCTACACAGTGAGAAATCCATCATTAAAGTTTGAAAAGGTAAATAATGAAATAAATTTCTGAAAAGAAGTAACATTCAACTTGAGGCACTAATTCCAAAACATGTATAAATTCTTTTGATTTTTCCTTGGAGAACTTGTTTCATTAATACAAATTCTTAGTTTTGTATGTAAATATCATAACTAGAGAGATTGATCATCTCTCTCCTTTGATAATCTTACATTCCATTGCAGAAGAAGTATTAGTTTTTTGCAGGTTCCAAGAGGAAGGACAAATGACTACAAGAGAATGGTGTCTCTCTAAGAGACCAATTTGTTTCATAAGAGGATGATCAACAACAAAGAGGAGGAAATATGCTGATGCAAAATCAGATCCAAACACTTGAAAAACTTTCAGATACTATTGTCTCCATCACATCCATACCTCATAATAAACCATTCACCTCATTTCACTTCATGTTTTCCATTTACATTCACATCCACTTTCCATTTCTTTTTGACCATTCATAACCACAAATAAAAGCAAGAGGCTCATTCACATGCTTATTGCCCATTGCCATTTCTCATTCACATGCTTATTGTCCATTTCCATTTATACTCTCCATTGCCATCTTCCATTTTCATTTTCCATTTCATGTCATTTTCATTCCGCAAATAAGCCCTGCTTCAATGCAAATTATTGAGTCCATAGTCCTTTGAGTCGAAGTTCTTTGTAAAAACACCTTGAGGCTTGCATGCCTTAATGGCAAGTTCTCATGCTGACAAACAATGGGAATACATTAATGTCTCTTGTTCGTCATATCTTCTAGGTGACTCGACATCAGCAAAATCATTCGTACCTAGCAAGATGTGTTTGGGCATCTTGACTCTCATTGTCATCAATGGTGAGAGTTCTCGTGTTGACTAGTGGCATCCATTAATGGCCACTAAGTTAACAATTTCCTACTATGTTCGACATCAGAACATCTTTTCACATAGTAGGAATTGTGCCAATGAGTTTTGAAGACATGAAGACTATTATTTTCAGCATTTTGGAGCAGATTTCAGCAAGTTTTAGTAGAAGCAATAAAAAGTCATCTCATTTCTTTATCCATGACTCCTCTTGTTCAGCCACTTGAAGAAGAATATGATCAGAATTTTGCAGCCACCACACATACACAACTCATCCACATTTAAGGTAAGTGAAGGTATGTTGTTTTCTAATTTTTAGTCATGTAATTCATTAGAATGCTAAAATTGAAACTTTGGAAAAATTCCTCACTCCTTTTTCTACATTGTCATATCTTTAGTTGGGGGGGGAAGGGACATCATTTCATATCCACATGTCATACACTATCACACATTTTCATTTCATTTCCACCCACATATACTTCCCAACCAACTATTGTTGCAACATGATCCAAAAGATTATATGCCTTGCAAATGATTAATTCATTGATGAAGTAATTGATTCTAAATGTTTTCATGAACTTTGATGCAACAAAGAAAATAAAGCATTGTTACACAAGAACCAATGCTTCAAAAAAAAAAAAAGAAAAAAAAAAAAGAGAAAAAAAAAGAAAAAAGTGTGTTGCAATCAAATGTATTATACTTTGCCAAAAAGGAAAATATCAAGAAGCAAAGTTTGGAATGAATCTATATGAGTCAAAACTCATAAAAGATCAACTCATGGACAAATGAATCATTGCAATAGTTGCATGAGGACATGCAACAACTTCAGTTGGGGGTATGTTGAGTCTCAAAAGTGTTCTCCATATTCATACATATTTCCATTATGTCATAACCATTTAGCTCTTATTTCATAGCCATTTGACCTAAAACCCTACATCAAGTAACCATTTTCATAAATATATGGGTTAGATCCTTGTTTTCCAAAGTTATTTATTTTATGTATTTTAAGTGAATTTATGATTAGAAACTAGAAAATTAACATAGTTTCATATATCTATATATGTGTTATGAGTTTTGTAACATGTGTAGGTCAAAAGGAGACTTCTAGAAGACCCTTATGTGGCACTCTAAGGCCAAATTCGAATTTGGTTGGAGAAGATTATGGGATCAAGAGGATATGTGTCTCACTTCCTTGTTGTATTGAAACTATAAGAGGATATGTGTCTCATTCCTCAAGTTGTGTTAAAACTCTAGAAAGACATGTGTCTTATCATTTCCTATTTTGATTGTAACTCTAGAGATGGAGGGAGAGATTCATGGACTCCCATTAATGAGATGTCTCCTCATATTTTGTATAAATAGGAGAAGCTTTCTCCTATCATAGGTAATGAAAAAGTAATGAGAAAGTAATGAAGAAGTAGATTTGTAACTAAGTTCAAGATGGAATGGGATGTAGATTTGTGAGTTCTTTTTAATAGAGAAATTCAGTTCTTGATGGTGTTTTGATTACAATTTCAAGGAGCTAAGGACTACACCAAATTGGTAGCAGAGGGCCCCTGCTATCCAAAGAGGCTTTTACATGTTTTCTAGATAAGTTGCTTTCAATTCTGTTTTGTCATATTTCCTTACTTAGATTGCTTTCTGAAATCATAGCTTTTAGCATAATTTTTCATGGCAGCCCGTGCATTTGCATATCTTTTGACTAATGACATGGAATCAATATTGTTCTGCTGTTAATTTATTTTTTCTTAGTTTTTGTTTAATTCCGGTATTGCTTTGTTTATTTCAGTCTTGCACATTTGCTTTAGTAGTTAGATTTAGATATATTAAATTGCTCATGTCATTTTCAGTTACCTCCGAAAGCCACAGCTGGACTGATGGTGAGGGATTGTATTATGAAATGTGTAGTTTGATATTAGTTTCCTTTCTGCAAATTTAGATATATTAAACTTCTCATAAAATCTTCAGTTGCCTCCGAAAGCCACAGCTGGACTGATGGTGAGGGATTGAATTATGGATGTATAGTTTGATATTAGTTTCCTTTCTGCAAGTTAGAAATATTAAATTGTGCATAACATCTTCAGTTACCTCCGAAAGCCACAGCTGGACTGATGGTGAGGGATTGAATTATGAATGTGTGGTTTGATATTAGTTTACTTTCTGCAAGTTAGATATCATTTACTCAAGTTGTTTATGGTTACTTCCGAAAATCATAGCTGGACTAATGATGAGGGATCAGAAGACAAGTTGATGTAATTTGATTTAGATTTATTTTATTGCAACTTTTGGATTTCTTTCAGCATAGTTTCTTTTGTGTTTAGATAGCAGCAAGAATAGTTTGGTTTCATGCTCACTAGTTCACTGTTTTGATTTATTAGATTAGCAACACCTTTTTCATTTCAGTAGCACATTTTCATTTCCTTTCAAGTTTTGTCATTGTATGTTTCAAATTTCTTTTTCAGTTTCAAGTTGGTAAATCATTATAAAGGACATCATTGCCTTGAATATCCATAACCATACTTGTCTTTTAGAATTTCATAAAAATCCAAAAACGACAAAAAGTAAGAGATAGGTTATCTTGCACATATAGTGCACCGCACTTCGTCAGCTTACGAATCCCTGGTTGATAATTTATGTTAGCAATTTAGGACACACTAAATTGACCAAACATGAGTCCTTTGGGAGTTTCAAACACCTTGGAATGATTGTCCAAGTCATTTTGGATATCTAGAGAAATAGATGATTTTGATGTTGGAACTTCTAGTGAGCATAATTGTGCAATGACGTCTCGTTGTTATTTATTCAGAAAATTTTCCATGAAATTAGATCTTATTATGTTTCCCGCCTTCCCTGCGATACCCCGTAATTCAACTTCCTTTCCTTCCAATTTTTTTTGTTTTTTTTAAATTTTATTTTATTTTATTTATTTATTTATTTTTTTTTCAGGAAAAGTTATTGAAAATTAAAAGCTATCGTCCCCAAATATTGTAACCATTGTACTCCTTGTATAACATCAGCACCACCGATTGGAATGGAAAGAATTGGACTATTCAATACATATTCCCCCATGGTTAGCTTGATATTATGGAACTTTCCTGAGAAATTTATAGTTCCTCCATTTGCCACCATCACTTGACGCTCGGACGCTAGGTATATGAAGCAATTCAATTCCTTGGCTACCTTACAATGAATAAAATTATGGGTACTACCCAAATCAATAAGCACTATTACATTTTTCTTCTTGATATGTCCTTTTATCTTGAGAGTTTGAGGAGTGGTGATTCCTACTAATGCATTACAGGATATGGTCAGATTCATTTATTTTTCCTCTAGGGTTGGTTCCTAGTGTATATCCTCTTCTTTTGAAGTTTCTTGTTCCTTTTCTTCCTCCTCTTCATAATTTATGTAAAGTAATTTCTTCTCATCACACTTATGACCTTTAGTGTATTTTCTACCACAACTATAGCAAATCCATTTTAATATTTTTTCTTCCAATTGTTGTGGTGTCAACCTTGTAGGTTGTGGAAGTCTAAGAGTAGCAACGCTTCCATATTTATAGTTGTGAGTGGTAGGCTTCCTTGTCGCCATAATTTTTCTTTCAATTTTTCTTGCCAAACTGAATACCTTCTCCAATGTATCAGGTTCCCAAAGGCGAACCTCATGTTGGATGTTATCCTTTAGAGTCCCTATGAACATATAAATCCTATATTCCTCTGGAATATTATTTACCCTTATATTCAATTTTTGGAAGTCCTCAATGTGCTCCATCATTTAACCCTTTTGTTTGAGATTTATCAATTAGATAAAGAAGGTGTTGATATTTGTATCCTCATAATGTGATATCATTTCCTCCATAAAAATTGACCAAGTGACCAATGGTTTACGAGAACAAAGCCATCGATACCATGCAAACTGATTTTGTTCTAAATATAAAGTTGCATTGCGTACTTTTTGTGTGTTTTGCGTATTATGGAGCTTAAAGTATTGCTCGATTTGTAGTATACAAGTTATGATATCCTTTCCATCAAACTTCCTCATATATATATTTGGAATATGGTGGGTATTAAATCAAACATTAGAGTCTATGAAATCATGATTAACATTTCGTTTGTTCTCATCATGAGTTTCCTCTACTACTTTTTCGCCATTAGGAATATTTTCCTGTAGCAACTTTGCCAAACCTTCCTTCAAACCTTCCATCTATTTCTTCAAATCTTCCATTTTTCCTTCTATACCATCCATCTTAGCTTCCATGCCATTATTCAAACCATCCATGTCTTTCTTTAAACCATCCATATTAGCTTCCATGCCATCCATCTTAGCTTCCATGTCATTATTTAAACCATCTATTTTAGCTTCCACACATTTATTCAAACTAACCATCTTAGCTTCCACACATTTCTTCAAACCATACATCTTAGCTTCCATTTCATTTTTTGCTACTCTTTGCGAGAGTGGAATTTGTTGCACTCGTTCTTGTAATTTTTATATATCATGTTGCACTTCTTCCTCTTCATGAGTCATAGTAGAGCCTTGTGAGGGCTTAATGGGTTTTTAATTATTTTTAGGGGGGCCATTTTTGAACCCAATACTGATATCTATGCTTTAATATACCATTGGAATCCTTTCAAACTGATTTTTCAAACAATACTTATGCAATTTTTAAAAAAATACACACCTTTTTCTTGCTTTTTAGGAGTTCGATATTGAATTTGATGTATCTTTGTGATTTTGGATCTCTAAGATTTTAACTTTGGTTCTTTATTAGCTCTCAAAACCTTCTTTCCAATGCCACATGTCTGACCTGATTTGGATTCTTCAAGGCAAATTTATGCCCTATCTCCCACAATGACCTAATTATGGACTGGTTCAGTAGAGTGAACTTGTATGGCGTGCCACGTGTCACTGTTTCCTCCTTTGGCTCTAAAATTGATACACAGGAAAATAAAGTCCGTGTACTTTTGACCAATTTTTACAGAATTCCAATCCAATGCTTAGAGAGAGAGTTATGAAGATTTTCCCAAGGTCACCTCTTTGAGATGAAATTCGAGTTCCTGAAAAACCCTAACCTCCATAAATCACATCTCCAAAAATATTGCAAACCAAGATCTAAAATTTTTACATGAAGTTCCTTAGGAGTTCGTCGCAAATGGATTTTTTTTAGCGTCTAAACCTTCATAGAAAAAAGGTATAGCGAAAATTCCACGAAGACCTATTTGAAGCAGTGAAACCCTAAAATCCAAAGCTTTGATACCAAATGTTATGAAAAAAACTCACAAAATAGAAGAAAAGAGAGATCAACGACTTAAAAATCAGCCACTTCGAGGGAGAAAACTCCTTTACATTATGTAAATGAAAAATTATTGGATGACACAAATGAAAAAACCTCCTTTCTATATAGGATTCCATGGGGTCACAATATAATCCTAGTCGACCTAACAATAATAATGTAAGGGCATAACAATAACAATAGTGGGCTATTATGGGGCACAATAATAACAATATGGGGACTTATACATGGGTATAACAATAAAAATAAGGGGGCTACACTAACAACAATAAGGGACTACACTAGTAATATAGGGCCCTAACATATCGGTAAGAAAAACTCCATTAAATTACCATACCGAGTCAAGGACTAAAAATCCTAAAATAGATATGGACATCATGGTTCTGCTTATAACTTTTCGTTTAAATGGATATTTTTTTCCATTCAGACATCATTGAACTTAAAAGATGTGTAGGCCCAAACAAAGAAGAAGAAGAAGAAAAAGTATCCAAGAGTTGCTCGTCATCACAATTGCCTTTTCAAAGCTTTGCCACATTGTTCTCTCGAGCCAAACAAAATTAGTTCTTATGCATGGTATTATTAAACAATATGCGAAAGAAAAAAAATGAAAACAAGAAAATAAAAGGCAACAAAATAAAGAAAATGTAAGACTTAAAAGAAAAGAAACATGCAAGACAGGAACCAAGAGAACAAAGGAAATGCAAAACTAGATGCGGGGAAAAGTGCACGATCGATGCAATGCAAAAGAAAACTAAAATGCAGATATTCCTACTCCTAATTCGACCAACTATAAGGTCAAGGATAAGTGAAGTGAAACTTCCAATGTAGTCACCGAAGCTTCTTCCGACTTGCAAGTAGAAAGATACAAGCAATTAAAAGCCATATAAAATAATGTGCAAAAAAAAAGATAACAACTTCAATAGCTTGCATAGAAAATTGAAGGTATTTCCTTTGCGCCATAATTAACCAGCTTTTAATCATACCTTTTCACTTATAACAACAATGATACAAACCTTGAAATATTCTTGTAAATGTACCTTTGTTCGCATTCTCATCCTTAGAAAACCTCAAGAAATATTGAAACTTATTATTGACGATGAAACTTGCTAAGTAATATTTTTCTAACCAATTAGATATTTGATCATGGAATTCAAAACAATCCTCTTGAAAACCTTGACATTTTTGAGAAGATGAACTTTCCAGCAACCTAATCAGATTGAACATAGAACCTTGTGAGAGAAATTTTATTTGATCACGTTCAGAAGCCTTGTCAATATCATGAGAACCTGAGATAACTATCAACAAAGGTTGAAGTGCCTCAACTACTTGATAAGTATCTAGACAGTGAGAGGATAAACCATAAAGATCAACTGGTTCACCAAGATCAATGTAAAACAACTATAATCAGATATACTAGTGCAAAAATGATTATTTGAATGACATTTATTAGACCCAATGTTATGATTAGATTGGTGGCTTGACATACAATATTCTTGTTGCTCGATCAGTCCCTTTGTATTTTATTCTATACCAGACCAATAATATGAAAGCTTGGGGAATTAAAAAAAATTGTTGGCCTTGTAAATCTGGGAAACCAATCAAAATAACATGCTGGAAAAATATTGGAATCATGTGTCAAATCAAATCTAGTATTTGTATCCATCTAAGGGTTTTGATCCACTAAATGATTCAAGAATTTACTAACCTTGAAAAGGATAGATTGTACTAGATCCAAAATATGTTGTTTTAGGTCATTCACAAGATTAGGAGCTGAATTTTTGCAAAAGTATCTGAAAAATGAGAATCCTTCGACCAGTGAGAATATTTGTCATGATAATCAAAATAATAGGCTTCATAGATCTATGCATCCATGAAAGATATACATTCCAATCTCGAGTTCAATGCAAGATATACAAAGATGAATTAACCAAAGCAAAATTCTTCATTTGATTAGAAACTGGACCTTGAAAGTTAGGAAAAATGCCTTGGAAATACCAAAAATATTTCAAGAACGAGTTTACATACAGTGAAACAATGCAGAGAAAAAAGTCATGCAAGAAAATGCAGATCTGACCTAGTTCGGGGATCTTATGAGGATCACGAGAACTTGACATAACCATCAACGAGAGTTGAAGTGCCTCAACTCCATGACAAGTTATGAAACTTTCAAATGTTGAAAAATTACGTTTTGAGAGCTGAGTCATATTGTGAACTGCATGTGGACAACTATGATCAGTTATTTCAACAACATCACTCTTATCGAGATGGAAACCATCTACATCATTGGTTTGATCATATTTTTCTACCTCAAAAAAAAAAAATCACTCAAGTACTAAGGCTCTTCTGATTGTGTGTCTAATGGTTTATAGATCAGAGAAATCACATGAGCAACCTGAACTAAAGGATTATCCTGATGCAAGATTGGAATTTACAAAGCATGGGATGGATGCCTAATAATTTGATTAATTTCTTCTTCATCATGGGTGACCTTATTCTCTTGTGTTAATTCAAAATTCAAATAATGGAATTGTGAATTTGAATAACATGGAAAATTTAATTCATTGCAAGCAACAAGTCACAAGGTACAATGAGCTTAATGAGAAGTGTCCATAAGAGAATCATCTTTGACCAGATTTGATTCTAGATTTAAACCTCTCAAATCGAAGTCTTCTTCAGAGATAAATCAGTCTATTGATATACCTCGATGTCCATCACCATATATATATATATATATATATATATATATTCATCTCCATCAAAATCATGGTTTTCCAAGGCTTTAGATTGATTAAGAATCTCTATTTCTTTTGATTGACTACCGAGATCACTAGATTCTAAATCAATGAAGAATGGAGGAACACCATCTTGACATGGAGGACTTTGAAATAGAGAAGAGAGATCAAAATTATGTTCAATTTTCTTATCCTCTACTTGTGGAATGTGACCATCTTGCACTTGATCAACATTTAAACCAAAAAATTGGGAATTAAGAGCATCCAAATAATTAGCTGGTGGTATGGATTGATCAAGCGGATCAAGGTACAAAGGGTCATGAAATGTAGCTGATAGAGGATAGCATGCATCCCTTGAAGAAATATCACTTTTAATGATATCAAATTCAAGATTATGTTTGTGTACATTAATGTGATCTAGGGGAATCAAGGGACTAGTTTTCATCTCAAGCTCCATGGATTTAGTAGAACATTCAAAGTTTATCGTGCAAAGAGATTAAATGAGGATTGGATGAATGGATCAACATTATGATTTTTGGATTTCTCAACTTCAACAATAGCACCAGAGACAACCTTTTTAGGAAATGAAAAGGGAGGAGGATAAGGGGTAAAAGGAATAGTAGGTTCCTCCTTTGAGATTAGAGGTGTTTCATAATTAATAGAATTTGGAAGAGCACAATCAACCAAGGGTTCAAATTCACAATGTTTTAATGATATTTGAACCAAATTTTGAAATTTTTCCTTGAAGAAATCCCAATCGACATCTTCTTCAGGAAATTCATAGCATAGGTGAGGAAATACATTAGCAAAATCCTCTATTGATTCATTATATTCCATTCTAAGTTGATTAATATTTTTATAAACATCTTGGTAATTATAAATTTCAAAGGCTTGATGAAGATCCTTGAAAAATTGTTCAAATAAATGAATTGAAGCAGTTGGTAATGTATGGCACCATAGTTTAACTCAACCTTCAAGTGTGAGGGTGAATAATTTGCAAGTAACTTCTTCAAAATCTACATGAAAATCACAAAACAAAAGAAATTGAGATGTATGCTCGGCTATGGATGTTCCACCCTCACTATCAAAATTTAATTGAGACAAGTTTGTAAAAAGTTCCGCAGGAAGTGAAATTTTAAGATTCGACCTATTAGAAAAATGTCCAGGGAGCATGATTTGGGAAGAAGCCATTTAAGATAAGAGATTCAAAAAAAACTTCATAGGATCAACTTGTTATCTGCCCCTCCCTCTAGTGCCAAAACTATTGACAGTGCTGGATACCGCCAACAGTATGGGGTTATCCCCGGTATGAAGTACCAATTAGACCTCACACCATTTGGAGTAGGAGCCCCACTGGAAATTATGGTCAGTTGCCATTATCTCAAAGATCTACCTTGGATGCAATAAATGACACAAGAGAAACACATGTAATTTTGAGATAAATAAGTAATTTAGCCTTGTGATGTATTCAATTGTAAAGTGTATATTTATTCTTTCACATAATGGAAAGAAAATGAGTCTTTAAGAGAAAAGTAATAGAACTATCCTAATAAATACACACACATAAATATGAACAAATATTTAGTAATCTTGTGAAATAGTTCACAAAGAAACCACAATCATGAAAGCAAAATACACACGATTCAATGATGCATACTAAAGCCAACGAAATAATTCATTTTCATTAGCATGTTTTTACATAAACATATATCATAAACAATGAAAGAATAGTTCCACGATCATTCACGACATATGCATGAAAAGTGTGTTGGATCCAAAAGCTTCAAATTATTGAGTGAAAGTTCCAGGATACACCATTACAATGATACAACACGGGTTCCAATAGTGGAATGTTAACTCACTACTTTCTCCTCCAAAGAAAGATCTTCTCTTATGTGCCAAACTAGAGAAGCCAGGGTGAAAAGTACAAAGTCGAAAGTCCCTTCTCTTAATCTATGAGGGTGTATTTATAACGAATGAGGCGACTCTTGACCTCCCTCATGACTCTTGAGTTTCTTCTATGGATTTTTGAATTCCTAAATTACTTTAGAACTTTACTAGTGACTTTTCACATTCCATGTGGGACCCTTGGGCTTCCACACATTTTACATTTTCTCATTTTTAGAAATTACATGATTACATTCCACATGTGATGTGGAAAAATAAATTGAAACATATGACTTTGTAATGACACTTGGACAAGACATGACTTGGAAATGATGACATTTACTTCATTATAGAGTGATTAATGCCTAGCTTCTCTCCTTGTTGCTATGAATTTGACTTATTCATGATGGACCTTTGTTTTGTTTCACCCTTCGATGGGTCCAGGTGAATGTCAGAACCTTCCAATTTAGCATGAGTTGCCATATATTGATCTTGGTCCAAGATTCTTTTTGGTTCTTCATGATGGTCCCTTTGGTGCTTGTTCTTTGCAAGTGTTCCCTTGTAGCCTCTCCTTAGTTTACTCCTTGAGCATCATCCTGTCATGTCAAGATAACAGTACCTGCAAATGGAATTTACTCATAACAAGACAAAATCAACCTCGAAATATCATTGTCTATCTTGCTCTTCATGCATCTCACTAATTAAGCATGGAAAAAGTGTAGGATTGAGGAGGAGGCTCAGGGATTGTGTAATGGAAAATTGCAGTAGGTAGTGATGAAGGCCTAGTCATTGCGATTGCACAATGCACAGTGGCTGAGAGATTGGAAGAAAAAATTGCACAATTGAGGGAGTTAGTGATGTAGTGAGGAAAAATTTCTCACCGTGATTGCACAATGTGCAGTTCTCGAGGCATTGAGGTAGGTGATTGCGTACGAAAAGGAGGAAATAAAGCTTTTCTATTGACTGAGACTGCACAATGCATAGTGGAAGGCTGATTGGGAGGGAATATTTCACAATTTTTAGGGAAAAGAGGCAGATACTGTTGGGGTCCTGTGATTTGGCAGATTGGCAAACCAAATGACAAGGAAACATCAGAACCACTTTGGAATCCTAGGATCTAGCCCTCCTGGATTCAAAGAGGGATCTCTCTATATGTGTTTTCAAAGGATATATCTTTAAGGTTTATGATATGATGTTAGGCTAGTTATGAAGAACATGGGATTTGTTTGTTTTTGGTTGGGAATCATTAAATGAGAAGGTCATGTGAAGTGAAGGAGGAAATAAGTGTAAGGATGTTTCAGCATGGGAAGATAGGTCAAAAAACAGTGTTAAACCATTGGGCTATGGAGCCATAAAAGGGTTTACTTGCACAACAACTATTCAAGGGTTTTCAAAGGGCAAGTCATCCATATCAAAAGATCTTTTAAGTTGAGTTGGTGGTATGGAACATTAAGAAGTG
Organism: Pinus albicaulis; assembly: GCA_034641835.2. Taxonomy (NCBI): domain Eukaryota; kingdom Viridiplantae; phylum Streptophyta; class Pinopsida; order Pinales; family Pinaceae; genus Pinus; species Pinus albicaulis. The sequence goes on along the minus strand of CM076582.1, from coordinate 264,470,553 downwards.
TGGTGAAATAAGCAAATATGTAAGAAAACAAAGGGCAACCTAAGATCAGGTAAGGAATTTTAGCCTATCCTGCTTTCGACATACTCTCAAGGGAAACATATAAGATAAACATAAAAAACAGCCTAAGATCAAGTAAGGACTTTTAACCTATCTTACTTTCGGCATACTCTTAAGGGAAATCTTCAAAACAACTGTTTAAGACTAAACCAAGGACATGGCTAACCATAAACTTCCTTGATTAGGACTCTACTTAGCATGCAGTGAAAAGATCATTCAAGAACAACATCTCAAGTTCTACTCAGCAAGATATGGGCTCACCAACATTCTTTGACTAGTTATACTCTATTGAAATCATTCCCAAACACACATTTAGAAGAAAACATAGAAATAAAGCTTATAAGTAAGAGATAGGGTAATTTGCAGTATATCCTACTCTATATTTGTTGTTCTTTATCAAAGAATATGAACACAGTGGAAACATAAGGAAAATAACAATTACAATGAGAAAAACATCACCAATGATTTAGATCAGGATCCCATGAATCTGCTTGTCTATTGATGTGCAAAACCAGTTACATACTTTGAGTCCAATAGCTTTTACAGTCTGATACTTCTCTTCCCAGCCTACTATATTACAACTACTCAGTAACTCTTACTCATTAACAATTCAAACGATTAAAAATTTTCCAACCTTTTACAATGAGTTTTCTGTGAATACATATAGGTGAGAGAGGAAGAGTGTTGAGGAAATGGTAATAAATATTAATTAAGACTGAGTGGGAGAGGTATTTGAATGCCCATTCTGCTTAATAATCATAGCATTAACTGTTTGTACCACTTCAGTTGCTTTTAGTTGAAATTGAAACCAACTAGCAGGTTGGTAATAACTCTGAGGCCTGTCCTTTGAACTAACTGTGGCTGAAGTACTCTGTTTGACTTCTGTGATAAGTAACTATCATATTTCGGTTCTGAGACCTCCATGACTGTGCAATAACTGTTCTGATAGTTTTGAAAGAGTTTTTTCCATAAGGATGGCTATCACAGTGTCTTTGAAAGGAGAAGTAGACTACATGTGTCCTTTTGGGTTGCTGAGAATTAATTGCCTCACTGATTTGGCATTTGGAGGCGGTCTTTTGCTGATATGTCTGTCTGTGATGCTGTAAACACTGATTTAGGCTTTGATTTGTGCTTTTAGGCTTCATTAGGCCTTCATGCTGTCTTTGGTCTTCGTCTGATTGCTGTGTACAGGTGGCTGCACCAGAGGGTTTGCTGTGTAACCAATGCCCATGACACATTGATTTAAAACTTGGAAATTCGACCCTTATGTCCCTTTTCTGCACTGAATTTCGGCCACAGAGGATCATCATCCTCGGCCTCTGCAACTAAATTGCTGTGGGACGGCTCTTTATCTTAGGGCCGCCATTAAACCTGCAACAAACATTAAACATATTATATAAAACCTGCGTGGGGGCTTAACTGCTTCAGAGGGATTTGGCGGAGGTGGAGGAGATTTGCAGAGAGGTGGAATGCAGGCGGAGGAGATCTCCATGGCAAAAACCATGAAAAACAGGTTTCAAAAAGGTTTTGGGCGCAAAGAACAGGATGGTGGTTTTGGGAATACCAAAGACGGTATTCACGCGGCGTCTGGGCGGTAAGTGGTATTGCGCAGGGTGGACGCGATACGGTTTGGAGGATGTCGCGTGTCCCTTGAAAATCACCTGTTTCGCATTCAAAGTGCACAGAGGGGGAGGGGGAGGAAAATGGACGCAAAATGGGATCTGGGCCGTCGGATCTGGGGGGTGCAGATCTATGGTGGAGATCACCCAAAAACACAATGAAAGGACCCAGTGTGGTCAGGTGGGACCAGCGCGTTTATAAGGGAAATTGAAAGAAAAATGTGTATTGCGGGGGCACTTGAGGTACGGACAAGTTTGTGGGTCGGGTGCCTTCACAGTGAATCTCGACTGTTGGATCAAGATCTTCTATGGTCAAACGAGTCAACTGCGGGGGCACTCATATTGTTGACCGTTTGTGCTGAAAGTGCCCGCAGGTGGAAAATAAGGTGAATTGATGCGAGCCATCGGATCTGGGAGATGGACGATGAAGATTTACTCGACAGATCGGAAATCGATGGAGAAGAGGGTCCGGGAAGGAAGAATTTGGAAGTTGCGATGGTCGATGGGAAAGGCCAGAGCGATGGGCGGAGGACCGTTGGATCGAGATCGAGATCGACGGTTGGGATCTTATCGGCGGATCGGCCATCGTCGGAAAGAGTTCCGGAAGGGAGGAAATTGGAATCGCCGAAGTGCGATGCCGATGAGTCGGAGCGATGTGATGAGAACCGTCGGATTGGAAATGAGATCAACATCTAGGATTAAATCGGGAAAGCGCATCGGCGGGGGGAAAAAGGTTTTGAAAGAGGAAATGGGACTTGCTAAGGTGCGATGCACCGATGGAGCACAGACCGTTTGATCTAAAACGAGATCAACGGTGGAGTTTTACTCGGGGGATTGGCCATTGGCGGAAGAAAATGCAAGGGGAAGGAGGAAACAGGGAACTGCGATGCGCCGATGCGATGGAAAGCGGAGAAAAGGAAAAGCGTGAGCTGTCGGATCTTGGGGGAAATGGGCGGTCCAGATCTTATTGGAGGATCGGCCTTCGGAAGAAAAAAGGGAAAGGGAAGCGGGACCGGGGAAAGAGCGATTTGTGATGGGCGATCTGTCAATGGCCAGTGGATCTGTGAGATCAACGACGGAGATTTACTCGGGGGTGAAACCATCACGCGGAGGAAAAAATGAAGAAACAAAGGAAAAAGGGGCGGAGCGATGTCCAATGGCGTGACAGGGGATAAAAACTTAAGCTGATGGTCACGGGTCCCGGTTATATGGAGGAAGGGGCTGAGAACTTAAGCCCGTAGGGGCTTAAGTCGGACTTAATGAAAAAAAAATGGTTTTTAGGCTGAAAAGGGGTTCTTTGAGGTTTTTCAGAGGTTCCGATAGGGTAAAAGAAGGGTTTTAAAACCAAATAAAAGGGACTCAAATGGTTTTAAAAAGGATTTTGGATGAAATGAGGGATAAATGAGGGTTTTTTTCAAAGGGAAAAAAAATGGAACATGAGTCTGAAAATAGTTTTCTTCATGATAACAACAGGGCTTTTGTGAGGGCATCAATGATATGGATTTCCTGAGGATAAAGAACACAACAAGGCTTCAAGAAGTCACTTATTTTCTTTAAATTTGTTTCTTGAAGACTAATAGATCTGTTTTAGCCATCATAGTATATGAAAAATTTATAGATGGCTAACAACGGCTCCAACTTGGGGATGGCAGCTCCTTGGATGTGTCAAGTACCTCAGACATGATCCCTGGAATGTAGACCAGTGTACTAATGCTTTGAAAATCCTCTTTCTTCTTTGATCATGCTGCTTGAAAAGATGATCAATCATTACATCATAACAAATCAATCTTCCCCAAACAACTACCTCCACAGCCTACTCTCCTAACATTTTTTCTTTAGCAGGGTGCACTTGGCCTTGCAAACCCTTGGCATCAACATTTTATTCTTTTATTGAAAGTAAGAAAACTAGTATAAATCTACCCTTATAACTTCCATGAGTCTAGATTAAACAGTTGGACTCAAAAACTCTCTACCTAACTACTATCTGTCAGGATTAAGCTGTATGACAGATCTGCATTCTCTACATTCTAAAACAGAAATTGAAAACACAGTCAAACCAGGATTAAGCTGTTTGATTTGCTGTGATGGCTATGACATCAAAAAAAAAAAATGCACATAGAACTTTATTTGCAGAAAAGTAAAACAAAACTTGGAAGGCTCAAGATCTGAAAACAATGAGAGTCCTTCCTTCTTTCTTTCAACTGTGATTTTGATCTCTTTGAGCTGCCTCCTTCCTCTTTACCTGGTTCAAGTTTTCAGCATGTTAGAACCAGTTTTCTTTGTACCTTTGGCTCAGGTTTTGAGCATGTTAGAGCCATTCCTTTCTATCCTAATCTAATCTACTGATAAGCCAAGATTAAACTGTTTGGAAAATCTGATTCACTAACCTATCAGCAGTAAATTGAAATCTATCTAGTCATGATTAGGTTGTATGACTAAATAGCAATGCTTTCTTTTAAGTAGTGGAATTTAGGCTTGCAAAATTTCAAAAATTTCTTTCTTTTTGGTATGGGGTTGTACCTTTCTTGTTTTTTCTGATTTGCCCTCTTTTCTCTTTTCTATTTTTTTGTATTTTTCTTTTTTCAAATTCAAAGCAGAACACAAAAAATTAACTAAATGCTCACAGGCTGAGCTTTATTGACATTCCTACCTACCCTAATCTATCTTGGAAATCTCTACTGTTTTATATGATACAATAGTGCCAGTGCAACCAGTTAAGCAGTAACAAAAAAGGGTAGAAAATATGACTGCTTGTCAGAGATAACCATAGGGTACTTTGAATGCGGGTCTTCAAAACCAAGGCCACCACCAATGGTGACCACTCCTAATGTATCTGGCTCTTGCAAAGGATCAATGCTTGGAAACTTGAGCCAATCAGGGCCTCCATATACTCTGCCACAGGATCAACAGAAACATGATGTAAACTTTCTTCTTTTAGGCCTTCCATGATTGGTAGGCTATCTGCATCCTTGACATCTTTGATCACTGCATATTCAGTGTGGCTCTTGAAAGCACAATCATCCTTTTCCTGCACATCAAAAGGCAGTGAAATTTCTTCTTGCTTTGGGGGAGAGAGGCTTTCCAAGAATTTTTTGGGACTTTGGAAAGTATGTGACTGAGTTTGAAAATAAAAAATCTCAATGTCAGTTTCCAATTTTTTAACCACTATCTCCAAAAAATTTTTCTTACTTCCAGGATTAAAATTTGGTGACCTCACCATGTGCAAGACAACTTCAAGGAGATCATGATCAAGCTGTAGTTCTGATAACTCATTTGAAACTTCATCATAGAAAAGGTCTGCCAGAGACCCTGACATTTTGTTCAATCAGTTTGAGAAAAGGCCACTGTATCTTTACAACTTTTCTGGAGTCCTTCACCAGTGGAGTCATTTGTGAAACCGGGGGTGATCAGTAGGCCTACTGATCACCATTGGTGTCTTTTGGTCTTTTAGGAGTTGTGGAGTCGCCAGGTGGATGATTTCAAATGTTTTAAGATAAGTTGTTGTCCACCATTAGTAATTAACTACCAATTTAAGGATGTTGTGGGTTTTCTGAGCTCTAAAAGATGTATAAGATGTAATTCACTCAGAAGTTCCCTAGTGGAGTCGCCATTATGTTGGGGTCCTGTGATTTGGAAGATTGGCAAACCAAATGACAAGGCAACATTAGAACCACTTTGGAATCCTAGGATCTAGCCCTCCTGGATTTAGAAAGGGATCTCTCTATATGTGTTTTCAAATGATATATCTTTAAGGCTTATGATATGATGTTAGGCTAGTTATGAAGCACAGGGGATTTGTTTGTTTTTGGTTGGGAATCATTAAATGAGAAGGTCATGTGAAGTGAAGGAGGAAATAAGTGGAAGGATGTTTCAGCATGGGAAGATAGGTCAAAAAACAGTGCTAAACCATTGGGCTATGGAGTCATAAAAGGGTTTACTTGCATAATAAATATTCAAGGGTTTTCAAAGGGCAAGTCATCTATATCAAAAGATATTTTAAGTTGAGTTGGTGGTATGGAACATTAAGAAGTGTGGTGAAATAAGAAAATATGTAAGAAAACAAAGGGTAGCTTAAGATCAGGTAAGGACTTTTAACCTATCCTGCTTTCGACATAATCTCAAGGGAAACATGTAAGATAAACATAAAAAGCAACCTAAGATCAAGTAAGGAATTTTAACCTATCTTGCTTCTGGCATACTCTTAAGGGAAATCTTCAAAACAACTGTTTAAGACTAAACCAAGGACAGGGCTAACCATAAACTTCCTTGATTAGGACTCTACTTAGCATGCAGTGAAAAGATCATTCAAGAACAACATCTCAAGTTCTACTTAGCAAGATATGGGCTCACCAACATTCTTTGACTGGTTATACTCTATTGAAATCATTCCCAAACACACATTTAGAAGAAAACATAAAAATAAAGCTTATCAGTGAGAGATAGGGTACTTTGCTGTATATCCTACTCTATATTTGCTGTTCTTTATCAGAGAATATGAATACAATGGAAACATAAGGAAAATAGCAATTACAGTGAGAAAAACATCACCAATGATTTAGATCAGGATCCAATGAATCTGCTTGTCTATTGATGTGCAAAAATAGTTACATACTTTGAGTCCAATAACTTTTACAGTCTGATACTTATCTTCCTAGCCTACTATATTACAACTACTCAGTAACTCTTACTCAATAAAAATTCAAATGATTTACAATTTTCCAAGCTTTTACAATGAGTTTTCTTTGAATACATATAGGTGAGAGATGAAGAGTGTTGAGGAAATGGTAATAAATATTAATTAAGACAAAGTGGGAGAGGTATTCGAATGCCCATTCTGCTTAATAATCATAGCATTAACTGTTTGTACCACTTCAGCTACTTTTAGGTGAAACTGAAACCAACTAGCAGGCTGGTAATAAATCTGAGGCCTGTCCTTTGAACTAACTATGGCTGAAGTACTCTGTTTGACTTCTGTGACAAGTAACTATCATATTTCGATTCTGAGACCTCCATGACTGTGCAATAACTGTTCTGATGGTTTTGAAAGAGTTTCTGCCATCATGATGGCTATCACGGTGTATTTGAAAGGAGAAGTAGACTACAGGTGTCCTTTTGGGTTGCTGATAATTAATTGCTTCACTGATCTGGCATTTGGAGGCTGTCTTTTGCTGATCTATCTGTCTGTGATGCTGTAAACACTGATTTAGGCTTTGATTTGTGCTTTTAGGCTTCATTAGGACTTCATGCTGTCTTCGGTCTTCGTCTGATTGTTGTGTATAGGTGGGAGGGTTTGCTGTGTAACCAATGCCCATGACACATTGATTTAAAACTTGGAAATTCGACCCTTATGTCCCTTTTCTGCACTGAATTTCAGCCATAGAGGATCTTCATCCCTGACCTCTGCAACTAAATTGCAGTGGGACGACTCTTTATCTTAGGGTTGCCATTAAGCTTGCAACAAACATTAAACATATTATATAAAACCTGCATGGGGGTTGAACTGCTTCAGAGGGCTTTGGCGGAGGCGGAGGAGCTTTGTAAAGAGGTGGAATGCAGGCGAAGGAGATCTCCATGGCGAAAACCATGAAAACCAGGTTTCAAAAAGTTTTCGGGCGCGAAGAACAAGATCATGGTTTTGGGAATACCAGAGACAGTATTCACGCGGGGTCCGAGCGGTAAGTGGTATTGCGCAGGGTGGACGTGATACGGTCTGGAGGATGCCGCGTGTCCTTTGAAAACCACCCGTTTCGCGTTCAAAGTGCACGGAGGGGGAGGGGGATGGGGAGGAAAATGGATGAAAAATGGGATCTGGGCCGTTGGATCTAGGGGTGTAGATTTATGGTGGAGATCACCCAGAAACACAATGAAAGGACCCAGCGTGGTCGGGTGGGACCAGTGGGTTTATAAGGGAAATTGAAAGAAAAATGTGTATTGCAGGAGCACTTGAGGTACGGACAAGTTTGCGAATCGGGTGCCTCTGCAGTGAATCTCGACTGTTGGATCAAGATCTTCTATGGTCAAAAGAGTCAACTGCGGGGGCACTCATATTGTTGACCATTTGTGCTGAAAGTGCCTGCGGGTGGAAAAAAAGGTGAATCGGTGCGAGCTGTCAGATCTGGGAGATGGACGGCGAAGATTTACTCAGCAGATTGGCAATCGATGAAGAAGAGGGTCTGGGAAGAAATATTTTGGAAGTTGCGATGGCCGATGGCCAATGGGAAAGGCCAGAGCGATGGGTGGAGGATCGTCGGATCGGGATCGAGATTGAAAGTTGGGATCTTATCGGCGGATCGGCCATCGGTGGAAAGAATTCCGGAAGGGAGGAAATTGGAATCGCCGAAGTGCGATGCTGATGAGTCGGAGTGATGCGATGAGAACCGTCGGATCGGAAATGAGATCAACGTCTAGGATTAAATAGGGAAAGCGCATTGGCGGGGGGAAAAAGGTTTTGAAAGCAGAAATGGGACTTGTCGAGGTGCGATGCGCCAATGGAGCGCAGACCATTCGATCTAAAATGAGATCAACGACGGAGGTTTACTCGGGGGATCGACCATCGATGGAAGAAAATGCAAGGGGAATAAGGAAACGGGGAACTGTGATGCGCCGATGCGATGGAAAGCGGAGAAAAGGAAAAGCGTGAGCCATCGGATCTTGGGGGAAATGGGCGGTCCAGATCTTATCGGAGGATCGACCTTCAGAAGAAAAAAGGGAAAGGGAAGCGGGACCGGGGAAAGAGCGATTTGCGATGGGCGATCCAGGAATGGCTATTGGATTTGCGAGATCAACAATGAAGATTTACTCGGGGGTGAAACCATTGCGCGGAGGAAAAAATGAAGAAACAAAGGAAAAAGGGGCAGAGCGATGTCCGATGGTGCGACAGGGGCTAAAGACTTAAGCCAACGGTCGCGGGTCCCGGCTATATGGAGGAAGGGGTTGAGAACTTAAGCCCGTAGGGGCTTAAGTCAAACTTAATGAAAAAAATGGTTTTTAGGCCGAAAAGGGGTTTTTTGAGGTTTTTCAAAGGTTCCGATAGGGTAAAAGAAGGGTTTTAAAACCAAATAAAAGGGAATCAAATGATTTTAAAAGGATTTTGGATGAAATGAGGGATAAATGAGAGTTTTTTCAAAGGGAAAAAAAATGGAACATGAGTCTGAAAACAATTTTCTTCATGATAACAGCAGGGCTTTTGTGAAGGCATCAATGAGATGGATTTCTTGAGGATAAAGAACACAACAAGGCTTCAAGAAGTCACAGATTTTCTTCAAATTTGTTTCTTGAAGACTAATAGACCTGTTTTAGCCATCATAGTATATGAAAAATTTATAGATGGCTAACATATACTAAGCACTGTGACTGCACAATGTGCAGTCCTTAGAGGCAGTGACTGTGTAGTGTGAAATTCCAAGAGGCAAGGATGCTTCACTGTGGCTTAAAACTGCGCAATGCATAGTTCCAGGGGGGACTTAGCAAGTTACAAAGACAGTGAATGCTCCGAAAATGACTAAGTGTGAGATCAAGCAAACAAGAGAGAACAAGACATGCAAACAAGTCTTGAAACAATGATCTCACACTCAGGTAACATCAACACATGCCAAAATAATGCTCATTACCAAAATCAACAAGCATACCTTGAAATGATAACAAAATGACACTTAATTCTAAGTGAGACAATGGAAACATAGCTTACACTTCGAAAACAAGTTACGACAGGAGGGTCGACTGTGACCAGAAAGTGTGCTAAGATGTGGGAGTCTATCTAGCACATATTATTATGATATATATGATCAATTAATACATAAGAATGCGCTAGAGCTGCCTCTAGTGATGCGCCAAAGTGAAATACATGTAGGAGTTAAAACAATCAAAAGAGACACTTGTGAGTGTAGGAAAAAATGAAAACGACACTTGCAAAAGCTAAAGAAAGAGAAAGCAACACATGCAAAGAAAAAACAAAAGTGATGCTTGTTAAAGTGAAAGAAAGAAAAAGCGATAATGACAAAAGTGAAAGCGACACTTGTGAAAGCAAAATCACACAAAATTAATAGTTTAGGAAAATCACACGAGCGAGGGTACCATTGCAACTTATAATGAGAGAAACTGTCAATTGAAGTTGCGCACTGATTTTCCATAGGGATTGCATAGTCTTTGTCTCTAGGAACTGCATAATCACTGTCACCAGAGACTTCACAACAGTGTCTTTTAGGACTACATAATCATCATATATAAGGAACTGCACAATAAATATCCTTAGATACTGCACAGTCATTGCTATCAAGATTTACACAATGACTATCATCAAGGATTGCGGAGTGCTTGAATTTTTAGAGTGCACATTGACTGCTAGGCTTGCTAGAAAAGGGTGCGCTTACGAATGCATCAACGACTAATCATGTGAAAGCAAGTGGTTTTGACACTTAGATTCTCAGAAGAAGACTTGATCACTTAGAAAAAACATTAACCAGTCACGAAGTGATAGTGGAGAAACTTGAAATGACAGATCATAAAGTCATAGGTAGGCTCCAAAATTTAAGTGTAGGGAAAATTTTGGAGGGTGTTTGTCGCAACGAAAACAATGTCTAATTTGGAGTTTTAAATGATTCGACACTAAGTACTGCATTTTAAAATATGTGACTTGAGGATATATTCTTTGCATTTAGAATAATTTTCATACTTGGTGTTACAGAGTGTTGAGGCATCATCTAGGTCAGAAGTAATGTCTGTTAGGAAGGCTTTTCAAGTTGGCTGGAATTACTTTAAGACTATTAGGGAAATAATTTATGTTTTTCATTTCTTGAAATTCCCACCATCCCCCCCCCCTTGGGTTTGTGTATTTTATCATGATGTTTTTTGAATGAGGGTTACCTTGTACATTACAACATTCATTGTTTCCTTTTCCCATATGCCATGTAGGAATTTGAAGAGAAAAGAGGCAAAGGAAAGGGCCGAAGCATCATATGAGAGAAGGAAGCAATCAACATGTTAGCTGAATAACATGTTTCCCCATATATGCAATAAAATCCATCTTGGTTAGTAACTGGACTAATAGAACTTGATGAGAAGATTGTATTTTATGTGATTACTCATGTGGCTTATAAAACATGTGGAGGACGAATGGTGATTTACATGGTAGCAACCTTGCATATGATGTTTCTTGGTTCGAAAGTATTTATCCTCCAATTTATACCTTCTCGATAGGTGGCCCTTCCCAATACAGACCGAAAATTTGTAGCTGCTGCATAGATGTAAATGCTACACATTGCCTGCCTACGATTTTCCCTTCTTTCAAAATGTTTTTAATTCATTTGATCATAAATTTGATCATTTGTCATTACATGCATTTTACGTACAGTTGACCGTATTTCTGAAATAAAATTTTAAGTTGAAAAGATATATGTATTCCATAAGCCATGTATAAGCCATTTGAGTGAGCCAATTTGGGGTGAAATGGTGTGTTAATTTGATGCAAGAATGGAATTGTTTTTGGTGAATTATGAATATTTTCCATTACATTTTACACACATGTTTACTATTTATATAAATTTTATTAAATAATCTAGTTTTGTTTTTTTGTTAGTTAATATTTTTTTAAAACAAACATCTTATTTAATAAGTTACATAAAAGGATATAAAAGTTTAAAATATTATTTATAGATATGTAAAGGATATAAAGTCTAATATGTTGTTTATGGAAATTGTAAACATATTATTATTATATTTCTTGCAGATATGGTATTATGCATTCAGTTTTGCTTTTGACTATGTATTAATTTATTTTTGACTATAAATTTCTAATTTTTAACCATATTTTAGCATTTTCAATCCAATTTTTATTATTTAATATTGTCATTTAAATTTATTTATTTATAAGGAGATTGGTTGAGTTCTTATTATAGACTTTGTTTAGTAATTTTCATTTTTCTATTAGTTACTATTTTTTTGTTTTTAGTTTCATTTCCTTTTTATTTAACCTTTTGATTTTCATTTTTTTTTTCTATCATTTCCATTTTAAAGAATTATCATTTTTTCCTCATATTTCTAATTTAAGATGGAAATTTTAAAAAGGAAAAAATATTTTTTTTTTTTTTTTTTTATTTTCCAATATTTTTTATTTTTTATTTTATTTTTTAGTTTTATTATTATTTTTTAACTTCAATTATATATATATATATATAGTCTTGTTCTATAAGTTAATTTTTTTTTCAATTCCAATTCTATTAATTATAGTTTTTTTTCTTGTTAAAATTTAATTTTTTTTTGCCCATCATCTTTCTATAATTTTTTTTCCTTGGAAACAATAACTATACAATAAAAATTCTATTTCAATGAATATAATTAAATTAGTTAAAAAAATTCTAAAAATATGAAATTAATAAAATTAAAACAAAATTTGAGTACAATTTTCTCTTGTTCTCTTGTATATACACATCTCATTCTTAATTCTACTTAAATCTTAAATACCTCTTGTCATTATTGTCTGCACTCAAATATGAGAGATTTGGAAAATGACTATTCATATTTTCATCTGTATTGATGAGGATTTAGTTGTGTCTTGGTGTGGTTATTTATATTTCAGTTGAAATGTCTCTTCAACAACCGTTCCAAAATTGTGTAGTAGATTTCTGCAAAAAATGTCCTATAGGCACGTTGTGGGTTATAAGTCAGCCTATATAATTTTGTGCTGCACAAGTTGACCTCAACAAGGTCATCTCTTTTAATATTATTCAAGCTACCATTATGTATTGGGTATAAGTATTATTATTAATTTAGATAATAATTATTTGTACAATGATTTGTCTTCAAACTAGTTTGGTTCATAGAAAATTGTAGCTCTCATTTGAAATATGGTATTGTGGACAATGGAAATTTCATGGGATAGTGATGGGTTGATTGCAATTTTTTCCAGTCATCTTCTTCATTATACATGGTTGAAATTATGCATAGTTTTATAATTGGAAAATGTGATTTATTAGCTAGAAAATGTATGGTATAGAAAAATTTTAATTGCAAAAATTTGAACCATTTGTTTCAAATATTTTTATCTTTTGCATGTGCTTTCAGTTGGAAATCATATTGTTTATGCACTGGAAATTTTATGGGAAACATGCTGGAAATTGTATGGGGCTTTTGCAAACTTAATTTGTTTCTAATCTTTATTGTTCTCATATGTAGTATTATGTTAATTTCTTATGCAAACAAGCATGATTATCTTATCAAGTATTGAAACATCTTATGTTTTTTCGCTTGAACATATTGAACAATTTGATATTTTTTTCTTGAAGGTGTTGAGATTAGTAAAAGAGCTCCCATATGCATTGAGGATTCAACATTGAATTATACTATTTGAGAACATCATAATATTTTCTAACTAATATGTGTTTAGTCTCTAGACAAGTAAAATATTTGGTTTGTGACTCGAACATATTATTTTTAGAAGAACATTACAAAAAATAACTTTTTTTATACAAGAGACCCTACAAATAATAGTAACAACGATGTGAAGACTTTAGAAACAAGTTAACACAGAGTTTTGTTGTATCTACCAATAAAAATAATGGGTCAAATTTTTTTCTTAAATTTTAATGACTTTTTTCCCTTTAACTAAATTTCACTTATAATTTTCAAAGTTTTTTTTAATAAATAATTTTCTTACATTTATTTCACATCATCAATTTTTAAAAAAATTAATAGACACATGTTTGCAATATTAATAGTTAATATTGCTATTGATAGATGGGGTATATGCAATTTAATTCTTTATTGTTTTTTACTTTAATTTAGCTATATTTAAGCTAAGTGGTAAGTCCTAGCTACTATGTAGCACTTTGTTTATATAAAAAATATGTACAAATTTAATATATTATTGGTGGAAATTGATTGTGTAAAAATAAATTTATCATTAATATAAAAAATAAAATAGTTTCAAATTTCATTTATGGGAATTAGATTTGGGTGAGAAAAAAAATTAATTATTTTTAACATTTCAAACTAAAATTAATTTAATTTTAAATTTTATAATAAAATTGCATCTATATATAAAATTTTAATTTTCATAACAAATATTACTTGTGGAAATGTTGATTTTCAGAGTTTTTCATATTGTAGATATACTTCTGGAGCTATACTGTGTAAGTATGTTGAAACTTTCCACGTTTCTACAAGATATTGATGTGAGAGTGATAAATAAAAAATACAAAGAATGGACAAGATTAAGGGGAGAAAGAAAAAGTTCTTGAATTAAGGTCAAAATTAATAGTAAAAGGTGTAAAAGTAAATAATTAAAATAAATAAATTAATAAAATTTATAGTCAATTTAGTTTATCTGAGGTGGTTGGTAGTCTTGAGGGTTAGCTCAATTGGTTGATTTCTTGTCACTAAAGCATCTCGCTAATTTGACCTGGACATTATCAGGGTTAGGCTCTGTTAATAAGCATCCGAGATGTGATCGCTTTAGGTGGATTTTCCAGGATATTTCATTAGGAAAAAATAGAAAAAATGATAGGTGGTTGGTAAGAATGATTGGGATCCTTCCTACTTAGGTTCAATTCTTGTAAATGACATGATGAACTTTGATGTAATGGAAAAAAACATGTCTATTTCTCATATGAAGTATATGTATATTTATTTCTATGAAAAATTAATAAATGGTTTGGTGAAAACATAAATAATATATTATTTGTCAAAATTAATCATAGTATTATTAAAATTTTCTAGTTTATTTTAGTTTTTAATAACTTAATATAAATAAGATAAAAGAAAACAAAAATAAAATAAAACAAAATAAAATTAAAAATTAAATTAATTAACTGGTTTAAAACAAAACAAAATAATAATAATTTTTTTCTTAAAATCAGCCACTAGTGTTATTTAAAAAATAAATAAAATATAAAAATAAATTAGATATACCAAGCAAACTAAATATTCAAGTAAATTCTAGCATAGGCTAATTAATAGAAGAGACAACACTCTTGCAGACCCTTTTTCCAGTCAATTTAGTCCAAAACCTAGTAGAGATTTTTAAGAATCAAACCTTAAGCATTCTAGGGCTTCATGGTTTTTTTGGCGTGTTGAATCCATTTATGCATTAAAAAATACATTTTAAAGAACAAAAAATCACAATATTGCTTAAAATTTTGTTGTCGGATTTTTCCAACAAAACTCCACTAGGTAGCTCTATCCCAAGATTGCCTACGCTCCCAACCTGTTGTCACTATGATAAACACCCTCCAAAATTTTCCGATACTTGAATTTTGGAGCCTACTGTGGATATTGAAATCAATTGTTATGTAGTCACTTCTTGATTAGTTGATACTCTATTAAGTCTTTGAGCTCATTGCTTTAATTGTAAGTGTCGAAGTCACCTTATCACACATGCTTAGCTCACAACAAGTCCATGAGCACTTTATTTTATGCAAGCCTAAACAAGCATAATATAGTCCACCGGGACACTGCCTATGCAATGATCAATTCATGTCGACAGTGGGTGCATGTTGGGCCTCCAACTTGTCATGATTTTGTTGATGAAACCATCAATTTTTGCATCATTACATTCACCCATTGTCAACATTTTAAACCATATTTCTCTATAAATACACTAAATTCCCACATACATGTTTACATGGTTTATTATTATTATTTCTATTATTTTTAATGAATTAAGAATAAATTTTCTTGGTTTTACTAATGACAGTTTGGCCAGCTCAAGATTATGCAACTCAAGCCAATTTTTGTAGTTATCTCCATGATTAAGGTAGTATCACCACTCTAGAATAAAATCTGACACTTGGATTTGGTTTCTAGAAGCTCCAATATGGATTTTTATTGGTCAAACTCCACCCAACTCACACGTGTGGACATCCAACAAAAAATCAAAGGAAAAATGCAACAGTTTTGACCAGTCAACTTCAAACACGTTTTCTGAGCAATAAAAACGAATTTTGGAAAATGAAAATATGAGTTTTTTCAGCACATGCCCAATTAGGTTATTGGTGTACATTTTTCTCAATTTCATAACCATTTGAGATATTTTTGGGGTTCTTTGGAGCCCTATTTTTCGGATTGCGTGAGAAAATGATTTTGTAATTTCACAGTAAACGCCCAATCACCAAAAAGATTGGAGCTTATTGTTCTTTAACTAATTCGTGGGAGGGAGATCATTATTATCATAGCTGGGCCGATATTTGATCCAAGGATCCATAAAATAAGATTGGATTTTATTTTAAAAAATGATCTAAAAATATCTCATGACCAGAACTCAAGCAAGAAAATTATGAGTTTGTTAATTGTGTCAAAACTCTATAAATTGCGGTCTCTTTGATGAGGGGAGAGATCAAATGTTAAGGAAGAATATTAATTCGTAATTTTTTCTACTGATTGAAGAAGAAAACTTATTTTTTTAATGAATTTAATCACTGTTAGGGTGCAATTTTGAATGTGATTGGCGATTCCAAACTTGTGATCTGAATTTTTAAGCATCGCTAGGAGGCCCCCCTAAGGATGAGTGAGAGATAGTATAGTTGTATTTTATTATCATTTTTTCAATTTCTTATGCTTTTCAATTAGATCAAAATTTTCTTCATTTAATTGTTCAATTTATTTAGATGTTCAGTTTCATTTCAATGCTTCATGTTTTAACAAAAAATGCACTCATTTCTCCTTGTTTCATTTCAGGTCAAGTGTTTGATAATAAACCAAAAACACCAAAAGATTTACCTCAAATTATATTTTAATCTTAAGTCTAACATTTATGCGTGATAGGATATGATTGATTCTAGTTTAGAGTGCACACATCAGTAATATTTTTTAGGCTTCCATAATTTTTATTTAATTTCTCTTTATTTCTATAATCTAGAATAATTTTTTTAATTTTCAAAGTCTTGTATTCTTTAGATCAAATTTACTTTCATGAATTGATAGACTTAGTTTTCTTTCCAAGTTGATTAGATTAAACTTCTCTTCAAAATAAAATAGAATAATATTATCTTTCAAGTTCACTAGAATATATATTTCCATTGTTAGAATATAACTTGAAGTCCTTTCATTAGAATAAATTTGCTTTGAATTCATTTCCAAGTCTTGTGTTTGAATTAAAAAAAAGTGCAATTAGTCATAGATAGAATTTCATTACATTTTTGTCTCTTTCTTATTTATTTATTTATTTTTCTTTGAATTAAAAGTAGACATCCTAACACATATAGTGCACGTATACTTCACAAGTTCAAGAAACCCTAAGTTTGACAATTAATGACAAGTAATTTAACAATCAATTAAATTACCCAACATTTTGGCGCTGTTGCCAGAGAAGTATACATATTTGTTAGCTTTCAATTGCATCTCATTATTAGTGGCATAATATTAATCTCATTTTATTAAATCCTAGAGATAGATTCATTAAAAAAAAAAAAAACTTCAATCACCTACCACCCCCACTATATCATGTGGTGCAGTAAGAGCCACACATCCACATCATGAGTTCATATTTTTGTAGGTAGAAGATGAGGTGAAAAAAAAAATGAGATTGAAGTAATGGATGGAATGATGATAATGAGGAATATCCTTTTGGATTTCCCATTCAAGAAATTGATGTCAATGTTCATATGAAGAAAATCCCTCCATCCTTATGTTCTAACTTCAAAGGTATGGGATCAAAAGACCCATAAACCTTTATTTTCGAATTTGAAATACTTTGTAGATCTTATGGCTACTCATTACACATTAAAAAATTGAATTTGTTTTCAGCAACATTAAAGTATAGATCTCTTAGATGGTTCATGAATTTAGGAACAAATTCTATAAGGACATGGGATGATATGAAAAGAGTATTTTTGGAAAAATATAAATATTATTACATACACAATGACCTTAGAAATGAAGTCTTTAAGATGAACCAAAAAGAGGATGAAAGCCCAAAATATTTAGTGGAGATATTTGCTTATAATGTCAAAAGATCTAAATGGCATGATTTACGATTAAACACATTAAAAACTCTCACACTAAAGCTATAAGGGACAAATGGATTGATCTTCTTAACACGATGGGAAAAGGAGATGTCTCTCAATTGTCATTTCAAGATATTTGTGAATTGTACAAGAACATATCAAGAGGAAAAGTGAAGTATGGAACATCCCCTCAAGACCCATTTATGGAAAGAGTAAGTAAGTCGACATCATGATTGGTAAGTCAAACTGAACTTAAAAATTTGCTTGAAATTCTTGGTAATTTAAATGAACAAATTGATATTCTAAGAGTGAAAAATAATCAAAAGGTTGAGAAAGCTGTTTCATTTATATTTTTCCATAAATGTAGAAAGAAACATGGTTTGCATGAATGTCCACTTTATAAGATTAAAATTTGTGAAATATATGCAGGATCACATACTACTAAATATTTCCCTTCATTACCTGGGTTAAATGCAATTTACCAAGGAAGACCATGGAAGACCATGGAAGCCTCATCAACCTAGTATGATTCAATATATTAATTCTCAATTTCATGGTTATGCACAACAATCTCAAATTAATTGGAAAACACCCTTTCCTCTGCAACCTTGGACATCTCAATCCCAACCTCAAAACCAACCTTGGAAACCTTGGTAATCTCAACCCAAACCTAAAAACAAATATTGGAAAAAAGGTTGGAAATATCCTTATAGAGAAAATCCACCATATCCTCAATACCAAAATCAATGTTATCCATACCATTCACCTCCACCACAACATCAGTTTCACCCTGAGTTGACCTCAATTCAACCTTTACCATAACCACCCACATAAGCACCCCAATGATCCATTCCCACTCCAATAACTGCAAAACCATTTCAGATCTCGAACAATAAAACACCTCAATTCGATTACAACGTTGAGGTATTGCAAAATGATTCTCCAACTGCCATTAAAGAACAACAACCAGAATAAGAATATTAAGATAATGTCCAAGAATCATGGATGCCTCTTGAAGAAGAGAAGTCGTTGGAACCTGAAATTGAAAAGTTTAATGCATTCATATCACCAGATTCTACGAATGGAGATCACATCTCCAAAGACTTGCATGGCATGATAGCAGGAAGCCAAGGAAGACAATATTTCATTGAATCTTGGTTCAAGACAATCATCGGATCCTAATACTCCATTCTTCAGTATCTTCTGACATCATCTCAATCAAGGTAGTTTATCTCTCATATAATGGTATATATCAAAGAGTATGTTTCAAACCTGCACACGAGTTTATCTATCATCTTGTTACACACATGATTCCATTGGAAGTATTCATATACTTAAACGAGATTTTTTTTTCAAGTAGAGTAGGACATAAAAAAAAGAAAAAAAAGAGAAAAAAAAGTCCTATTGTGAAAACCAGCTTGCTGGTGCAATTGGACATGATATTTCCTTGAAAACTAGGCAACTGATGAGAAAAGTTCAAAATAAGTTCTGCAATTTCATGATGGTTTCAATCTTTTATTACGATTCTTCAAATAATTTTTGGTTCTATTCTCGAGTTGGCTGATGTGGGATTCCTTAATTCCAACTTCCAATAGATCTTGTCACATCGACTTTAACACCTTATCTGGGGTCAAGATCAAAGATTATTTGGAGTGCCTTTAAACTTGCATACATCAATGAACCCTGCTCATTGACAAAATGGAAATACAACAATGTATCTTGATTTTCATATCTTGCAGGTGACTCGACTTCAACACATGCATTCGTCCCTGTTAAGATGCACTTAGGTACCTTGACACTCATTTACATTATCGGTGAATTCTCTGGCATTGGTTAATTGTTTTCATCAGTGATCAGTAATCCAATT
This sequence comes from Pinus albicaulis, assembly GCA_034641835.2. Lineage (NCBI taxonomy): Eukaryota > Viridiplantae > Streptophyta > Pinopsida > Pinales > Pinaceae > Pinus > Pinus albicaulis. The sequence goes on along the minus strand of CM076582.1, from coordinate 264,451,075 downwards.
ATTTCTTTCCATGCTTAACTTTGACACATATATTTTTTTGTTTTGATGAAGATTATATGGTTCAATGGAATCAACAACAATTTGTAGTAGTTCAAATCTTGTTTCTTGTAGCAGCATGATGGCACCACTACAATTCTTCTTCATTCATTTCATTTTCAACAAAATCAATAAAATTGGGTCTATTTTAGTCAATATGCATTCTGTTTCATGGTTTCTACTACACCATACATCACACAATCCAAATCAACATATTAGAATGAGAGAAAACAAAATCAAAAGAAATTGACATTTTCTGCAACAACGACGAAATGTTTCATTTTCTGCAGCTATTGCTGTAGGAACTTGTTCTAGAGGAAATTTTAGCACAAATATTTCAAAATATTGGAGAAGAAATGAAAATTTTTGAGACACTAAGTTTTCTTAGAGTATAATAAATTGAGTAACTCGCAGGAACAATTAAAAAAAAGAGCAATTTTCCGAGAAATTTCAGTGGGGTTTTTAAGGAATATTTTCATTTTTCACCACTGTGCGCACATCAAGAAAAAATTTGGTATTTTTTCCCAACAAATGCTTTTCTTCATCAAAATTTGATTCTAAAGGCATGTGGTGGTAAAAAAATATAAAAATACACTATTTCCCTTTTGAAGCACTCAATTTGGCCTTAAAATGAGTTCATGGCATATGTTTTTGTTGCAACATTGGGTAGCGTGAAGGGTGAAACAAGGCATAAATTGATTTGACCATATCTTTCAAATTGTGCATCCGTTGGTCCTAAATTTTTTAGGGTAAATGTATCATGGTAGGGTAAGTAAATAATTTTTTTTCAAGAAATTCCAGTGTGTATTGTTCAAGAAATTGGTCATCGTAATCTACAAAAATTTCTCATTTTTATCGAGATATGTGCACCCATTGGCCGATATATTTTGTGGAAAGATGCATAATATTAATGGTAACAACCTTGAAAAATTTCATGAGAATCTGATTTATCAATTGAGAGAAATTGGGAAAAGGAGTTTGCTACATGAAAATGATACATTCTATGGAGCAAGGTCAAAGTGATGGGAAACACATCATGGGAAAAGTACCTGAGCCAAATCAACACAAAATTAACCATCGAATCATGTTATATTATTCAATTCCAAATGAGAAACTTGAGGTAAAACTAGCTTCAAATTTTTTTAATTTGTTAAATTTTTTGGAAATTGTAATAAGAAAGCTAACGTAAAGCATGTGATCTATGTATTTCACCCTATCATATCCGCATTCAAATTATTTTCTCAAACCTTCATTCCTATTATACTTTGCATGCATAATCAATCCCAACAATTGTTTCCAACCTTCATACCATATTAGATACTCTACAAACCATGTTATGGTTGAACCCCATACCATTTATTGCATAATTTTTTCCTTCATAAGGTCTTATGTTTTCCCTCATAATAATGTTAACTCCTACCATTATTAAGTCTAACTTTCTCTTATTTATGCAATATAAATTTATTCATACTCCCTTGATGAAAAATTTGACCTTTTGGCCTTCCTATGAGACTAATTCAAAACATGGAGATGCTTTTCTTCATGAACCATCATAGTACATGTTTGTAGCACATGATCAAAAAGTACATGGAGCACTTAAATTATGTGTCATATTTTTCATCTTCATATTTTTAATAGAAGCCAAGAAATTATGAGTACAGAGCCCCAAGAATAAGAAGGTTGCAACAAGGTTTTGTTCACACACTCTTGAAATCACTTGGAAGTATATTTAGGCTTTGATAAGTTGTACAACCCTCACCTACAACTCTTATTTTGTGTTATGCGCAACTCATATTGCCAAAGATTCACAGTGGGAAGTCTACTTGCATTAACAAGACAAAACTCATGTTTCACATGAATATCATTCATTAGTTGGTGAGTTCTTGAAGAAATTATTTGACAACACTGTTGAAGTAGGATTGGCTCCTATGAAATTTTTTTCTATGCATGGATGATAAGAAGACAACCATTATGGGCTGCAACCTATGATCATTTCCATCCATGTTAATGGGATGAATTTCACAACGATGGAAAGCACATTCTATGGATGGAGTAAAAGTCTTGATTTGTTCTTCACAATATGATATTCTACCAAGGATTGAACAATTTTAGCAAAATTAAGTAGCGACAAGAAACTTGTCAGTTGTTCCCAAGAGTTATATTTGCAAATACCTTAAAATAGTGACAAGGTACTTGGATATGATATGATGTGGGCACCCTTTCCTTTCACACAAATTTCATAAAATAAATAATGAAGAGTTGTTTTTATTAAGAAAATAACAAATCAATAGGCATCACTTCTACCTTTATAACATCCATGAGTAACCTAGTATGTGAAGACTTCAACTTGATTGAATTTTAAAGGAGGATGTGTAACTATTATTTATTACTCAAATGACACAAAAATAAAGTATAGAAACAAAGAGTTATGCTACCATATGTGAAATCTTGAAAAACAAAGAGAAAAAAGTGCATCTTATTGAGATAGATGATCAATATTGATCTCTTGGAGCTTTGGTCAAGGATTCAGGTTAAATGCCAAAATAAGGAACACCAGGAATCAGTTGGATTATGAAAAATATTTATTTGTATGAGGACATGAAAAATCTCCGGTGTGGGGGAATGTTGGGCCTCAAACTTGTCATGATTTTGTTGATGAAACCATCCATTTTTGCATCATTCCATTCACCCATTGTCCAAAATTTTTAACCATATTTCTCCATAAACGCACCAAATTACCGCATACATGTTTACATGGTTTATTATTATTATTTCTATTATTTTTAATGAATTAGGAAGAAATTTTCTTGGTTTTACTAATGAAAATTTGTCCAGTTCAATATTCTGCAGCTCAAGTCAATTTCTGTAGCTATCTCCATGGTTAAGGTAGTATCACCACTCTCGAAGAAAATATGACACTTGGACTTGGTTTCTAGAAGCTCCAATATGGATTTTTATTGGTCAAACTCCACCCAACTCAAACGTGTGGACCTATAGAAAAATATAAAATGAAAAACGCAGTAGTTTTTACCAGTCGACTTCAAACACGTTTTCTGAGAAAATGAAAACGAATTTTAGAAAACAAAAACATGGGATTTTTTAGAACATGCCCAATTAGGTTTCAACGAGAATTTTCTCAAATAGTTACCATTTTATATATTTCTGAGGTTCTTTGGAGCCCTATTTTGTAGATTGTGTGAGAAAATGGTTTTGTAATTTCAAAGTCAATTCCCAGTCACCAAAAATATTGGAACGAGCCGTTCTTTAGAAAATTCATGGCAGGAAGATCATTATTATCATAGCTGGGCTGATCTTTGATCCAAAGATACATCAAATAAGATTGGATTTTATTTTCAAAATTGATCTAAAAATATATCATGACCAGAACTCACGCAAGAAAATTTTGAGTTTGTTAATTGCCTCAAAACTCTATAAATTGCAGTCTCTTTGATGAGAGGAGAGATCAGATGTAGATGATGAATATTAATTTGTAATTTTTGCTGCTGATTGAAGAAGATTTTTTTTTTTTAATGAATGCAATCTCTGTTATGGTGCAATTTTGAATGTGATTAGTGATTCTAGTCTTTTGATCTGAATTTTTAAGCATCTCACACTCACTAGGATGCCCCACTGAGGTTGTGTGAGAGATAGTATAGTTGTATTTTATTATTATTTTTTCAATTTCTTATGCTTTGAAATTAAATCAAAATTTTCTTCATTCAATTGTTCAATTTATATAGATGTTTAGTTTCATTTCAATGCTCTGTGTTTTAACTAAAATTGCACTCATTTCTCCCTGTTTCATTACAGGTCAAGCATTTGATAATAAACCAAAAGTGCCAAAATTTTTACCTCAAATTTTAATTTAAGCTTAAGTCTCATATTTATGCGCGATGGGATATGATTGACTCTGGTTTAGAGTGCACACATCAGTAATATTTTTTAGGCTTACATAATTCTTATTTCACTACTATACTCTAGAATGAATATATATATATATATATATATATATATATATATATATATATAATTTTATTTTTTTAAATTTCAAAGTCTTGTAGTATTTAGATCAACTTTAATTTCACGAATTGATAGATTTAGTTTTCTTTCCTATTTTATTAGATTAAAATTCTCTTAAACAAAATAATAATCTTGTCTTTCAAGCACTCATTCACATTCTGTCATGAAGATGGATCCCCATTGGGATTTGAAACATCGAAAAAGTTTTTTTAATACTGTGGATAATCCAAATTGTTATTCTTCAATTAACGACCACAAAAGCTTGAGAACCATCATCTTGAAGTCCTTTCGTTAGAACAATTTTGCTTTGAATTCATTTCAAACTCTTGAGTTTGAATTACAAAAAAAAAAAAAACATGTGCATTTAGTCATAGATAGAATTTCATTACATTTTTGTCTCTTTCTTATTTTATTATTTTTTCTTTGAATTTAAAGTAGATATCCTAGCACATATTGTGCACATACACTTCACAAGTTCATGAAACCCCGAGTTTGAAAATTAATGACAAGTAATTTAAAAATCAATTAAATTACCCAACAATGCACCAATGTCAATTATAGTTTCTCAATTTTGGTTGAATTTGTACTTCAACTGTTGCTTGTGTGCACCTTTACTTTCACGAGTGTCATTTTCATGCCTTATATTGTATATTTTTCTTTCTTTCACTTTAATTAGTGGTGTATTCATGTTATCTTTGCTCTGGCATGTGTCGCTTTCATTCTTTTTCACAGATCTCAAGTGGCGTTCACACTTTTCTCTTCATATAGAAGATGTCATCTTTTGGCATGGGAAATGTCGCTTATCACGTAAAGTGGACTTTTACATTCATTCCCAAAGGGTAAATTTGGTGTTGATGAGTCCCTTTAGTCATGTACACATGTTTTACATTCATTCCCAAAGTTTTATGCACTTTTGCACAAGTGTTGTCACCGTCGTCACGAAGTGTACCTTTGGCGTCACAATTGGGGAAAACCGTCGTAATGTCGTCGCTTTGAGGGAAGTATGTTGTTAATTTGTTTTGAGTGATAAATACTGTGTCTCCAATTTTTATAAGTGTGTTATCATGCTTAATTTTTGTATTTTTTTTTATTTTGGTCTCATTGATTCCACACTTAGTCTTATCCGGAAAAAAAATTGTTCCCAGATAACTTGGCTTCACTAAACCTTCCTAAAATGCACATTACACAGTCTCAACCCTCAAGCCCCGACCTTGCCTCTTGTAACTGTGTAGTTTCAATGATTAGTCCCAGTCCTTGAGGTCCATAACTGCACAATCCTTTCCTCCAACCAACCTTCTCTGTGCATTGCACAATCTCAAGCATCAAGCCTCAACCTTAAACTCTTGAATAGTGAAACTATGCATTCACTTGGTCTCTCTTCCTCCACAACTGCATAGGGAAAATTCAAGCTTAAACCCTCAAGCTTGAGGCCTTGAACCCCTCAAATACATAATCTTCAAGCCTATTCTCCTGTCTGAACTACGCATTGGGAAACTTCAAGCCTCAATCTTGACCTATTGAGTTCCTCAACCTAGGCCTCCATAACTGCACATTGCACAGTCTCAAGGCTCAAGCCTCTAGCCTGATCCCTTGAGTCCCTCAATCGAAAAATCCGTTGACTTTGAATATCCTAAATATGCATTACATAGTCTCAATCCTTAGTCCTAGACCTTGGCCTATGTAACTGTGCAATCCCTGGGTTAGTCACTCAACCAATCACCAGTTCTTGCCCTAACAAGTGATTTCATGAAGCACTTAGGCTAGGGTTTTATGAGACTGATGTCGTCTTGTCATCGGTGGATTGTAGTTGTAGGTATTCTATTACGCCATGACAAGATGATGATGAAGGAGATGGAGAAGGAGACAATTTTGGAAGACACCTATGGAGTTGAGGAGATAAGATGATCATCAGGTAAGAAGACGAAGGAATGATGGATTACAACAGAAGACCAAATATTATGACTGTACAAAGAATCCACCTTATTCACAACCTTTTGGAGGACATATATGAAGAAAACAACATATCTCTCATGAAGAAAATGGTATTGGATACATCTTTTAATGAAACAAAGCAGCAAGAAGGGTAGCTTGGCACTGCCACATCATCATGCAGTCCATGTCATGTCCAGTCACGAGGCATTATTTGCCACATCATTTGTGGATTATGTAAATTCAATACTGGAGAAATGTGATGTAAAGTGAAATTCCAAGAGTTATAAGGGAGGTGAATGGTAACCCTATTTGTTATATATACACCCTCATTTCTCAAGTAAATGACTTTTTACCTTGGCTCCTCCTACTAGGAATTAGAGAGAAAGATAGTTGTTTTGGAGGAGCAAGTGACTACTCTAATTCTCCACTATTAGGGCTAGTGGTGTTCACCGTCTTGATGTATCTTGAAACTTTTAGTTAATTTAGAAGCTCGTTGACCCAACACAATTTCATGCATATGTCGTGAATATTGTAAGACAATTCTTTGAATGTTTGGGATGTATGTTGATTTCATATGTACTAAGTAAATTGAACTATTTCGGTGGATTTGGTACTTATCTTGTTGAAGGTGTGTTGTATTTGCTTTAAAAATTGTTGATTCCTTGTGAACTATTTCACTGGTTGATTAATGATTCATTCATATGTATGTGCTTGTGTGCCTTTTGTAGATTAGTACTATTACCTGTCTTTAAAGGGCCCACTTTTCTCTCCCTTTTGGGTAGAATGACCTTGATATTATCCGCAACTGAAAATTTCATAAGGCATACTCAATTTCTTATCCGAGATTACGTTTGCATTAATATCTTATGTTGAAATTTGTAGCCAAGGAAAATCTAGAAGAATATATGGTAGCCGGGTCGATACCTTGGATGGGGATCCTATTCCAAATGGTGTTGAGGTCTAATTGGGACTTCACATTAGGGAGATTCCCTTGGTTGACAAATTTCCAGTACCCGTCAACAAATGGCGCTAGAAGGAAGGCCAGACGACAGGTTGTGCCCATTAAGTCCGCTTTGAATCTCTTATCCAAAATGGCTCTTACCTAAATCATAATCTCGAGATATTTTTATAAAGATCTTAATTTTACCATCCCTACGAAATATTTTCATAACCTATCCCAATTTAAGTTTAATGGTAAGGGTGAATTAAATCTTTGTGAACATCTGTATCAAGTTATCCATTTTTCCTTTACAATGGAATACATTGCAAAGATGTCATGGCTAGATTTCTCACCCTCACATTTGAAGATCGTGTTAAGAGATGATATCAAACATAACCTGTTGTTTCTATCCATTCGTTCAACCAACTTATGAAGGAGCTTCATAAAACATTTGAAAGGTATGATTATCTTAATGTTCTTAAAATAATTAATCAAAGAAGAGTGAAGTCTAATGAATCAATTGAGGAGTTTTATGAACGATTCCTTCACCTATGTTATGAAATTCTAGGATAAGACATAGATTGGGATTTCTTTAAACAAAATTTTAATCATTTGGATCATATCTATTTGCATGGTGAATTTGAACCCCCTGATTATATTACTCCCATAACTCTTGTAAATCACGAGACACCTCGAATTTCAGAGGATGAACCTACTAGTCCTTTTGTTCCTTGTTCTCCTCCTTTTCCATTCCAGATGGGGGTTCCTCCTTGCGATGATAATAAAGTTGGGAAATATGCTAATCAAATTTATAATAAATATTCTCATTCCCCTTTCACTTTTCATGATTAAGATCCCATGGAGGAAATCCCAGAATGGTTCATAAAGCCTGGTGAAGACTAATTTCTCCATTTTTCTAGATGATATTACTGCTCATAATTTAAATATTGAATCTAATTTGGATACTTGTCATCCTCTACCAACTATTTCTCATGACCCCTTGCCCCTCAATCTTTCCAAAAAATGTCTTTCAAATCTAAGCAATGAACAGGTGTAAGGTAGTCACATTTTGCAGGTAGAGGAGCAATAAGGTGAGGATTCTTTCGATCTTTCTTCTCTTTTCCAGAGTCCTCTGTGTTATCACCAAAATTTGGTCATCTAACGATTTACAATTATATTGATCGAATTACACCATTTAAGGCCAATTTTACCATAGTAAAATTGCTTTCACTATAAGAAATAATTAAAAAAACCATATTTTATTAAGTTATTTCTGGTTTAAACAAGAAACCCTATGAGGAATAATTACATAAATCCTTATTTATTTGATTTTCCTCTAGGAATAATTAATTAAACCACTGTTTAAATAATATTCTTGGTCATATTTAACCCAATTATGAGAAATAATTAGATAAATCACTATTTATCTTATTTTTTCTCTAGGAATAATTAATTAAATCATTATTTAGTTATTATTCCTTCTTAAATTCGACTAAATCACCTATAAATAATTATTTGTTAATTATTCCTTAACCACTTTCTTGAAATGATAAATAAATTATTTATTTGTTTATTATTTCTAAATAAAGGTATTTGACCAATTTAAATATATTTTCTCTCCAACAAAATATAATAAAATATTCCAAGCAGTTAGATCTAGATCTTAGTTAATAATATTTTATTATTTGCCATTATCGAGAATAACTCAATATTTTGTTATAAATAAGAGGGTTTTCCATTCATTATTCACTTTTATCACTTTCATTGTCACAATTTGATCATTCTCATTGATGCTACTATTTTCTTTGCCTCTTGAGCTCCCATAGAGTTCAACACATTTTGGGTTTTCTGCACCATTGAGAGAGAGAAACGTCTATATATGAAGCGTTGAGGACAACCAAGAACCCATCCTGTTGAGGGGGACTGGTAACACTATTATTTTTTCCCTTCCCATGTGTTATAATATATTCAAAATTATTTAAATATTCTTTGGTCTGTTGGATGCGTGGAGCAGTTCTTATTTCTTTTTACTATTTAATTGCTTTTACTACATAGATATGGTTTTTTTCAGCATTTGTTTTAACTATCGATTGCATATATAAATAGTTTAAGCAACCATTTGTTTTTAGGGATGTTTTTCACACACAACTAAAGTGAGCTCTTTTCGTACACCTGCGTTAATAATTTACGCTAACAAATGGCGACTCAACTATTGTAATTCAGATTCCTACGTGACTAACTACTTCAGTAAATAGGGTTTTTATTCAACAATTTTCAGTCTCTTTATGTTGTTTTTAAAATTTTATGCCCTAAATCATTTAAAATTCTAACTTCCGGCTGTTTTCGGGTGTTTTTCCAAGGTAACAGGTATCAACTGCACCAGAGACGAAAATTTTCCGCAACCTGTCGCCCAAAGATTTAGGAATAGGAACTCAAACGTTTTGAGCCAAAACCTGTGATTTCTGCTAGAATTCATACCTATCTACCCAGAAACTGCGATTTCCACAATCCACAGGTCAGTACCTGCGAGGCAAAACTTTTTTCTGAATTTTTTCTATGTCTATCAGGGTTTGTTGAGGGCATTGTTTTTGGTTGTCTGACCTCTGTCTTAGCTTGTCTTAGGCCTGGATATGCTTAGTTTGTCTCCTTGAAGTAGAACCAAGCACCCTAGGGTTTCAGTACACTTCCACTTTTCTAGGAGGGGTTAAGCTGAGTAGGTAGCCTGATATTTGCAACAATTTCATCCATTGTTTCAAGGTCTGATCTATCCTTCTTTCAAATACTTTTTTATAGGTTATTATTCCACCCAAAATCCCCTCTTGAGTTTTGTTTTGTCTTTTCCTTAGGGTTCCCTTGTTTCCCCTAGGGTTTTAACCTTTCGCCTCCCATTTTGTAGCAGTTTTCCCCTCCAGTTTACTATTTTCTGTGTCTTTTCCAGTAGATCTGAGTCATTAGATCACTCTCCCTTAGAACTTGGATATTGTTTTCGTCTTATATGTTTTGATTCAATTTCTCCTGACTTTTAGACTAGTTGTTTGGGAAGCCTTATTTTGGGTTGAATTTATTCATGTGTAGCTATTTATTTTATTGCATTTTCAGTTTTACTTACAGTACTTCAACATTTTTTCTTTTCCTTTATACAACCGTATGGGATTAATTAAAATTAACTCACGGATTTCACACACTCACACCTAAAGCGAATAGCACTTGGTTCACACCACCAAGCCAAGACATAAACATCATAATTAATTAATTTTCCTCACAGAGCCTTTGATTTTCACTCTTCAACCTTTTTGTATCACTTGTGACTTGCCATCATAGTGCCCCCATGGAATTTATCTCGGAGACTCCAAGGCCTTCACCCTTAGTTTCCGTTAGGAATAGTTACTCCATCGCGTAGGGTCCGAGTTAGTTCTCCTCTGAGTCCCCATACCGACTCTGATTCTGGTTCATCAGGTTCTTCCTCTGATTCTGAACCGGGTTCCCCTCACCTTCATGCCATCACCATGTCAGGCGCCAATACAAGTGCAAGTCCTCAATCTAGTGGTGCCCCTAGCCCTAATGCTGGAGCCACTACTAGCGGAACCGCTACTGGAACCGTTCTGGCTACTCCTTTGCTACCTTTCATGGAAGGTTTAAGCTGTCTTGATTTTAGCCAGTTAATTAACGACCTTATACTCCACGATCCAGGTTGGCGAGCTATGCCAACTAAGCTTCCTTCTGACATTCCTAAGTTTGAAGGAAACACTAGAGGGGACCCTAGTAATCATGTCCGCTCCTTTCATATGTGGTGTTCGTCCAATTCCATTACCGATGACTCCATTCGCCTTCGGTTATTCCAACGTGCGCTCATTGGAGAAGCTACAAAGTAGTATGTTGACCATACTTTTGTGTCTCATTCCACTTTTGTAACTCTTGCTAAAGTGTTTCTATATTATTTTCAGTTACCTCTCCGATATGATATCGGTACCAAGTTGTTAACCATATTCTGTCAAACTTCTGCTACCCGCCTTTCTGACCATGTCCAAGAATGGCGTAGAAGGAGGAGCTTGTGCCGAGATCCTACATTCGACAACTGTGTATGTATGGATTGGTTTCTTAGAACACTTTTTCCTTCCATTGGTAAAGATGTCGCATCTCATTTTCCTCAGACAGAGGAATAAGCTCTCCAAGTTGCATTAAAATATAACTTGATTGAGGTCCAGTCTGGTTATGTCTATATCGTTTACTGGATCTTCCTAGACCTGGTGGTGCCAATGCTGTGGGGGCATCACACACCGCCAAAGGTATCATTGTATCTATTTCACATCCATACACTCATCTTTCTATGGATTATGGTTACCCCAAGGTGGGGACTAGCTCCTCCAGCACTTATCCCCCTCTCAACAACATGTATTCGGGTTAAATAAAACCTTATGAATTTTCCCAATCGCATCAAATGATGCTAGGGCTAGCTGTTGCTCAACCTGTTTACCCAATTGTCACCCAACCTCCTTCTATCCTTATCCACTACCTGACGCTCCAGCCCCTCCGACATCAGTGCCCCAGCCTCCCGTGCCTTCTCAACCTCCGCCACAACAACCATCACCTCCTTAGGGTCAGTTGTATGCACAACAAAGCATGAATAATCCTCCTAATTCAAAGAAAAAGAATAAGGGGAAAGGAAACGAGAACCAAGCAGCCCAGGGTAACTAAGGGCACCAAGGTAATCAACCAAACACACCCCAAGGGAACTGAACTAACACTGCAAACCAACAATAGGGTGATCAGCCCAAGTAGAAAAAGCCTCTTCGTATAAAAAAAAATTGTTCATGTTGTGGTGTCCATGGAAATTACACTCATGAATGTCCTATTTTACCCCAGATGCACTAGTTGTGGGAAGCAAAAGCAAAATTTAGAGGACAAAAATCCACTGCTTTGTTTCCTCCAAATACTGTGCCAACTCAACCAGCTGTGTTCACCAATGCTTTCCCTCAGCAAGGATATGTTGCCGCCCAACCACCTCAAGGTCAAAACATTCCTCAAAAACTGTAGTATGGTACCCTTGATTACCATATTCTCATGATGAATTCTGAAGAGGTCAATATTGCTGCTGTCAACCTTCAGACCTGGTCGTGCCAATACGACAAGCAACCCACTACGTCTGCAACTGAGTCCCAAACCAAATTTTCCACAAAGTTGATTTCAGCACCAAATGTTCCCTTATAGATCCCTCAGCCTAAGGCACAGGTCATTCAAAGATCCCTAAAGGTCCATTATGCTGAAATGCTGCTTCTATGAAAGCTGCCCACTACTACAACATAGTAGATGACTTGGGAGCCTCCTACTACCATGTCAATGCTGGAAGTCCTTCAGTCATGCCTATCTCCAAGAAAATCTATACTATCTTCTTTGGGTGTTTTGGATCTTTCAGATGATCGTTTGATCGTCTTTGATGTTGACAAATCAGAACATCCCTCTTTACCTTCATCCGTCGCCTTCCAAATACCAGTCAAGATCCGTAATGCCCATGTTCAGAGATGTATCATTGACGAGGGTACATCCACCTGTGTGATGTTTTCATATGTTTGGAATAAGCTTGGATCACCTGACTTAGCCCCATCCACCATCACTTTGCGTGCATGGGACGGTCACCCTTCTCATCCCCTTGGCATGTTCCTCAATTGTCCTATCACACTTGCAGGTAAGACGGTTTGTATTGACATAGAAGTCATTGATGCCTCGTTGGATTACAATATCCTCTTGAGTTGTAGGTACACCTATGCGATGTGAGCTGTCGCATATGCGATTCACTGTAAGATGTGCTTTCCCCACAATGTAAAGATCATCAGCATTGATCAGTTGAAATATTACAAACTGAAGTCTCATACCTCCCTTGAGCCTATCATATCTTCGGTGGTCAATAATCAATCAGTCACACCTCTCACCAGTGTTTCACTAGGAGTTTATAAAGATTCTACCTTAGTTGTTTCATTCCATGGTCCCCCCTTCTTATCATTGAGCCTAGGTCATCTAGTGTTTGCATGTTGCAAGCATCTCAGGCTAGCCAAAATCAGCCCGGTTTGACTAGCCAGCAGCCAACGCCTTGGCAACTTGCTGTTGTTTGCATGGCACAAACTTCAAGACCTTATCCTCAAGAAACTTGTCCTTCTACTGGTGTCTCTCCCAAAATCATTCAACCAGTAACGTTTCCCCCAAGCCTTGACCATTTGGGAGCCATTCCGCTAGGCCATTACCCTTTCAGTCATATACTATTTTTAGCTCCCCCCTTCGGAGTCTTTTTGGTGCCTGTTATGGCTACGTTGAGTCTTCACAATTTGACCCTGGGGATCCCAGTCTGGAACATTGATCCCCCAAAAAACACTTTTTCTAGTCAACTCAAACCATACACCACTTTGACCCTGGTTCAACTGATCTCCATGACCCCTCCCTTTGCTTCAGTGCCACAGCCACCTCAGCAGGAACCTACTCTTGTTGCAAAAGCATCCGGTGAGGGGGGAAGAGCCAAAAAGAAGGAACCTATGGAAAAGGCCCCCCAAACTGCTCTTGATCCTCCTAAGACACCAAAGTAGTCACATTTGTGTGATTTGTGTGATGTTGTTGGGCATTCCACCCATAACAGTCCTGAGCTTCCTCGTCTCAAAACTGTGGTCAATGAGACGTTTCCTAAATTTGAAATCTCGGAGGTCCATTTTACCTTACCTAGTTCAACTAAGAAACTCAAATCATTGTGCATGAAACACCCCTGTGATTTGTGCGAAATTTATGGCCACTATTCTCATCATTTTCCCCATCTCGATGAATTTCATGATACCCTCGAGGCAGTTCGTGGAATAAAGCCCACTCGTAGCGGATCCTGTACCCCTCTACTTGTGAGTTATGCTTCAACAGAACCGGAGGAAATTTTTGCACCCATTGTGATACCTCCTCCCAATGTCGAGATGACGAACTCTTCAGTCGCTATTCTCTATCTGTTTTCATCCATGAGATCCATGGTGGAAGATCCCTCTAGGGCTTCCCATTCTGTTTCGGTCGAACCTCCCTGATCGAACACATTGGTATCAACATCGGTAGATGTTTCATCTACTAGCTCTTCATCTACCCTCCATAGAAATGCGTATATGATCCACACTTATCATGATGATGCACTAGGTAGCTCTGCCCCATCTTGCATTTAGATGAATAAATTATGGAAGACATGACCACCCTTAATTTTTCTTGGGATGATATGCACCATTTTGCGTACTTCCTTCCGCAACATACCCATGACCAACATATTGTGGAGTCCAAAGAATTGATCCATAGTGATTTCAATTGGTTTTCTTACCCCTTCCATCGAACCCCCGAATTCAATCCACATCCATATTGTGGCCATTACATTGCCACCCGATGCGTGGGAAAGGGGGCATACCTTCTAGAGGATTTAGAAGGCCAACTCCTTCCTAAACCTCGAAATACACTTTACCTGAAGAAATTTTACCCATAACATTTCCCATCGACATGCATGTATTTATTTCTATCATGCATTTAGGTAGCTTGCATTGTCCATCATCATCTCATTTTTTGTTTTGTGGTTCTTTTCAGATGGATCTGTCATCCACACCGTATATCGGCCATGTTGATGGTGCAAGTCACTTCTCCCGGAATCTAACCTCGCCATCTTGGGCCATTTTTACCCCATTTCATTCATTGGTCCTCTCTAACGGTGTATGCATTGGATCTGCCACCAATAACCAGGCCGAATATGATGGAGGGATAGTTTTGTTAGTCGATTTCCTTGATCATCTCATCCTTCGTCTTCATGTTTGTTTAGATTCCTTGTTTCTTGTCATGCAATTGAATGACATGTATCGTGTGAATAACCATATCCTTTTTATAAGATATTTAAGTGTGCAACTCTTAGTGCGTGAATTCAAATCCATTACATTTAGTCATGTACCTAGAGCCCAGAATCACTATGTAGATAGCATTGCAAACAATATTCTAGATTGGCACTTATCACATGCATTTAACACAAGACAATAATAAAACAAATAGCGAACCATATACTCATCATATATAAAAATATGCATATCCATATTATGTATTGACAAAATCATAAATGTTTGGAGTCCACTACTCTAAATACATCTGACATGCCCATAACATGTTAAAAAAATCAAAATTGGGGGCATGACATGCCCCTACATCTAATCACTATCTAGAGGGTTTGAGCCAATGGCTTGGATCCACCAGCGTGCAGATCCTGAACTGCTTGTTCAGCCATTTCCATGCGCCGCATGACCCCTCACCACTCAGAGGGTAGCCCTATGCATCCCTTGATGTACTAGTCCTTAAGATCATGCCACTTGGGCTCTGATACACCAGTCAACATCAAATCACACCTACGATGAAAATCCTCCAACACAACCTCATAGTTAGGTCTCTGGTCTCCTCCCGCTCCACTAGATTCCGCAGCCCCTGGTGATGTGGGTCGTCCTATATACCCTGCCAGCTTCACTGGTGCTATATCTGCATACCAAAAGTCAAGAATCAATACCACATACATATTATAAAAACTTAAAGGCACCAAAATATATAGAAACTTTCACTTACCATCTGGTCCCCATGCTCAACTTGGCAGAAGTGGTAAGTCAGGGTCCCCTTGAAAGTTCATACCACTGTATGGATATTCGTTTATGTACAGTGGCATCTGATCCTAGTGTGCGAAAATCTCGAGTTGGAACACCTGTTTGACTCTCCCGCCTCCTCCTCTTCGTAGCAACTGCCCTCATTGACACATCTTGGGATCCCTTGGGCCCCCATCCTAGTTCTACACATTAGGTCGAAGTGTGGGGATCTTATCAAAGAAGAAAGAGCACAACACTGTACCAAAATCACAATCGTGGTTCACGTGTCACTTGCACAGTGACAACTATTGTTTCACATATGATAGCATCATCTGGGCCCACCCATAGTATTTCCCACTCAAAATGCTCTCTACCAACATCATCTTCCCCCTAGTGATGTGATGGAATGCCTGGTTGCCTAAGATCCATAGTACTGTTGCGGCAATAACCCGTGTCTCTAGCCGCTCTAGATCACTGATCAGAATGGTCGTGCCCTTAGCATGAGCATATGGTCTACAATGGTGCTCCATGAACTCTAATATGTTCTGCCCACGTAGTAACACTGGATGTATATTTCCCACCATCCTTAGTGGTGGGAGTCCCATCAAGAAATAGATGTCCTGGATGGTCAGTTCAATCCTATGCCCCTGCACCATAAATCCCTCCTAGTCTGGATCCAAATAACTGGCTATCCTCGATAGTAAGGGCTCACTTCCCCTCATCAGTGGGTTCTCAACCAACTTGAGAACCCCATGTTAACACTGGAAAATTGTACAACAGAAGACGACATCAGTTAATGTCAAGCCTAAGGATTTATAGGGTAGGAACACATTATGGAATCAAGAAGTATTTAAAATCTTAGGTTTTGAGAAAATCAGATTTTAACTAGTCATAAATGCTGAATTGCGTGCTTTATCCTTCGAGAAGAGCGCCCTCTACATGCCTTTTTTCCCGATAAGAGTGCATTCCTGGAAATGGAAAAAATTCGCTTTCCGAGACCACACCAATCAAAGGACAGTTACTCCTTATGTGAAAGCCACCTAAGGACAGCCACCAATGCCTCCTTAGACACTATGTGAGCACACAAAAGAATATTTGTGCACATAATGGAATCATACCTCTCCCTTGGGTGACTATCCATCATGTACCAAGGGAGGGAAGAAGGATTTGAAACTCACCTATATAAACCCACCAAGAGATGAAGAAAGGGTGATCACATTGTTATGCTGGCCAAATTTTCCCTAGCAACACCAGTAGTGTGTGACTCAAAGCTGGAGCTAAAGAGGACTCGATCGTTGGCCACCCAACATCTTAGTTCACCAAAACAGAGAGAGAGGGAGACTACATCAGAGGTAGAGCTTGGAAGGCAACATCCTTGCATCGGGACCTAGAGCCATTGCCTAGGGGCCCTTTGGCAAGTGGGTAAAATTTATTCTCCATTTCAAACGTTTAATAAGAAGAGGCCATCGAGCCATCGTTTGCATTATTATCATTTTTACTCTCTTTATAGCTTCTATATATTTGTGTTTTAGTTTTAGTTTAACCAGAGTGTACTTTAGCATAGTGTTTTTCATTAAATGTTATGCTTTTGAGCTCCCCCACTTTCTAATTGTTACCAATAGTTTAAAGAGTAGACCACACTCTTTAAGTTGGTGCGATTTCATACACTCGTGCGACTAATCCACCACAAGAGGATTGGCGACTGCACTGATGTGTTCCAAGTTTATGTGGCTGTGCCATATTTTGCAGGAGACCCTTTGCATATGCTGGAGTGGAGCTGACAGTCCTCTAATCCATATTATAGTACGTAGACTCACTGAAGTGACAGACTGAAGAAGGAAGCTCCTAATATTTTTACTTGCAGGATTCTTGCACGCAGTTTTTCCTCACAGAGGCGCATTGCGCGCGTTCAGGACTGATCTGCGTGCAAGATGGCGCACCTGTCAAGGCTTTTTGTGCGCAAATTGCAGACTGAGATTTTTCTCCCTATATTCTGCATTTATTTTCTTGTAAGTGTGTTGGGTAGCCCCTAATGTATCTTCCAACACTTGTGTTGATACCCCACAGCTTCTGAGAACTCACCTTTTGCTGCTTTATGTAGGCATAGAGTTAGTTTTCATTTAAGTTGATTTGTTGCAAAAAGTCTTCACATAATTTAATTAGGGGGAAAATTAACCATTTCTTTCCGAACAATTTATGTTTTTTGCAAATTCTGGTATGCACACTTAGTTTAACTAGTCCAAGTAAGTGGCCCAAGACCACACATGCATAAGCTAGTGTAGAAATTGTTTAGCTTTAATTCAATTTTTGCATTTAGGAAATTGCGGGACTAGGATTGAATCGCTGATTAGAGCAAGTAATATTTGTTGCCTTTGCACCATTTGGTGACCCTAGGCAAGCATATGAATGCTCTACATTTGTGATTTTCCATTTCCCTTTAGTTACTCACATAGATT
Organism: Pinus albicaulis; assembly: GCA_034641835.2. Taxonomy (NCBI): domain Eukaryota; kingdom Viridiplantae; phylum Streptophyta; class Pinopsida; order Pinales; family Pinaceae; genus Pinus; species Pinus albicaulis. The sequence continues at coordinate 264,433,082 of CM076582.1, read as the reverse complement.
AACTAGGAAGATTTGGAAGTGGCCCACTATTCGCAAATGATTTCTATTTGAGCAAGGAACACCGTCACATAGTTTAAGTAGGGAAATTTTGTAAAGGATCACCGATATCCATATGTTCAAACTAGGAGATTTTTCACCATACGCTCACACACACTCACCCACTAATCAAAGAAAGCCACCTAAAACTAACTTAAAACAACTCACTAAATTTTTCCCACAGGGGCCACAAAAGAATTTATAGATTAAGTTAGGATCAAGGGGGTAGGTATCCAATAAGCCGCCTTGATCACACTTCATATTGAAACATAGAAGTTGTGTATTTAGGGAGCTTTAAAATCCACCTATCAGCCCATGGAAAAGAAAACTCGAGCGTGGCAGAGACCCAATTCAGAGGGGGTTAGGCTTAGGTGCAGTGCTTGCGATATCAGTTGGGGCTACCTGACCTGGTTGATACTCAGTACTGTTAGCTGACTACCAAGAAACCAAAGACTCGAATGCTCACATGGGACGGTGGTTCTTAGTGGCCAAAAACTAGGGCATCCTTTACCCTATAGGTGACAGTGCAGGCAAGCGCCAGACCCTCTACCCTTACCTTGGTGGATTCTCTTCGGCTGAATAGGGGCGTTGCCAGCTCTTACGAGACGTTGTGCCAAAACTCGCAAGAAATATTCTCAAGGCCCAGTTACTTTTGAGTGTGTGAGGATGCATAGGTCTTCTAGGATTTTGAGTATCACGTGCAAACAAACAAAACCATTTTTTTCTTGATTGATCACATAGATTAAAGTTAAAGGGAAAATTCATTTCATTTTCTCTTTTTTTTTTTTTATGTATGTGGCCATAATTTGTCGTGATCATAGAATAAATCCCCTCAAATTTTTCCAAAAACTAACCTAGTCGACACTAAAACGGTCCCAATAGAACCTCGTCGGTCCAGATGTCTTTTGGACCTCCCCCCATTATCGGGAGGGGTTCCAGGTCTTTTGCCATTTAGGCTTCAAAGACAGAACATTGCCACAGTCATTGGTTTATCCTTTCTTGGAGAAACCTTAGTTGGGAACCCTAATCGGTATCCCAACACCACATCGCACACCACTCCCCCCTCGTCCCCCAGGGGGCAGAGGAGTGCATCCCATATGGGAAGCCAGTCAAATTCACATTAGGGAACATCACAGACTAACCCTTGTTTTAACTAGAACTTCATGTCTTCACACGTTGCTATGGCGTCAACCTCTCAGTCACCCTTCTTAGCCGCGTTGAATCTACTCGATTTAACCAAGCTCACAAATGACCCCATCGCAAACGACCCCAACTGGCCTCCCATGCCCATGAAGCTCCCTTTGCATATACCAAAGTTCGAAGGTAAGAAAGCGGAAGTCCCAGGTAATCATGTAATGAAATTTCACCTGTGGTGCTCATCGAATAGCATCATTGATGATACTATTCAATTGAGGCTATTTCAACACACTCTTATGGGAGTGGCCACGAAATGGTACGTGGAGCAACCACCTACTTCACACGGAACCTTTAGTGCCCTCGCTACCACATTCCTCACATACTTTCAGTTGCCCATTCACCATGATTCGAGAATGGAGTTACTGACTCATTTTAGACAATCCCCCTCCATCCACATCTCAGACCATCTCCATGAATGGAGGCAATGCCACAGTTTATGCGAGGCTAAACTCGATGACCGGGTCCTCTTAGATTTATTCTTGAAAACTCTGATGGCAGAGATTTCAAAGGATGTGGCGCAATGCAACCCCACATCCGAAGAGGACGCCATGAGTAAAGCCGAGAAGCTTGCACTGATCTATACACAGTCAGGATACATCTACAATATCCTGCTTACTGCCCCACGCCTACAATCTTATCAAGAATTTCCAGGTGCATCTAACTATGCAGACAGACTAATTAGGTCAATGACCCAAGGGTACCTAGGCAGCAGCAGTCAAAATCCCGGTTACACACATAATTCTACCCAGAATATGTCTCAACCCGGATTTCAAAGTCATCATATGCATCAGCAAAATTTGACCAATAGGGCACAAGCGTATCACCAAGGAGGACCTTATCCTCTGGCTGAGGGGACCCAGTATGCAGGAAGGAACACTAACGGAAGAACTCCCCCCACTGGGCAGGTGCAAACACGGGACAACATTATGCTCAATCCTAAGCACACAACCCACCTACACAAACCAATGCACAGGTGAACTTGGTGCAACCGTCCCAAAATCAACCACACCAGTATGATCAGGAGAACTACCCTCCTAACGTGGATAAGAAAAAGACAAAAAAAAGCCCAAAGGGAACCCTAGACAAGGGGGTAGCAACCAACAGTGCCCACCACGATCCCAGGCTAGAGGTAACTCCAACCGGAACCAGAACCAGGAGCCAAGCACTACCCCAAGGCAAGGAAAAAGGCCACCTCTACGAACAAACCATTCTTGTTCAATATGTGGTGAGTACGGGCACTATACTCACCACTGTCCCGAACTCCTTGAGCTTAAAAAGCTACAGAGTAACCGAGGATAAGGAGGGTCTTCCTAGCAAACTGTAGTGATGCAAGAACCTTTCTCCCATCAAGGGACAGTCAGCACTCAACAACAAATCCCAGATGATTCCGGGAAAAGAAACCATGAAATTTACATGACTGGGGAAGAAATGTTTTTTTAGGCTCAGAATCACAGCTACGATACCCCACTAGACACCAATATGTCAGGGGCTAGTATTAGCGCGTTGACTGCACCTTTGACCATTCCAAAGATCCCTATAGAACTGTTGGCAAAGATGGCAAAGGGACCTAATAGGCGAGAAGGTAACTACTCCAAAGCAGCCCATAATTATAGCATTGTGGATGATTTAGCTCAATCACCCAATGCTATGTCCGTGTTGGAAGTACTGCAGTCATGCCCCAAGCAACGGAAAGCCCTACTTTCCGCTTTAGGCCCTATCGACCCCGTCGATACGCGTATGATGGCTTTTGGCTTAGACAAAGCCACCCCCAGGCTTCCATCCATGGTCCCCTTCCAGATACCAGTATCGGTACAGAATATCACTATTCACGGATGTGTCATTGACGAGGGTGCATCGACATGCATCATGTCAAAAAATGTGTGGCAGAAGTTAGGATCCCTCGAGCTCAAACCTTCCATCATCACACTCAGAGCATACGACGGTCGTCCTTTGACTCCCTTCGGCCTCTACCAAAATGTACCGGTTTGCTTAGCCGACAAGACAATCCACATAGACATCGAGGTCTTGGACGCTCACTTGGATTACAACATACTCCTCGGGCAGAGTTACATGTACGCCATGTCTGCCATAGCATCCTATGTCTTTCACATTATGATGTTCCCCCCACGAGGATCGAATCATTACAGTAGACCAGCTGAAGCACAGTGAAAAGTGTCCCCTAACCAACATAGATGTAATTCTACCCTACATAGATATAGCCACAAACGGTCTTTCACGGTACCAAGAATACGGCCCTGGCCAATTCAAACCGTCGTCCATCCTAGGGTCATTCCTAGGAGATCCTCCCATTATCCTTGAGGTATTGCCGATGCCACAGGGGCCCCGGTATGCATGATGTCCACATCAAGCACCGAGGTTAGTCAGGACACAGACTTAAGCAGTAAAGACACTGAGGCATCAGCCACGACAGCCTCTCTAGCCTATGCCGCCTCCCAAATTGTAATATTCCAAAAATTTAGCCTTCATCTAAATGGAATATTATAGTTGGTCTTATCACTAGGTAGGTGAATAAGTGGGCGGGGAGACTCATAAAACCCCTTTAGAAGGAATAATAACACTCCTAATGTGAAAGGAGGAAGAATAAGTAGGATAAAGCACCTTTGGGTGTGAACAGGGACTGGATCATGTTGATTCAGTCAACTTTGACCAAATCAAGAACGCTTTCATGGAGGAGTGGTATTTATGATAAGACAACGCAGTTTTAGTGGAGGACAACTTGCATGAGCTTGGTGGCAAGTATGGATGGGACCCAATGTGAGGAGGCTCTGATGCTATATATGGAGGGGATATCAACAATTTTTATTCATGTTTTAGATTATCATTTTGATATTGGTCTACTTAGACTTTGCTTCCTTCTGTTGTTTAGCAGGGTTGCTGTGCTGTTTAGCACAAGGGTGTTCCTGATCGGGAATCCCTACCTCATCTTCAGGGAAGGAGAGGTTCTTTGAGCTACATTTCCTCATTCTGAAATTCTAGCCAAGCTACCTCCTTCAGCTACAGTGCAGTTTCTGTTTAGATTTGGGTTGTGTTGCAGGGTGCAGCAAAGGAGGATCACATAAAGCCATTTCTAGGCTTGTTTTTCATTGGAGAGGTAGCCTATCCAATGGAGGATCATCAAGGAGGGTTCCTGGGCATATTTATATAATTTTGGCATTAGGCCAACCATCTACCATACCTCACAGCACAGTTCTAGTCCATGACTGTGTTATTTTAGTGAGCTATTGTAGTGGGTAACCCAAAAATGGCCGAAAATCCAAATTTAAGATCTGCCCAAACCATTTTTGGGTTTTTTGAGTAGAATCGGTGGTTAAAATCTTGGTTCATTCTGAGCATGCTAATATCCTTCCGCACATGGTTCTTTTCCTTATAAGTAGCAATTTCTAGTAGCAGCAATAGTAGAAGTACACATTTCTAGTGCTTGGTTCTTTGGTGTATTTCAGCCATCTTGTGGCTTGAATGCTTTCCTTTTGGAGCACTGTATTTTATTCTTTGCGCATTTATTTTGTATCTATTAGCCATATTACATTTATGTATGATTACAACAGCAACTACACTGATATAGACAATGCTGTCACTGCTCTTCGACATTCTATACAGTTGCAGCAACTCATGTGCTGATTGTTCTAATCATTGGAGGATTGTTATTATTTCTTGAGTGGCTTGTACCTCAAGATCGTTTTGTATATTGTTGCTAATATATTAATAAAATGATGTTTTCATATTGATCCCTCTCATGTCATGATCAGATCTGCTGTGTTTTAAACTATTATGTCTTATATTGCTGCTATTTCCAATTTGGAATATTACACAAACCCCTTTCCTCTACCCTCCAGCTGGCTTCATCTCCTAGCGGGTTTTGGAAACTCTGGTGTTACCCAACATATCGTTGTCGTTCCCAGTTTGGTACCTCATTCCCCCTTTCGGAACAAGAGCCATTAATGTTATTGCCGTAGGGTTAAAGCCCCTCAATCTAGAGGAACCCTCACCCACCCAAGAAACGGTCGCAACCGCCCCCGCAAGGGAAGTTCCCATTACGAAATCGGTTATCACGGCCAAGAAACTACAAAAAGAGGAAACAAAGCGGTGACCCCCACATTGCAAAGGGATTCATCGGCCAGCGCTATATGTGATGTCATAGGGCACCCTACCCACATATGTTCGGAGTTGGACGAGTTAAAACCACTCCTCGGCTCTGAAGCAGACGTCTCGACACCACATTCTTGCAAAAAGGAACCTGCCTCAAAAAATACAGGCAAACCGCTGTGTACCAATCACGCATGCACTCTATGTGACACCTATGGGCATTATACCCACCATTTTCCAGAAATACCATGATATAGAAATGGCTTACATGCGATCGAGCGATCCTATCAAGAGGATCCCTCCATCCAGTCTATCAATGACGAGCTGTGTACCATCCTATATTTACAAGAGGAACATAGATTTGTAGAGTGGCCCCCAGTAATGCCCATTATATGTTGTATGCTATGTGATGAACGTGGCCACTACCTCGAAGAGTGTGCAACATTGGAACTCATTCACAGATGGTATCCGATCGAAAGGGTTTACTACGTAGGGCTATTGGAAAATCAATTCACATGCTTGTTATGCGCTGATAATCACCTTTTAGAGAACTGTCACTACATACCTCGCTTCCGGCTAGCCCTGGCTAGCCTCCGCTCAGCCATAGTTCGCCTTTCCCAAGAAGACGATATGGATGCTGAGTCCACAGGCAGCTCCATGACCCAAGCAAAGGAGATGAGCGGGTCTATCATGTTCTTGTTAGCCGAAGAACGGCCTAGTAGGGAGCCCCTAGTTACCCCTAACGACACTTCACAAAACACACCCGCATGCACGTTATGCAAAAAGACAGACCATATAGTAATCCATTTCCCTGACTTAGTAGCATTGAGACGTTGGTTCCCTGCCTAGCCTCAGACCAAACACAATGGGACCCCCATATCACGGATATTTTTCCTGATATGTTAGGGTAATAATTACGACTGACATTGTACTTATGTCTCACAGATTCGTCCCACTATCGACATGATTAATGTCATAGAAAATAGAATGGACAATCTCCGGGAATGGCATAAAAGATACATCTCCAGCTCAACGTCCCCACCACCGCAATGGTGTGTCAAGCTTGATAAGACCGCACACCAACCACATGTACCCCAGGAAAAGCCTAGGATAACATGTGGCCTGTGTGATATGAACGATCACCGAGTCAACCAAAGCAGAGAACTTAAGCCCCTTGCAAACAGTCTCCGCATAGTCTCTTTGCTCCCTCAGAAGCTTCTCTCCAATAAAGAGAAGATCACACACACTTATTTACTAATTTTCCCACACTTTCATCATATGTTTAAGTGTGCACATCTCCCCAAGCTAAGAGAAGCTCGAGCGGCATTAAGCCTACCATCCACCAAAGAGGAAGACAAGTCTAAACCGACGACGTGGAAATGGATGCAGAAGACGACCTCTTCTACGACCAACCCTTTCCAAGCATCCACATCAGGAACATCGAGTAGCGTAGAATCTCACACTACCTACTCTGTCAGCGCTGTGGTACTGTGCACCGTTTGCACTAGTCAAGATCACGCGCTAGAGGTATGCCCGTTGCTAAAAGCATTTAGGCACCTCTGTGATAAGAACAAATTCCAACTACCGGAAATTGACTACCCTGGTGGGAGACCCGACTTTATGATCAAACAGGACTCCCTTACCAAGATCCTTCCCCTGCCGCATGCTAATAACACAATTCACCACATACGACTTGTCTCATCGCACGCCCAAGACAGGATTCCCACCGTCCCCTTGTCCCAGGATTTTCACTTTATTCTTGTCGCAAAATACCAAGGTACCTTGCACTTTTGAATTGATTTCCGCAAGATCACAAACTTGCACACCACCATTGAACTCCTTGATGACACCCAGCCTCTAGAACAATGCCTAGTACGACTAGAGCTAGTTGACAAAAGTCGGTGACAATTACTGCAACACAATGAGGCCCATAAGAAAAGGGTGAAAGCATCATTCGACTGCCACATCATCCCTCACTCATTTACCGAGGGAGATTTAGTCCTTCGCTACGATGTCGCAAAAGAGGCCTTAGGGCCAGGAAAATTCGAAACCTTGTGGAAAGGACACTATATCATCAAACATTGCCTTCGAAAGGGGGAATACATCTTGATGGAACCGGACGGGACCTACCTCACTAACCCCATCAATGGCCTTTACCTCAAGAAGTTATACCCATAAGGGCCCCAACAGCCCTTGACCCCTAGAGTTAGAGTACAGAAAAACCCCATTCACGAAAATATTTTTGACCCGAGGACTTATTAAAAAATGTGCTCAAAGTGCCACCATGGATCACCAACTCGAACCCTATTTTGGATTTGCTGATGGATCATTGTGATGGTCTCAAAACTTAGCTGCAGCTACCTGGGTCATCCACAACCCTGACCGATCACCATTATGTTCAAACGGCGTGTGCATCAGATCAGCAACAAACACTCAGGCAGAATATGATGCCGTCATTGGACTTATGTGTGAGGCCCTCCATCAGGGCATCCGCCATATGCATGTCTACCTCGATTCCTAGTTAGTAGTATCGTAGTTGAACCAAATATTTGAGACTAGAGACATTCACTTGTTTAGAAAATATTTGCGTGCCAAAATATTAAGTAGATAATTTGATTACATTACATTTTCACATGTATCAAGGAATCAAAACCAAACATCTGATCGCATAGCTAAAAATATCCTAGATTGGAATGTATCTTGAATAAACCATCATCCATAAAATACAAAAACATAGATATCCATTAGCATAGCACAAAATATATAAACCGAAATAAATAGCACACCATGTAGAGCTGCAAAAAGATCTCTCATATATATATATATATAAATGTGTATATGAGTACAAAAAATAGGGTCGCTAGCCCACTGGCTAGCCCAAAGATACATAGGTCGTCAAAAATAAGGGAAGCATCCTCATAACGGGTGCTTTCCCTGTGTACAAAACTACTCTAGGGGGGTGCCCCTCAAGAGGAGCACTTGGACCCACCACTGCTCCCGGTGCCACCACTGGAGCTGCTCTCGCCACTGTAATAGCTACTCGTCGTAGAGTGGGTTGATAATCCCTCTCATGGGCCATCACTGTCTCTAGCCACACCTCCTCGAAGTTGTCCATGAAACCTCGAGTAGGCATACCCTGGTTCAAGCAGTCCAATCGACCCCGGAAGTCCTCTAGAGCGGCCACCTGAGCCGTAAGTGCTGCAATGCACTCCTCAGCCACATCTTCATGAGCTCGCTCAGTCGAAACCTCAGCTGCAGCTGAAATTCTACCCTCACCAGAAGGGCCAACACCATCCCCACCAGGTCCACCGGAACCACCACCCGGTCCACCTGTGCCACCTCCCCCCTGACCACCACGAGGTCGTAGCGGAGGATCATGACCCACCAAACGGGCCACGGGGCGACCTACCTTGCAAAAATCTGTAGGAGTAACCAAAAGAATGTCAGTGTCAATAAAAAACACACAAGTACATAAAAATTCAAATAAATGCAGGAAAGTATAGCATATTCCTGCAGGACCCCAAACATAGCCAAAAGGGAGACCGATATCTAGATCACCCTGAAAGTCCATCCCTGCATACGAGTATGGTAAGAACATCTGTGGGTTGGCCTCAAACTAGGCCTCTGTCGTGTCGTTCCAATAACGACCCACCATGCCACCACCACTGCACGACATCACTAGAGCCCACCTCCTCATGCATGGCTCTCGCGGCCCCCCAATAGGCACCGCCACAATGGGCCTCAGCAACACCACCCTCTCATACATAATGCTGCACAGGATGCTAGCGTATGCAGATGATTTGGATCCACGTTGGACTCTATTTAGCTGTGACACCATACCATCAAAACAAAAGCGGGAAAAATAAAAAAAATGCCCGCCCCTCAAGCGGCGTAAAACTCCCACCTGCGGGCCCGATGCCCGATGTGGAGCAAATGACCCTGCCAATCGCACAATAATAACTAGAGCACACCACTCAGCGACATCTGTCACTGATGCAATATTAATGCACCCCTCAGTAAGAGGCGCACCACCGCAATGCCGCCACCAGAATTTGTCTAAGTTCACTCTCGCAACAAGGAGTGGATACCTCAGAGCCTCACCCTACGGTAGTAACCCGGCCACGAAGTATATATCCGTCTCTAGACGGATAATCAAGTTCGCCACCCTCAGTACGAACATATTGCGCCTCCTGTGCCAATTCTATATAATATAACGTAACAGTTGGTCCTGAGACCGAAGGAACTCATTCTCAGCAAACTTCAGAAGGCCCCATGCAGCCAACTGACGATGCACCCCAGCATTAGCAACTAGAGCGGTCTGAATCTCGGGCCAATCTCTCTCTCTCCACACCAACCTTCCAAGCAACACAAGCACCCATCAGTACAGAAAGAAATATCAAAAAATACAAAAAAACCCAAGTTTTTCTATCACCCTGCCCTTTGCGCGCAAAAAAGAGGGAAGAGTGCGCCCTCGCACGCCTGTCCCTAAGAAATGTGTGCAAGGAGGGTGCCGCTTTGCCTAGATTGCCTGCGCAATCTAGGGAAAAAATTCCCTTTGAGGCCATACAAACCCAATTTGTATGACCCCCGGCATTGTCAGAATGAAAAATTGAAATGCAGGACATCATGAAAGTTACCTCGGCATAATATCACTAATCCCTGGTACACAGGCTGACCACAACATCAAGAAAGGCTCTGCAATGACCTTTGATCTCCCAAAAATCAGCAAGTACAAATGAATTGGATTAGGGCCATAACCCCATATTTATCGCCCTTTTCCAGAACTTTAGAAGTCCACAACAGGAGATCAGAAGGTCCATTCCGCAAACCATAAGTTGCAACATCATCAGTACATCATGAAAAATGAAGGCGATGCCACACATTCGCCTTCCAGAAAAAATAAATTTTCAGCGCCGGCAGGTATGCACCCTCCCATCTTTCTTTCTAAAATTCATGTTTTTTAATAATATTTGATGAAAAGAAGATGATTTCACTTGCAGTAGTTGTTTTTTGTAGGAAGAACCCGCAAACCATTCACATCACTGTCCACTGAGAGTTCCAGAGAAGGTATCATCCTACCCTCAACATGATAGAGTCCCAGAAAAATTCGCATCTTGAAATCATTTATCCATCAGAAATAAACCATTAGGGTCCTCATACCTGACCGCGTTTATCACCACCTCACCCTGCATATGATAAAATTGTGTGTTGATCAGTAGAGCCTCCCCTCCATGGCGCTCGTCACCCAAAGTAGACCATATATCACAGCACAAGTGATGCCATGACCATACCATTTTAGTCCGGGAAGCACCTCATGCCCATCCATCTATCATGCATAAGGTCAAGTTTTCCATTCAAACTCAAAACCCCCTTCCCGAACGACTAGGTTGTAGAAGCAGATTGAAAGCGCACCTCCGCGCATCGCATTTGGCCCACCACACCTCCATCAACATAATCCCATCTACGACATTTTCTGCTTCATCAAATCTGCACATGAGACCAACCAATGGGACCCCTACCCCCAATCCTCACACCTATAGTGAGCGACCCCCTTTTCATGTTTTGGGGTACCCGTCTCTGTGTTTTGTACAAACCAAACCCCATTATTTTATTCTTTTGGTAAGTGTACAAATAATGCAAATGATGCCCTTTGCCACTTCGCCCTCATATTTCACCTTTTCCCCCATGGCAGCAGTCCCTCATTCCCCTTGGTTGGAGTATTTCACCCCCATGCACGCACCATCATGACATTCATAGCCGGTCCACACCCACCCTGGAAGTCCTACCGACTCCAGGGATTTCCCCTTCAGAAATAACTATGACTGTTGCCAAGCTGCTAAAGTATACTTCGACCTCGGGCCACCGAATCCCCATCATCTATTTTCAGTCACCTCTCACCAACATGCCTATGTTAAACCCATCACATCTAGGTCCTAGACCCCTCAGGTTAGCGACCCTTGGTTCAGTTAAGGCTTCCTTTTTGTCGACCTCGAAACCTCTTTTCCAAAAAGGAAGCGGTACCTTGGATTACCCCCCCCCATGTAAAGGGGTATCCTCGGGTGGCACTATGGGAGACATCATTGTCCACAGATGTCATTGATTCTCTTGACATTCGACTACAGTAAAAGCTTTCATGTCATGATGGTATCGTACCTTACAACCATTGCACTTTGATCAGATCCATCGAAGACCCATGCCTCCATAAGCCTCTCTGACAATAATGCTTACACGAGAAGGTCCCAACCAGTACATATGCATACGTTGCACAATGATATGCCATACCAAGATTACGCACATGGGTACCAATTTCCACCTATCGTCAAAGAAAAAACGCCCCTAAGGGCATCAGCAGTCGTCATCAACAACCACCAGCATCACTACCACAGTAGTGGCATAGACAACACATGTATCTGTCAATTTTGTTTAACTAGCCATAACATCACAAGCATGGGACATGCCCGCCTTATTGAAATTTTGTAAATATGTTGTATATTTTTTCTGCTTGCAGGGGGTCCCTTAGGAAATGGTTATCTCGGAAACGGTGCAAGGTATTGTCAATTCCAAAATTCATGCAGGCCTCTCTCTCTCTCTCTCTCTCTCTCTCTCTCTTTGCGTACGATACAAAAAAGAAACTATAATGTATTTTTTCTATATAGTTCTTCCTAGACCTCACACATTAGGGGGCAACTGTTAACATTGGAAAATATTATAGTAGAAGACGACATCAATTCATGTCAAGCCTAAATATTTACAGGGCAGGAACACATTATGGAATCAAGAAGTATTTAAAATATATAAGGTTATGAGAAAATCAGATTTGAACTAGTCATATATGATGAATTGCACCCTTTATCTTTCAAGAAGAGCACCCTCTGCATGCCTTTTTGCTCGATAAGCACACATTCCTGGAAATGGAAAAAGTTGCTTTCCGAGACCACGCCAAGCAAAGGACAGTTACTCCTTATGTGAAAGCCGCCTAAGGATAGCCACTAGCACCTCCTTAGACAATATGTGAGCACACAAAAGAATATTTGAGCACACAATGGAATCATACCTCTCCCTTGGGTCACTATCCATCATGTACCAAGGGAGGGAAGGAGGGTTTGAATCTCACCTATATAAACCCACCAAGAGATGAAGAAAGGTTGATCACATTGTTATGCTGGCCAAAGTTGCCCAAGCAACACCAGCAGTGTGTGACCCAGAGTTGGAGCTAAAGAGGACTCGATCTTTGGCCACCCAACATCTTATTCCACCACAGCAGAGAGAGAGAGAGGGAGACTGCATCAGAGGCAAAGCTTGGAAGGCAACATCCTTGCATCGGGACCTAGAGCCATTTCCTAGGGGCCCTTTGGAAAGTGGGTAAAATTTCTTCTCCATTTCAAATGTTTAATAAGAAGAGGCCATCGAGCCATCGTTTGCATTATTATCGTTTTGACTCTCTTTATAGCTTCTGTATATTTGTGTTTTAGTTTTATTTTAACCAGAGAATACTTTAGCATAGTGTTTTTCATTAGATGTTATGCTTTTGAGCTTCCCCACTTTCTGCCTGTTACCAATAGTTTAAAGAGTAGACCACACTCTTTAAGCCGGTGCGATTTCGTACACCCGTGCGACTAATCCACCACAACACCCCATATCTCGCAAGTGCTCCTTTTAATACCTGACCCCCCTGGATATCGGCACGAAGCGCATCCAAATCTCTTTGTTGCTAGTTGATCGTAAACTCTACCTTACCTGCATAACACCATCATGTTTTTCAGTTCAGAGAAGGAGAACTGCATCATAAACAATCAAGTCCCAGTCCTTAGCCAACAAGCTCCAACTTGCACTTTTCAGGCTTTGCATCTACAAGCTCGCAGTTTTCCCCTCTGGTAACTATGTGCTAGGTCTTAGTACAAACCCCAAAAAGTGCTAGCCGACTGTGAGGAGATATAGGGGTCTCTTACTGAGCCACAAACAACTAATCAGAAAAAATAAATCAGTGAAAATGTAGAGTAGGGTTAGGCCACCTACCTGCAACTGATGGATCCTCATTCCAATGGTTGGTTTATCCACTACGATCACCACAAGATTTAGGGCCTTCTCCTCCTCTCCAAACTCACCATAGCCCAACTAGTGGATGAATCAAATTGGAGGGGAGTCACCATATTAAAGGAAAAAACATAAATTTTCCTTTTCCAATTACTACCAAACCATAGCTCAGGTTGACGAACCATCGACACCATTGGAAAGCTCTCGCCGAGCACTATAATGGGTATCCTTTTATTTTTGGTAATTTGACACTTCACCAGGAAGCCATTTTTCCAAGAAGGGTCACTTTACCGCCTCTTAAAATCATATTTCTTCACTTGCACTGCTTGTACTTGGGGCACCACTTTTCCTTCATACTTTTCAATGCGTTTGTCGATTTTAGTCATGAGTAACCATCTTTTTCTCATTTTCTATGGTCCCCACTGGGCTTATTCTGTGTGGTAGCTTCATTAGGTCACCCTTGTTCAAAGCATCCGAGTTGAGTCACCACCACATTCATGGAGTCTGTCCTGAGTCCCTTTGCCTCCTGCTACGGTATTCCATCCATTTTTTCATTGTCTCTCTCTCGTATCACCCATTTTTGCCTCGAGTAATACTGTCCCCCATCCCTTCCAGAGTTGAGTAAGTCGCTGCTAGGTCATCCATGCTTTTTATGCTCTGACAAGGGATGTCATTTGTCCGCTACTCAGTGTCCCTTATTCCATCATCATCCTTGTTGTTAGTCCATCAGCCTCTTTACTATGATCCCTCGGGCCTTGGTTGAGAATTCATTATTTCCTTACCAATGGTGGACCTCCTACTGTCGACATCAACACATTCATTCCAAAAGAGAGGTCTAGAGGGAAGTGTACCTTGGTTCCAGCTTCCATTCTTGTTTGGTGCCTCAGATTAGGCAAAGGGATTCCTCATTGCCCTTTGACTTGATTCTTTCGCATCTCCTCAACTTCAACTCATTATTGCATGATCGAGATTCAACAGATTGTACTAGTGATTCCCGGGTGTGTGTGAGATGTTTCATACCTCATGAGGGGGTGGCCCTTAATGTAGCCCCCCACATGCCCGAATGACCTCATATTATTCTACAACCTCAGATGCAACTCTACATATTTGATGGGTTCGGTTTCAACCACTTGCAGCACCCATAGCACGCATGTATCATTCAGATGATCCACTCATATTTTTCAGATCCCTTTCCTGTTTAGCAAGGCTTCTTTGGTTGTTATTTTGTCTCAAGTACTCAAATATTATTGTATTAAGTCTTGGCTCATGTTTCTCCAGGCGTAGTATGTATGTGGGATCCATTATATTTTTTTTCTGGTACATTTTATGCCAGCATGTCATGTACCATTTATCATGTACTTTATTGCTCAGTTTCATTTTGCTGAGTGCACCATTATTCTTTGTACTTCGTCATCTCAACGAGCATAGTCATGCCTCCCCTTCCTCACTGAGAACATGTAACCAAACATTAAAAAATACTTATATCATTTGTAGGTCTCGCCCCCTTGATCATCATCCTCTCTCACTTCATTCCATCTCTCTCTATATGACTCCCCTTTGGTGTCTAGTGATTGTGTTCTTATAATGTACTTCATTCATATGATTAGCTCCTAACACTCAGACGTTGGGGGGCAATCTGTTATCACCAAAATGTGGTCATATAACCATTTAAAATTATATGGATCAAAGCACACCAACTTTCACTATAAGAATTAATTTAATAAACCATATTTTATTAAGTTATTTCTGGTTTAAACAAGAAACCCCATGAGGAATAGTTAAATAAATCCTTATTTATTTGATTTTCCTCTAGGAATAATTAATTAAACCACTGTTTAAATAATATTCCTGGTCATATTTAACCCAATTATGAGAAATAATTAGATAAATCATTACTTATCTTATTTTTCTCTAGGAATAATTAATTAAATCATTATTTAGTTATTATTCCTTGTTAAATTTGACCAAATCACCTAGAAATAATTAAACAAATCATTATTTGTTAATTATTCCTTAACCACATTCTTGAAATGATAAATAAATCACATATTTGTTTATTATTTCTAAATAAATATATTTAACCAATTTAAATACCTTTTCCCTCCAACAAACTATAATAAAATATTCCAAGTAGTTAGATCTAGATCTTGGTTAATAATATTTTATTATTCACCATTATCGAAAATAACTCAATATTTTGTTATAAATAGGAGATTTTCCCATTCATTCTTCACTTTGATCACTTTCATTGTTGCACTTTGATCATTATCATTGCTGCTACTATTTTCTTTGCCTCTTGAGCTCCCTCGAGTTCAACATATTTTGGGTTTTCTGCACCATTAAGAGAGAGAAACTTTTGGATTTGAAGCATTGAGGACAACTGAGAACCCATCTCATTGAGGGGGACTGGTATCACTATTATTTATTCCCTTCCTAGGTATTATAATATATTCAAAATTATTTAAATCTTGTCTTTTCCATTTGATGCACGGAGAAATTATTTTTCCTTTGTACTGCTTAACTGCTTTTAATGCATAGATCTGGTTTTTTGAAGCATTTGTTTTAACTATTGATTGTATATCTAAAGAAGTTAAGAATCCATTTCTTTTGTTAGGGTTGTTTTTCACACACAGATAAAGTGAGTTCTTTTAGTACACTTACGTTAAGAATTTATGCTAACACTCTGTGTGAATATGGTGTTGCTTCACTCTTAGTTGATAATGAATCTAAGAATCTCGGTGATGAATAAGATAGAATCGACTTGCATGATCAATTTGAAGTCTTTGACAACCATCATACTGGTGATTATGATTCCATTATTGTATGGGATGATGTTCCCGAGCACACCAACTGATATTTTCGTTCCTCTAGAAGATGTTGATTTGACAGAATTAGATTTGGAATTTATCCAATCGAAGAAAATGTTCTTATCGAAAATTCCTCTTCATCTCACTATCCCTTGTGCTCTCTCATTTGTGATACATCAATTTGCGATGAATATACTCCACGCTCTTCAAGTTATCCATATAAAGAGTTAAATTTTCAATTGACACAAGGTGGTGATATTATCCATGAGGAAAATGAAAACGATAAAATCGTTAAGTATTTTTTCCATCCCTCCTCATCTCTTGTTTTCCATGAAGACAATTCAAAAAATCAACTTGCTCATGAAATTTCCCTGATTCATTCATCTTCAGATTTGCAATTAAGAGAATATATTGACTTGAATAATCTAGTTATTGTTGTAAAACCCAATCGAATCGGTGATAAAGATGGCTTCCATTTGATTAGTAGTAGTCTTACTGAAATAAATGGTACTATATATCCTCACACCATGCATGATCTGGTTCAATATTCAAAATGTGATTTTACAATCCTTGAAAGTTCCGGGACTTGTGAGGGAGTGGAGGAACTTCAAATTATTTTGATGATTATGACAGGATCTCACGACTCTGGTAAGGTCCTCGAACTAAGTCATATATGGCTTCTCTTGATAAATCCTTCTCTTTGCATGGTTTTACTTGATGGAAATTTCTTCTTGAAAGATGATTGGTATTTCAGATGTAGTATTTCGAGATTCAAATATTTTATTTCTGATTGGATTCATGAATCTTCCTTAGTTGATTCATATTCATTCAAATCTCTTGTATCAAACTCGAGTTTGGAATGTGTATCTCCCATAAAATCATGGAACTGTGAAGTTAATCATTTCGAAAATTATCTATGGCCGAAGCAATCATGCATATCAAATTCATTTTAGAATAGTTAACTCCTTCTTTTTCGTGTGAATTTTATATCACGATACTTGTTCTTCATCGCACCTGAAATCCTATTGAG
The DNA here is from genome assembly GCA_034641835.2 of Pinus albicaulis. Classification (NCBI taxonomy): domain Eukaryota; kingdom Viridiplantae; phylum Streptophyta; class Pinopsida; order Pinales; family Pinaceae; genus Pinus; species Pinus albicaulis. Next base: position 264,415,874 of record CM076582.1, on the reverse strand, counting down.
TGCTAATTAATTCACGATTTAATGTGTGAATCAAAATCTTCTTCATTCACTATATATTGACTAGTATCATGTGTTCGTTGTATTGCCATTCCTTTTCACTTCTTTCGATGATTACCATGCCGGTACAACATGCGACCAATAATAAGGAAATCACTTTTTACATTTATCATGCGAGGAAGATGATTCATCTATTAAAGGAATTCATAAATATGTTCAAATTGTTCTACCTTTGTTATATTCTAATAGAGAATCTCTTGCCACAAATGGTCCATCTGATCATAATATTAACTGTTATTCGTTTTATCATTTTCCCACGAGTATATTTGATGATAGTTTTTTCACATCAATTAATATTTATGGTTTATCTCACCATTTAGATACTTGTCAAGCAGTTGAGGCACTTCAACCTTCACTTGTAACATACCCGGGCTAAAAGTTCATGTAATAAAATTTAATAAAGCAAAAAATAAGACCATTGTTAAGGGACACTTATTCCAAGTTGAATGTTGGGACAAATATCCTAGTGTGTATAGCTTGATTTGTTTATGGCTAAGAAGAAATTGGAAAAGGCAACGACTAAGGATTGAAAAGGCGAAAAGTATTTTTTGGCACATTTATTTATGAAACTAAAGGAAATTAGGAGAAAATTATGGTGAAATGTCACAATTTTCATTTGAGGAGGAAAATGAAGGAAAATAATCGAAAATGAAGAAAATAAAGACCACATTAATAAAAAGGCTTATGAGGATTAGTTGGTAGCTCTTGTTAGTTTAGTTTTGGATCTCTCTCTCTATTCTATCTCTCTCTCACTCTTGGACACTTAGAGTTTTCTTGGAGCACTTCATCATTGGATCAATAAAAGAAAAGAAGGTAAAGAGGAAAGCAAAGATCAATCAAGGAAATTTTGGAACAAGCAAGATTCAACATGAATACTTGCAGGTAACATATTGAATTTATGATTTCTTGGATGGTTTTGACATGCATGGTATGTGCATGTTAATATTTGGTTATTTTGTTGTCGGTGGCATGGTTTTGATGATTTTTCATAGTGGTCTTCAACCTTGCTTTTACCATTTCCAGATAACCATGGTGTGTTGGGATTGTTCCCAGTTTTGCGATTTGGAATTGCGAGAAGGTTTGGAATCCGGGGCAGAGGCAATCTCAGAAAAATTCCCAAAGGCCTACGAATACATTGACCGGTAATGGAACAATACAAGGTAAATATTGAGGGTGGAGATAGGAAAATTCCTCAAGGATGGTGAAGAAATCTGGAGGCATTCTAAGCTCGTTTTGGTTTTGTGATCTCAGGGTCAGTTTAGGTGAGATAATGGTATGGTGAGGGTGGAGGTGGTTTAACCTATGGATTACCTTGGTTGTTTTGGATTGGTTTATCTCATGAGGTACCAAATTCATGCTTGAAATATGGCATGAGGGTGACTAGGTGAAATAAATATTTGGTTCAACCATGTGTATGGTCGGGTGGTATGTGGAAGTCTCGAACCTGGTTGACTTTTGCCTATGTTTAATGAAAGCTAAGTTCTCTTGATTTTGATTGGTAAATGTGCTTGTTATTATGTGGTTTTAATGGTTGTTATATTATGGTTATTTGTATGTTTATATGTTGGCTATAAGCATGGATATTTGATTGGTTTTAGTTATGTCTCTTTTCATGTTTTTACTTGTAATTGAAAGAATAATGGATTCAATACCTAATTGATGTTAAGACATATAATGGGATAACATGGTGATCCTTCTTGTTAAGTTTCATATAAGTTTTTAGTCCCTTATGCTCAGACTTGCATTCATGCACTATAGGTTTCCTTTCTACCAAGTGTCTGACAAAATGTCAGTCCCGGTTGGGGATGGTCAGGTCTAGTCCTTGTTTCACTTTTGGGTTTATAATCATTGTAGTCATGTATTTTATGAGTTATTAAATTTATATGGATTTCTAGGCAGAGGCTTAGCCCCAACCTTAAAAAATAGAATTAAATTATGCAGTCGCTAGCACAAAAATGAGCAAAATGGCCATAGTCGCACTAATGCATGCTTATGGGAGGGACTAGGGGTTTCTAGTCACATGGAGGGTTTGAAAAGGGAGAGACTGAAGCTCTAGCTTAGGGAAAAACTAAGTTAACTCAGGGGATGGACACCTAGAGGGGTTGGGTTACTCCTGGAGGGTCTTGAGGCACCCGAGGCAAGTCAGTAAGGTTGGTTTTGTCAACTCCATTTCCTTAGGTCCACCTAGGAGGCTGAGTCTTGTCATAACAACCCCTCATCTCATGTTTACCCTAGGTAAGTTGGTGAAAGTGGGTAGAAGTGATGGTAGAGGTTCGTTAGAGGTGTTATCAAAGTGGGTTGCACTCTCTTTGGGAAAATTTTGATGTTTTCAAGGTCATGATTGTCATGCATGGGGTTAGGGTATACCATTGGTATGGTCATGCATGATGGTGTATATTGATATGTTGTTATATGGATACATTTATGATTATATATGTACATGCTAATATGGATTGATCTTGTAGATGAGATAAGCCTCCCCTGAACGCCAATGAGGTATGGATTTGATTTTGGTATCTATTTGGTTTATCTGACATGATATACTTGCGGGAAGAAGAGAATCAAGGATGACAAGAAAAATGGTAGACTATAGTTCCCGTGAATCTCCCTACGGATTAGTTGGGAAACAAGGTGATGAGAATTATCCTGGTGTAGTAGATACATTGAGGAGCTTGAGGGCAGAGATCAAAAGTTGTAAGGCATATAGAGACAAGTTGGTTGAGGCACAAGAAATACTTGCAAGGTCTCAGGAAAAATAGATAGAGGTCAATGAAACGATTCTTCAAAGCTTGTTAGAGTTACAGAAATAGGGAAAAATGAGGATTATTCAAGAGAAAGAGGAGAAAAATAATGGATCCTATGGTAGCAGGTCTCAGTATGGATATAATTTGGATATAGGGGACACAGTTAGAGGTGATAAATCATTGAACACACCTGAAAAGAGGACTGGTATGTGTGGGCATCATTCTGGCTTATTTTTCGGGAGACATCATCATAGTCATCATTGTCAGCATCCTTATAGGAGGGGTGAGTATTTTACAAAGGATTTAAAGAAATTCAAGCCTCCTAAATTCGATGGAGAGATGAAGAAGTCAGAAGATGCATAGGCATGGTTGCTTGGGATAAAGAAATTCTTCAAATTGCATAGATATATAGAGAACATGAAAGCCAAGATAACCACTTTTAGTCTTAAATGGAAAACAAATATTTGGTGGGAGGATATGAAGAATGTTAAAGGTATTGAGGAGGATGACTTGACTTGGGATGATTTTGAGAGGCTCTTCAAGAATAAGTACCCTTCGAGAGGTACTATGATGCTAGAGTTAAGGTGTTTTATGAGTTGCAGATGGGTTCCATGAGAAATGATGAGTATATTAGTAGGTTGTTGGAGTTGTTGAGATATATGCCTTACCTCAAGGAGGAGAAGGAAGGATTCAAATATTAATTAATGGGATTCCAATAGCATAAAAATACTGGATTGAGTTTGATGAGCCTAGATCACTAGAAGAATCCATTCAGAAGCTGAAGCATTGTTATGAGTAGTCACAACACAAAGTTGAGCCTAAGTGTGACTTGAAACGAAATGAGAAAGCTAAAGGAATATGGCCACCAAAGTGGGGAAGACCTCAAGATGTAGGTGAGAAATAAAATGTGGTTCCTTAATAGAAGTTCAATACAATTGAGAAGGGGCTGGGATCACAGCCTGGAGATCAGCAGACTAGAGGTGATGGTATAAAACCGTTGCAGTGTTGGATATGTGGCAAAGATCATCGCAAAAAGGATTTTGCATTGTAGTAGGGTGGTAGACCTTAGATCTATAGTGCTTAGGAGGTGTAGAAAGTTGGGGATGTTATTCATAACATTCCTCGGATTTATGTAGCTGTGGAAAACAGGTAGATGGATGACTAGAAATCTATCATTAAGATGTATGGTAAGTTTTGTGAACAAGTTATTTATATTTTGATTAATCATGGATCTAATTGTAGATATGTTAATACTGACCTGGTGGATAAGTGTCTCTTGAGAAAATAAGTGCATGCAGAATATTGGTTGGTGCAGTTGGCTATAGGTACTAAGAAGAGAGTTCACCATTGGGTAAGATCTTGTGCATTTGAGTTAAGTGGTATGCCTACAACAACACATTTGAATGTACTACCATTGGGATTGTATAACATGCCTTTGGGTATGGATTGGTTGTACCTTCACAGGACGAAAGTGGATTGTTATGACAAGGTAGTTGAGTACCTGAATGATAATGGAGAAAAAGAATTATGCAGGAAAAGAAGAAGCCTACATCAGTGAGGATGGTCACCGCTATGCAAGCTATTGCAGTTGCAAAAAAGGTTGTGTGATGTTTGCAGTGCATATTTCTAGTGAAAATGGTAGGATGTTGAGGATGCAAAAATATTCCAGAGGTATCCTGTATTGCAGCAGTTTTAGGATGTGTTCCCAACAAATATTCTATTGTCACCTCCTCAAAGGGAAGTGGAAATTTATATTGAGTTGGTACCAGGGGTAGAACCATCATCAAAGGCAACTTACAGGATGAGTACGCCAGAGCTAGTAGAGTTGAAGTTGCAACTCAAGGAAATGCTTGAGAAGGGATACATTAGGCCAAGTGTATCACCTAAGGGTGCACTAATGTTGTTCGTAAAGAAGAAGGATGATAATCTCAGGTTGTGAATTGATTATAGGCAACTAAGCAAGGTGACGATCAAGAAAAAGTACCCATTGCCGAGGATTGATGATTTGTTTGATCAGTTGAAGGGAGAAGCAATGTTCTAAAGGATTGATTTGAGGTTGAGATATCATCAGGTACACATCAAAGAAGATGACATCTACAATATCGCCTTCAGGGCTAGGAATGGGCATTATGAGATTGTTTTAGTTCCATTCATTTTGACTAATGCCCCAACTACATTTATCTGTTTGATGAATAGTGTGTTGCATCCTAATCCGGACAAATTTGTTATTATATTCATTGATAAAATCTTTGTATATTCTAAGAATGAGAAGAGAATACCAAGTATTTAGTGGAAATGTTGAGATTTCTAAAAGAGCATCAATTATATTCTAAGATTTGCAAGTGAAATTTATTTCAAACAGAGGTACACTACTTGGGACATGTTGTTTCCAAGGAAGGAATAGCAATAGGTCCTGAAAAGATAAAGACCATCATGGAGTGGGTAGATCCTAAGAATGTGGAGGAAGTGAGATAAATTATGGGATTAATAGGTTATCACAAGAGTTTCATCAAGAACTTCTCATGAATTTCATATCCTATTACATATTTGCATAGAAAATGTAAGAATTTTGAGTGGGCAGAAGAATGTGCCGCTAGTTTTTGAGCAGCTGAAGTAGTTGTTGACCAATTCTCCAGTTCTTAAGATCAAAGATCCAGATAAAGAGTTCACAGTGTGTAAAGATACTTGTAAAAGAGGACTTGGTGGAGTCCTTATGCATGAGGGATAGGTGGTATGCTATGAGTCCACGAAATTAAATGAGCACGAGCATAACTACGGGAATCATGATATTGAGTTGGAAAATGTTATTCATGCTTTGAAGATGTGGATGTATTATCTTCTTGGCAGGATATTTGTACTAATGCGTGATCACAATGGTTTGAAGTATCTATTCGACCAACCAAATGTTAATTCCAGGCAATCTAGATGGTTGGCCACCCTTGGTAAGTTTTACTTCAAGATCAAATAAATTAAGGGAAAGGAGAATAGGGTTGGAGATGCTCTCAGTAGGAAAGTACATGTAAATCATATAATAGCCATGAGTTCCTATGGGACATAATTACATGATAAAATATGATAGGATCAAATATACAGGAATGAAAACAATATGAAATGTATATGGAGCTCAGGCACAAGTGACAGTAGAGTATAGATACAGGTACATGTGTAGATGTAGGTGTTGAGAATTTGGTAGGGCAGATTTTAATTCAATTCTATACTTGATAATTACATGTCAACTTATTTCTCTTACTTTATATCTTCTATTTATTATCTTGTTATGTATTTCATTAAGTCAATTATCAAAATACAATAGAAACAATATTTAGGCTCTTCAAGTCGGGGCCAAAAATTCTCCCTCTCGGAGAGGAAAACTCACAAGTAATTCTTCTTCTATACTTTTAGTTGACAAGTACCATGACCATGACAAAAACCCTTGACCTTGGTATACCTCCAATACCTTGTCTATGCTTTTCCTTAGATTTTCTTTACACTGTTCTACACCATTACTAGGGAGACTCGGTCCCTGGCCGTCATTTTAACTTCAACTTCCTAAAGATATCTTATTTCTGCACCCAAGTCCGAGATCCCTTGTTGTACCATTCTTCCTTTGCACTATAATCAATTTTGTTCCATTGTTGAATGCAAACATACATATGGTTCCCCAAGATAATACTGTAGTAACTCTTCTCTATGTATTACTTCGGTCCTTATCTAAGATATGTGAGAGCTTCAGATTGAACCTTGTAGCCATGTAGACTTTTTCTTCCACGCATATGATCCTTTATACTTCTCACTGTATCTTGCACTGTGTCACAGTCCTGAAACCATCCTCGGTCTTCCTGAAGTGATTGCAGCATATACGAAACATAGACAATGTTTCTCCATTTCTCACTGAGTAGCCTTATCCATACATACCCAAAACATATCTCCTTTCTCACACTTTATTAAAAAACTGATATTCGTTGGCTTGTCCTTCTTTCACACTGAGTTACAACCCTTAACTTCACACCTTTTTACAGAGGTAATCCAAACTGTTTTTCTATCTTTTTTGTGCATTCCATGGGGTATTTATAGTGGTTTGACGTTGTAATTAGCCGACCTTTCCTACGAATAGTTGTGACTGTTCTTCTGTGAGCCCACATGAATGATAATGTATTATGAGGCCGACATCTAAGAGATATTTCCATCATATTTTGAGTTGACTTGCTGGAGCATGATGACAAGGTCTTGAGGCATACATTTACATCAATTATTGTACTTTGCACATGTAACAACACTTCATATACATGAATCTAAATTATACATTTACGACAAGATGACAAATCCCTAAAAGACATGAACAAGAAGTATTTGACCTATAATAAAAACTCCTTTCTCATGAAACCCCTGAAGCAAGCTTTACAAAAATATATTTTATTACATTTGTATTATTCATTACACAAATTCATAATTACATAGTCATTATGAAGACCAAACCTAGTTACACTTTCTAACACTCCCTCTTAAATAGGGAGGTATTCATAATGGTACATGGTTACTTTAAATCTGAAGAATCTCATAAGAAGAATCAAATTGGTAATAGCATATGTATAGCATAATATCAACCAAAATTTTCATAGTGCAAGGCCTTGACTAGACAATGAGCTACAATGCTGGCGAAACCAATGATTTATAGAGACCATCATCACTGTCTCCAAGGTACATACTCCACCCTCATGTTCACAAAGTATGACCTTACTGGACTATTCTTATCTTGGGTAGCTAATCCTCAAAGAACATCAGTCCATGAATACTCTTATCTTGAATGCCCTATCACATTCTCAAAGGGTATTGGATGCCAGATGATTACCCAATCCTCCATTTTGTCTTCCTAGGTGAAGACTAGAATGATGTGTTTGTCTCTCCCTGTCAAATAGGGAGGAAGGAAATATTCCACAAATGAATGTAATCATTCTTATACAAGGATTGTACCTAAGCTCATTCTTAGGAATTACCAAGTTCTTCCAAGTAAGAAATTTACCACCAGACTCCCTCTTAACTAGGGACTTGCAGCAACAATGGTGTGACACCCAGCTGCTCATGAAGAACTCCTCCCTTTGATGTTGAGGAGTATTCAACTTTTGGATCTCTTCATAGGGCACATATCATCCATCAATTTCATCCATGAGTCATGTCTTCTATCAGAAAGTGATTCATCAATATTTATCATATGTTCCAGCTTCTTGCCATGCTGCTTTCCTTCGAACCATATTTCTTCAAGGATATTTCATCCTTCCATATGGTTATCATTTATGGAAGTCATGTACTTCCCTTAGGAAACCCTGCATAAACTTATACATATATACATATACATATGAACTTTTAAATCAAAGGTTACCTCAGTGATGATATTTCATCATGACATCTTCTTGTAGGCATTGAAATCCTTCATACATATTGAGACATCTCCTCAAGATATGTATTTTCAAGGGTCTTCATATTTACTGGAATTTTATCAGAGTCTACATATCTTTCCAGGATATTTCATAGTCAAATCTTCTTGGTTTCCGGATGATAACTACCTCTTATCATGGTTGCATTTCACAATCTCTTCTTTTCTTACACAATTTAACTTCATACCCAGGAAATTCTAGCATGCAGTTCCTTGTTTGTATATAACCACCTAATATTCCATAAGAGGACATATTATGTTGATTTCATTTTTTATTTGCAACATATGTATCAGAAGAGATTCTCCTTTCATTTGGTCATGCTTTTAAAGATAAAATTCTAATACCTGCAAACATATGACATGGCTTCACAACATATAGTATAAGCATATATATATATATATATATATATATATATATATATATATATATATATATATATATAGATATATATAGATATATAGATACATGTATCTCAACTCTTTTTCCTTTTGAGTCATCATATAACAGTTTTCCCTAGAATGAAGAATTTCATTCCCCTTGACTTTATTCATCATATCCTAATCCCAAAATTCTGCAAGATATAATTCTCGATGAAACCTTTTGCTTTCTTTATAACGAGTGAATCCAAAGAGGACTCCATTAGAAAATGTCAGCACTTGTTTCCATATTGATTATTGAATGATGACCCTTGATCTAGATGATTGCCTACCATCAATGTTGTTTTTAGTGAGGTTCCCAAGAGTCACTTCTTTCATAACATAGTTGCACTGTGGACATCCTCCTATGACAAGTGCTCCTTCCATGCTTTTATCATGATGCCATTTCTAGAGTGATTCATTAATGCTTCCTAACATACTATTTTACAACCGACATAAACCTCTTAAAGAGGAAGATGATCTCAATCATAGTAGAGATCTTTCACTTCTTCTTTCTTAGATTTCTTTGCATCCGGTTCTCCCCTTTCTTTCGTGATATGGGCTTCTTCCATTTTCCTTTTGTCCTTTCTAGATTTTGGACATTCCCTTTTATAATGCCCAAGTTCATTACATCCATAGCATCGTACCATGTCCATATTTCTTTTTCTATACTGAGGACCAAATTTACCAAATCTTCCTTTCTTCCTAGACATGGCTGCAAAGGCTTCATTTTCTTCACTTGGTCCTATATCAAATTTGGCTTTCAATCTTGTTTCCTCTATTTTACATAGAGACCATAGATCCTGGAATAGTTTTGATTCTTCCTTCCCATATATACTTGAAGTGAAGTTTCCCCATTCTTCCAGTAGATAATTTAGCACCACTGTAGTCATTTTACTATCAAACATTACTTTTGTGAGACAACATGACTGATAGTGTATTATGAGGCCGACATCTAAGAGTTCTTTCCATCATGTTTTGAGTTGACTTGCTGTAGCATGATGACAAGGTATTGAGGCATACATTTACATCAATTATTGTTATTTGAAATTTTAACAACACTTCATATACATGACTCTAAATTATACATTTATGAAAAGATGACAAATCCCTATAATACATCAAGAAGAAGTATTTGACCTATAATAAAAAATCCTTGCTCATAAAACCCATGAAGAAAGCTTTACAAAAATGAATTTTATTATCTTTGTCTTCTTCATTACATAAATTCATAATTAAATAGTCATTATCAATATCGAATCGAGTTACACTTTCCAACAATAGGTACAGTTGATCAGGATGCAAACTATCATATCATGAAAGATGGTTTGGTAAGATCCAGGGACACGATCTATGTGCCAGATGACATCGAACTCAAATATCTTATCTTGAGTTAGTTTCATGTCAAGCCATACACGGGTCACCTAGTATATTAGAAGATATTGACGATGGTGAAGAAGTTTTTCTATTGGCCGAATCTGAGGAAAGAAGTGGCAGAGTTCGTGGCTAGATGTTTGGATTTTCAACAGGTGAAGGAAGAATGTAAGAATACAGGTGGTCTACTCCAACCTATTCTGATTCCAGAATGGGAATGGGAGGTAATTTCCATGGTTGTGGTCGAGTACAGGTTGAGCAAGGTGACTCACTTCATTCCAGTGAAGACTACAAATTCAACAAGTGAGGTGGAACAGGTCTTCATCAAGGATATTGTGAGATTACATGGTGTTATGAAGAATATTGTGTTAGACATCGATGCCAAGTTCACTTTCAAGTTTTGGATTGAGTTGTTTTTAGGTTTGGGGACAGAGTTGGCCTTCAATACAAATTATCATACATAGGTAAATCGACAAATAAAGAGGGTCAACAAGATCCTGGAGGACATGCTGAGGATGTATGCGATGCATCAGCATAGGAGATGGGAGGAGTACCTTCTGTTAGTTCCCAAATCCACCTCAGGCTTAAAGAAGGCGGGATTCAGGGTAACATCATACCACGCTCAGTCTCGTAGCTAGCCCTACCAGAATAGGAGAGGGCTCTCTCCGGGTCAATCTCAAGAAAAATGTATCAATAGGGCTTGAGATGACTGAAATGAGTGCTAATTTTAGGCTAGGTATATTAATCAAGGAGTTTGGAATTATTTTTAGGGGTTTTTTGTTGGAAAAAGGGAAAGGAAATTTTGGGCTTGGGGATGAGGCCAAATTCTTGCAGAGTTCAAGTTGGGGCAGGGTAGGCAATGAATTTGATGTATTAGATCAAATGAATGGATTGAAAAGATTGTTGAGGAGATGAAGAGGGCAAGAAGGTGCAAGGATCCTCTTCAAACTGACGAAAACATATTAAACTAAACAAAAGCTTAAGGCAGAGCACTAGCAAACTAATGAATTCTACCTTAGTTACTCATTTGTTTAATTCAGAAGCAAAGAGAAGGGAAATGGCATACATATAACATTAATGAAACTTACAATAACATGGAGAGAAACATCATCAAAACTCAGAAGCCACAAGGATCCCAACAAGTGCTGCAAAACTCTGGTCTTTCCTTTGCCAAAAATCTGAAAAGAATATACAATGAGGTGCCAAACTTTTCCCAAGTATCCAAGCTGTCCAACCCTTGAAAATGACTCAGAAAATACATGATATAGACTAGCCCAACCCATTCCCATGCCTCTAGGGGTCGAGCTCATCCTTCTAGGAGCTGTTTCAACCAATTCTAAACATGGAACTAAAATCTAGGCAGCCAAACAACTTGCCTCTATATGCTAGGAAACTGATCCATTCACTTAATTTTCACTTTTTAGTGAATGAATCCTATAGAACAAGTAAAAACATGCCAAATTCACATCATAGCCAAAAATTTACATCAAGATAGATCAATAATTACATCCAAAAGTGAAACTAGTCAAACTGGCCGAATTTCTGAGCTGAAAAGTGAAAATTGGGCAAAATTCTTCTATGCGCCACGCCCAAAAACTCAATGCACCGCGCCACTTTGGAGCTGATTTGGAAGCACTCTCTGAAGTCAAAATTGAGCTCATGATAGCTCTTTGGAAAGCCCTAGATTTTTTCTATCCAACCCAAGTAGAATTTTTCAATTTGGAGTTAATTTTCCCCTCCAAAACTTCAATCTCCCAAGACTGGTTCCTGCTGGTGCAAAAAGTGGCAGAAAGACCATTTTTGGAGTGTTTTTGGCCCTTTAGGCAGCCTAGAATTTGATGAAATTCTTCGGCCATTCCTGAACATACATAATATATCATGACAAACCCAAAAATGCAAATTTTTCCTCCAGAAGATGTCCCAATCATAAGCGCGCGTCGGGTGGCGCGACGCGTCGGGCGGAAAAACCTGTTTTGCAACCAAAATTTTCAAAATAAAAAAATCTTCTCCAAATTTGCTGAAATTTGGAGTGAAGGTCTCCCATCATGTCTCATGCTTAGCCAAGGAAGCTTCAGCCAAGATTCGGAGCGGATCAGGCCTTTTCCGACGTTTCAGTGCTTTTCTCAACCTCGCCTTCAGGATCTTCATTTTTGCTCTGCAAACATGTGTGCTGGCCCAATAGTGATTTTTCATATGTCTGAGCATGTATTTGTCCCTATTGGCCTTCGCCAAGAGCTTCTCCAGATGAATGTTGACTCTCATAAGGCAAGTCTCTCGCTCAAATGGTGTCATGTCACCTGGTCTCTTCCGGGCCAATTCACGGTCTTCACAGATTCTCTGCAGCTCCATGAGTGTGTGCTGGTCCTCCAGTTGTTTATTCCGCTGCTCCAAGTAATCTATAACCCACTGAGCTCTCTGCAACTTCACGGTCAAAGTGTTAATCTCAACTTTTTGTTCCTGGATGGTCTCTCTCATCCTTGAGCTAGGAGAGCTCAAATCAACATCGATGAGTGTAAACTCAGTGTCTTGGCCTCCTGAAGGGCCCTCATCGTGCATAGGCTTCTTTCCTCTGTCTTGTACCTGTGATGATGTCGAAGGAGAGACCCCTTCCACGCCGTGTGGAGATAGTACTCGCGCTGCTGATGAAGATAACGAGACCCCTTCCACCCCTGGTGGAGATAGTACTCGCGCTGCTGATGAAGATAACGAGACCCCTTCCACCCCTGGTGGAGATAGTACTCGTCGTGCTACTGCAAATAAGGCTCTGTGGCCTCTCTGATATGTCACACACACTGGAGCACTAATAGGCTCAGTCTCAGGAACCTCAAAATGATGTGAAGGCTCTGCCTCATCATGAAAAACCTCGGGAGGAGGCTGGGGGGCTACAAAGAAGTCACGGGAAATGAACTCATCCCATGCAATGCCCTGCAATCCAAGCTGATGTACTACAATGATTTTGATAAGAGCATAATGATAGATGCTATTATGTTGCTGCTCCGGAGTCTTCTTCTGCACTAGGGTAGTCATCTGCTCTATGTTTCGGCACATGAAGTATGGAATATTCATCAGTCTCACTCTAGAGAAATGCATCAAAAGTCTGATATGGTATGCATAAAGACGTGAGAATCTACCCTCGCAGCTGAAGTAGCTAATGATGAGTTTCATTAATGGCGCATACGACTCCTTCAGAAACCGGAATGGAAATACTCTGCTCAACTGCCTCAAATATCCAGATCTGATGTAAGGCTCATAATATGCTCTATCCAACTGCTGTCTCTTATTCCACTCTTCACCAATGTTTGGTATCCCGGTCGCCTCAGAAATAGTCTCTGGTGTCAAAGTGAAATTCACTCCAGCAAGGTTTACATGACCATTACACAAATGTAGGACAAATAAACGAACTAACTCCGGATGGTGCTGAATCTGAGATATCATCTCGCAATACTGAAAACATGAATGTTGCTGAAAGCATGTCATTGCAAGCGGACAGGCCTGCAATTGAACCAAATAAGTGGGCTCCTCTCTGACGTGCCTGCCACTTTTATGAGACCTCCTCGGTACATTTAGCTCTGCGGTTGAATCAATGTCCTGCTCATATGATGAATTTGTCTCTGACATGATGCTGAAAACAAGGTGTTTGACAAGTAGGTGATGATAAATATATGGTGAAAACAAGAGTTTGTTTTTCAATACCAAGTGTGCCACATATGAAATGAGAGGCTGCAAGGAAGTATCACCATGAATGCAATAGACTGTCAAGTGATTTCAGAGTGGAAGGACAGTCACTCACTGCTTGGGGAATTTCGGGATTAAGAACCTTTACAAGTGATATAGGAATAGGTGATAATGATGGGGGCAGTTTTTAAGAACAAGGGTCAATGAAATGGCAGAATATAAGTGAAATCAAGGACATAGAGGCAGTCCTTGAATGTGGAAATTAGGCTTTTGTCAATGGAGGGAAGTGATGGTAAGTGATAGGGTTTGGGGGTTAACACATGGGCATAAAAGGGTATAAGGGATATGGGACAGTGGGTATAGAAGAAGGAATCGTGATATAATAGTGTGACAGTACTAGCAGCGATAACAGTGATAACAATGATAAGAGCACAAATGAAAATGGAATGAGGGTTTAAGCACCAAAGTTTAAGTTTTAATCACCTCTTTTTAAACCCTTGGGATCAGATTTCAATATGAGTATAGGGTTTATTCTTTCACCAATTAAACTCTTGAATTTCACCTTTCAAATAGCACCCAACAGGGGTTAAACTCAAATAGTAAGCGCACACAACTTACTTGGAGGCAAATGAACTGAATTGATTTGAGTTTTGATGGATCGATGACGAGTTTCGGCCTTTGGGCTCTGTGCGCCACGCACAAACCCAATGTGCCGCATTCAATGGGTGCGCCGCGCCCTTAGGAATATACACGGTGTATCTTGGCTCAACGCGTCGCGCTCTGTGGATGCGCCACGGCCTATCCCAATGTGCCGCGCTCAAACTAACACACAGTCAGCCTTTTTTTAAAACAAAATTTCATTCCTCCAATTCTTCAACTCGACTTATCCCTCGGATTTTCTGAATATATCTTGATACAAATGAATGAATGGCTTTGAGAAATATCTCATATAGACATGGTTTTAATTTTTTCTTCTTCAAAACCCATTTTTTAATGTTTTTGACTTTGGCACTTTTTCATTTAATACAACTTTGTCTTTTGTTTCCTCACTGACTTTCTGAGCTTGAAATGATGAAATTGGTTGATTTTTGCAGGGATGTTGGCATTAAACCTTGGCAAAGGATGACCAGGGTCTGCATGTGAAGAACTTGATGGCGGAAAAATACATATTTATTACAAAAACAATTTTGACAATTTCTTCTTCAAAACAGAGTTTTGAAGAAGAAACGTTCTCGAGCATATTGATGATGAAAATTTGGAACTGACAACTTATTTGAAAACCTCCTCATGGCTTGCGGGCATTGTTTAATATTACTAAAGACCAAACCCTAGACCTAGAAACTAAAATGACTCTTTTCGACCAAAATAACCATTTATGACTGTAACTGATGTGAAATGAACTTTGATGAATTTTGGGAAATTTTGACTAACCCAGCAGGTACAAGCATGAGGGAACATGAGAGAACAAAACCCTTCCGTTAGACAATGGCATGCCCCTAACAGAATGCAGATGAATGAGCGGAATGAGACACCTAAACAATGAAATGCAATAATAGAAATGATCTCTGACGGAGGGATGTAAAGACCGACTCTAACATTGGCTCCAATGGGGATGGTAGCTCCTTGGAGGTGTCAAGAACGGCAGATCTTTGGGAGAGCAGACTAGTGCCTTATCCATTGGGAAATGGAATAAAAAACTCAAGCTGAAATGCATGACTGAAAGCTGATGACTTGATGACACAAACTGACTCTCACTCAACTAAAAACTGACTCGATACTTAAACACAACTGACAAACTGGAAAATATGCTCAAAATGGAGCTTATTCATCAAAACCTACTCTAATTGTTCTTTTCACCACCCGATCAAGTGAAATGGAACAACCAATGCAACCAAGTAGGTATTGTAGCTGCTGTTTGGATTCTCCGCAAGTGCTCATTTATGAACAACAAGAGAGAACTACTGAAAGGCAACTCCCATGAAAACTTGTGAACAGATCCATTGAATACTATGGATTCCCTATCCGCCTCCAAAAACACTGCATAAGGATCTTGAAATTCATGCTGCATAAGGATCTCAAAATGCACACTAGGACTTAGCTCATCCAACGGATTACTTCTCTTCTCCTCATACCATGAATGCAAACTTTGATCTGAGCTTTGTGATGAGCTTTGTGACGAGACTCCTACTAAAAATGACAAAGAGACTGGCTGCCGGATCAAGTCTATATCAGCACACGTTTCAACCTTACATAAAGTCAATGGAGAAAGACTTTGACTGCAAACTTCATCCAACACATCAGCAATAGGATCATCAAAAACTTGAGAAGACTGCTGTGATGTATCCATTGAAACTGTCCGACATCATACTGGATGTTCATCTTTTTCTTGAGAGATATTACGAAGATTCTGCCTTATAAACTGAAATGCTTCGAAACAAAAGGGTACATAATCCTCTTGCATCATTAAATCATGTATTTCAGCTTCCACGACTTCATCTGTAATCTGACCTTCAATTTCATTTGGTGGCTGCAAATCTGATGCTACAGGCTGCTCAAGAATTTCGTTATCTGTCTCATCCTCAACATTAACACTGAGAGATTGCTGATTTCTTACAGACTACTCATTTGAAGATTTACTATGCAATTTACCTTTTAAAAACTGGAATGATTCAAAACAAAATGGTACGGAGTCACCTTGTATCGTTTGATCATATGTACCAGCTTCCATGTCCTCATCTGCAACTTGACAATCAATGGCACTCGGGGGTTGCAAATCTGAATATGAGAAGTCTTGAACAAGGTTTTCATTGCGCTCAAGATGGTCCAGATCAAGACTTGTTGACATTTGATTTCTGATTGCACGGAAGTTATCTCTCATGAACTGAAATGAGTCAAAACAAAAAGGCAAAGATCCTTCACTTCAAAATTTGCTGCACTTTCCTCATCATTGTCATAGCTGATATGCATCGGTTGATCACTATACTTGAGCTGCTGAAAGTGAATGTCCTCCTTCCACAAACTATCTGCTGATTTGTCTGCAAGATTAGCTTCTGTTTGGAGAACATAATCATCATCATACTGATCAAACTGAGGAAAATCATCAGTATACAACACATCATCAAGCATACATGTCATATCAACAGCTCCCTCTTCTTCAAAATGATCTATAAAGCAATCACTATGAAAAATGGGATAAGAAACAAAATGTTTTGGATCAGCCACTGGTTCTTCTTCAATCAGAAAGTCATGGGCTTGAACATTATACTCATTCCTTCTGGTGTTCTTTTGCATCATCTCTTCTACTGCACTTACCAACATGTCAAGCTTTACCTCTAGAGATGTCGATTTCTCAGGATCTATGTTTTTCATCTCTTCTTCCTTCAACCTCGCCCTTCAGATCAGAAAATGAGCCTCTACATTTACTGCACTATTCTGCATCTCGTGAAGTGTTGCAAGATTCCTTTCTCTCAACTGAAACTCCATTTCCGGATCAAAAGCACCTGGGTAATGCAAGAGAGCAGATCTAGGAGAAGGTCTTATATCAGCTGGCATCGAAAAATATACTTGGTTAAATCTGGCAGAAAACTGTTGTACTGTCTCCCCTGGTAGTCTTTTCAGCCGGGCATACTCTTCTATAATCAAGAAAAGGTTTTGTCTGACCACCCACCTGTCGAGGAAAACTTCGACGAACTGTTGGAAATCTGAGATGCTCGCATTAGGCAAAGCTTTGAACCAACTCTTCACTTTGCCTTGCAAAGAAAGAGCAAAAAGCCTAATACTAACATCGTCATCATCAACTTCAAAAAGATCTAGAAAAGTCTCAACATTCTGCACATGTTGCTCAGCGTTGACATTGTTACATTCACCGTCAAATCTCGGCAAATATAGGTAATAATTTGCAGGGAAAGCATGAAGAACAGAAGGTAAAACAATAGGTTTATACCTATCTGGGACTATAAAAGGTGTAGGAGTATATACAAGAGCTACGT
This sequence comes from Pinus albicaulis, assembly GCA_034641835.2. NCBI lineage: Eukaryota > Viridiplantae > Streptophyta > Pinopsida > Pinales > Pinaceae > Pinus > Pinus albicaulis. The sequence goes on along the minus strand of CM076582.1, from coordinate 264,398,187 downwards.
GATCAATTTTGTTTCCTTTAGGCTCATCACTCTGAAGAGAGTCATCATAAGATGTGGGAAAAGTAAGGAGGCCAGGATCAAAGGGAAACTCAATATTTACACTTTTTAAATAGGTCAAGTGAAGATTTTGATCACCTTTATCATACAACAAATTCCGAAAAACCTTTAGGACAACTTCAAGAATAGCAAAGAAGTAATTTTCAAGAAAGCAGATTAGATCTTGAATACCATTCCACTTTGGATACCTGAACTTAGTGTAAGATCCTTCCATTTTCTCAGAGAAAGATTCGGTCCTCCAGTGGAGTCTCTACATTGAGTTGGAGTCACCAGGTGAATGATTTCAGCCTTCTTATGTCTGATAGTTATCCACCATCAACTATCAGATCTGATCTTGATACATGTACTAGGGCAAGACAATCCACAAGTCAAGTGTCACGTTCACAAGCTAGACCGAAGATCGACTGAAGCAGCGTTTATCTACTTCCACTAATGCAAAGCAAAATCGATTTCGAAGGCTACCTGGCATAACTTCAGACTCCGTCTGTAACTTATGAAACAAATAACACCGACAAGCAAACCATTTTCTTCCCCAGTATGGTCGCCACTATGTTAGTTCCCAAATCCACCTCAGGCTGAAAGAAGGCGGGATTCAGGGTAACATCATACCACGCTCAGTTTGGTAGCTAGCCCTACTAGAACAAGAGAGGGCTCTCTCTGGGTCAATCTCAGGAAAAATGTATCAATAGGGCTTGAGATGACTGAAATGAGTGCTAATTTTAGGCTAGGTATATTAATCAAGGAGTTTGGAATGATTCTTAGGGGTTTTTTGTTGGAAAAAAGGAAAGGCAATTTTGGGCTTGGGGATGAGGCCAAATTCTTGCAAAGTTCAAGTTGGGGCAGGGTAGGCAATGACTTTGATGTCTTAAATCAAATGAATGGATTGAAAAGACTGTTGAGGAGCTGAATAGGGCAAGAAGGTGCAAGGATCCTCTTCAAACTGACGAAAACATATCAAACTAAACAAAAGCTTAAGGCAGAGCACCAACAAACTAATGAATTCTACCTTAGTTACTCATTTGTTTGATTCAGAAGCAAAGAGAAGGGAAATGGCATACATATAACATTAATGAAACTTAAAATAACATGGAGAGAAACATCATCAAAACTCAGAAGCCACAAGGATCCCAACAAGTGCTGCAAAACTCTGGTCTTTCCTTTGCTAAAAATCTGAAAAGAATATACAATGAGGTGCCAAACTTTTCCCAAGTATCCAAGCTGTCCAACCCTTGAAAATGACTCAGAAAATACATGATATAGACCAGCCCAACCCATTCCCATGCCTCTAGGGGTCGAGATCATCCTTCTAGGAGTTTTTTCAACCAATTCTAAACATGGAAGTAAAATTTAGGCAGCGAAACAACTTGCCTCTATATGCTAGGAAACTGATCCATTCACTTAATTTTCACTTTTTAGCGAATGAATCCTCTAGAACAAGTAAAAACATGCCAAATTTACATCATAGCCACAAATTTACATCAAGATATATCAATAATTTCATCCAAAAGTGAAACTAGTCAAACTGGCCGAATTTCTGAGCTGAAAAGTGAAAATTGGGCAAAATTCTTCTATGCGCCGCGCCCAAAAACTCAATGCACCACGCCACTTTGGAGCTGATTTGGAGGCACTTCCCGAAGTCCAAATTGAGCTCATGATAGCTCGTTGGAAAGCCCCAGATGTCTTCTATCCAACCCAAGTGGAATTTTTCAATTTGGATTTCATTTTCCCCTCCAAAACTTCAATCTCCCAAGACTGGTTCCTGCTGGTGCAAAAAGTGGCAGAAAGACCATTTTTGGAGTGTTTTTGGCCCTTTAGGCAGCCTAGAATTTGATGAAATGCTTCAGCCATTCCTTAAAATACATAATATATCATGAAAAACCAAAAAATGCAAATTTTTCCTCCAGAAGATGTCCCAATCATAAGCGCGCGCCGGGTGGTGCGACGCGTCGGGTGGAAAAACCTGTTTTGCAACCAAAATTTTCAAAATGACAAAATCTTCTCCAAATTTGCTGAAATTTGGAGTGAAGGTCTCCCATCATGTCTCATGCTTAGCCAAGGAAGCTTCAGCCAAGATTCGGAGCGGATCAAGCCTTTTCCGATGTTTCAGTGCTTTTCTCAACCTCGCCTTCAGGATCTTCATTTTTGCTCTGCAAACGTGTGTGCGGGCCCAATAGTGATTTTTCATATGTCTGAGCATGTATTTGTCCCTATTGGCCTTCACCAAGAGCTTCTCCAGATGAATGTTGACTCTCGTAAGGCAAGTCTCTCGCTCAAATGGTGTCATGTCACCTGGTCTCTTCCGGGCCAATTCACGGTCTTCACGGATTCTCTGCAGCTCCATGAGTGTGTGCTGGTCCTCCAATTGTTTATTCCGCTGCTCCAAGTAATCTATAACCCACTGAGCTCTCTGCAACTTCACGGTCAAAGTGTCAATCTCAGCTCTTTGTTCCTGGATGGTCTCTCTCATCCTTGAGCTAGGAGAGTTCAAATCAACATCGATGAGTGTAAACTCAGTGTCTTGGCCTCCTGAAGGGCCCTCATCATGCATAGGCTTCTTGCCTCTGTCCTGTACCTGTGCTGATGTCGAAGGAAAGACCCCTTCCACGCCATGTGGAGATAGTACTCGCGCTGCTGATGAAGATAACGAGACCCCTTCCACCCCTGGTGGAGATAGTACTCGCGCTGCTGATGAAGATAATGAGACCCCTTCCACCCCTGGTGGAGATAGTACTCGTCGTGCTGCTACAAATAAGGCTCTGTGGCCTCTATGATATGTCACACACACTGGAGCACTGATAGGCTCAGTCTCAGGAACCTCAAACTGATGTGAAAGCTCTGCCTCATCATGAACAACCTCAGGAGGAGGCTGGGGGGCTACAAAGAAGTCATGGGAAATGAACTCATTCCATGCGATGCCCTACAACCCAAACTGATGTACTACAATTATTTTGATAAGCACATAATGATAGATGCTGTTATGTTGTTGCTCCGGAGTCTTCTTCTGCACTAGGGTAGTCATCCGCTCTATGTTTCGGCACATGAAGTATTGAATATTCATCAGTCTCACTCTAGAGAAATGCATCAAAGGTCTGATATGGTATGCATAAAGACGTGAGAATCTACCCTCGCAGCTGAAGTAGCTAATGATGAGTTTCATTAATGGCGCATACGACTCCTTCAGAAACCGGAATGGAAATACTCTGCTCAACTGCCTCAAATATCCAGATCTGATGTAAGGCTCATAATATGCTCTATCCAACTGCTGTCTCTTATTCCACTCTTCACCAATGTTTGGTATCCCGGTCGCCTCAGAAATAGTCTCTGGTGTCAAAGTGAAATTCACTCCAGCAAGGTTTACATGACCATTACGCAAATGTAGGAAAAATAAACGAACTAACTCCGGATGGTGCTGAATCTGAGATATCATCTCGCAATACTAAAAACATGAATGTTGCTGAAAGCATGTCATTGCAAGCGGGCAGGCCTGCAATTGAACCAAATAAGTGGGCTCCTCTCTGACGTGCTTGCCACTTTTATGAGTCCTCCTCGATACATTTAGCTCTGCAGTTGAATCACTGTCCTGCTCATATCCCTACTCATATGATGAATTTGTCTCTGACATGATGCTGAAAACAAGGTGTTTGACAAGTAGGTGATGATAAATATATGGTGAAAACAAGAGTTTGTTTTTAAATACCAAGTGTGCCACATATGAAATGAGAGGCTGCAAGGAAGTATCACCATGAATGCAATAGACTGTCAAGTGATTTCAGAGTGGAAGGACAGTCACTCACTGCTTGGGGAATTTTGGGATTAAGAACCTTTACAAGTGATATAGGAATAGGTGATAATGATGGGGGCATTTTTTAGGAACAAGGGTCAATGAAATGGCAGAATATAAGTGAAATCAAGAACATAGAGGCAGTCCTTGAATGTGGAAATTAGGCTTTTGTCAATGGAGGGAAGTTATGGTAAGTGATAGGGTTTGGGGGTTAACACATGGGCATAAAAGGGTATAAGGGATATGCAACAGTGGGTATAGAAGAAGGAATCATGATATAATAGTGTGACAGTACTAGCAGCGATAACAATGATAACAATGATAAGAGCACAAATGAAAATGGAATGAGGGTTTAAGCACCAAAGTTCAAGTTTTAATCACCTCTTTTCAAACCCTTGGGAGTAGATTTCAATATGAGTATAGGGTTTATTCTTTCACCAATTAAACTCTTGAATTTCACCTTTCAAATAGCACCCAACAGGAGTTAAACTCAAATAGTAAGTGCACACAACTTACTTGGAGGCAAATGAACTGAATTGATTTGAGTTTTGATGGATCGATGACGAGTTTCGGCCTTTGGGCTCTGTGCGCCGTGCACAAACCCAATGCGCCGCATTCAATGGGTGCACCACACCCTTAGGAATATACACGGTGTATCTCAGCTCAACGCGCCGCGGCCTATCCCAATGCGCCACGCTCAAACTAACACACAGTCAGCCTTTTTTTAAAACACAGTTTCATTCCTCCAATTCTTCAACTCGACTTATCCCTCGGATTTTCTGAATATCTCTTGATACAAATGAATGAATGGCTTTGAGAAATATCTCAAATAGACATGGTTTTAATTTTTTCTTCTTCAAAACCCATTTTGTAATGTTTTTGACTTTGTCACTTTTTCATTTAATGCAACTTTGTCTTTTGTTTCCTCACTGACTTTCTGAGCTTGAAATGATGAAATTGGTTGATTTTTGTAGGGATGTTGGCATTATACCTTGGCAAAGGATGACCATAGTCTGCATGTGAAGAACTTGATGGCGGAAAAATACATATTTATTACAAAAGCAATTTTGACAATTTCTTCTTCAAAACAGAGTTTTGAAGAAGAAACGTTCTCGAGCATATTGACGATGAAAATTTTGAACTGACAACTTATTTGAAAACATCCTCATGGCCTACGGGCATTGTTTAATATTACTAAAGACCAAACCCTAGACCTAGAAACTAAAATGACTCTTTTCGACCAAAATAACCATTTATGACTGTAACTGATGTGAAATGAACTTTGATGAATTTTGGGAAATTTTGACTAACCCAGCAGGTACAAGCATGAGGGAACATGAGAGAAAAAAACCCTTCTGTCAGAAAATGGCATTCCCCTAACGGAATGCAGATGAATGAGCGGAATGAGACACCTAAAAAATGAAATGAAATAAGAGAAATGATCTCTGACGGAGGGATGTAAAGACCAACTCTAACACCTTCCATTGGTTAATTTTTCATACATCAATGGTTATCATGAGTCATCGAGGATGAGTCCTTTCGAGGCACTGTATGGGTGGATTTGTAATACTCCCATCAGCTGGAGTGACCCAGTGAACATGGTACTTATTGGAACAGACATGTTAGTATACATAGAATAGGAAATGCAGGTTATAAGGAAGAATATAAAGGCAACACAGGACATGAAGAAGTGTTATGCACACCAGCATAGGGCATTTAAGGAGTTTTAGGTTGGGGATCATGTGTATTTACGCATCAAGCCCAAGAAGGGCTCCTTGAGGATTGGGTCATGTGCCAAGTTGGCACCACGATATTGCGTCCTTTTGAGATCCTTGAGAGGATTGAACCAATGACCTATCGACTTGCACTACCTCCAACAATGAAACTTCATGATGTTTTTCATGTTTCATTTCTTAAAAGGTATATAAAGGACGTTGATCATGTTATTGATTGGTATGTATTTTAGGTGGAGCAATAAGGAGTTCCAACCGGAACCTCAATGCATATTGCAACGAAAAAAACTCATGCTCCGGAACAGAGCCATCAAGAAAGTTAAAGTGCAGTGGAAGCACTTTGGGCATGAAGAAGCTACATGGGATACAGAGGATCAGATCCAGGCTATGTACCCTTCATGGTTTTCCAGTTGAGGCAAAGTATTTTTGGTATTTGTACATATTTATGTATGGTTTCTATTGTAAATTCCACCATTAGATAAGTTATAAAGCTCCAAAAAGTAGTATGGTTGTTATATTTTCATGTTTTCATGATGTCATGATGTTGTATGTGAGGAGGAAAATGAAGGAAAATAATGGAAAATAAAGAAAATAGAGGCCACATCAATAAAAAGGATTATGAGGATCAATTGGTACCTTTTGTTAGCTCAGTTTTGGTGCTCTCTCTCTCACACTCTTGGAAACTTAGAGTTTTCTTGGAGCACTTCAACATTGGATCAAGAAAAGAAAATAAGGCAAATAGGAAAGAAAATATTGTGCAAGGATAGGTTGGAACAAGCAAGCTTCAACAAGAATACTTGCAAGTAGCATATTGCTTGTATGATTTCCTAGTTGGTTTTGACATGCATGGTATGTGCATGTTGGTATTTTGTTATTTTGTTGTCGGTGGCATGGTTTTTCTAGGTTTCGACAGTGGTATTCAACCTTTCCTTTCCATTTATGGATAGACATGATGTGATGGGATTATTCTCAGTTATGAGCTTTGTAATTTCTGGAAGGTTTCGAAATCTGGGGCAGAGGTCGTCTTAGGAAAATTAACAAAGACCTAGGAATCCCTTAACCAATAATGGCCAGATACATGGTAAATCCTGAGGGTGGAGACTGGAAAATTCCTCAAGGGTGGTGAAGGAATCCGGAGGCATTCCAAGCTAGGTTTGGTTTTGTGCTCTTGGGGCTGGTTTAGGTGAGATCAAGGTATAGTGAGGGTGCAGGTGGTTTAACCTCCTGATTCCCTTGGTTGTTTTAGATTGGTTTATTCCATGAGATCCCACATTCATTCTTGGAATATGGCATGTGGGTGACTAGTTGAAAGGCAGATTTGGTTCAACCATGTGTATGGTCACGTGGTACGTGGAAGTCCTGAACCTGATTGGATCTTGCCTATGTTTAATGAAATCTAAGTTCTATTTATTTTGATTGGTAAATGTGATTTTTATTATGTGGCTTTAATGGTTGGTATATTATGGTTATTTATATTTTTATCTTATGGATATATGACTGGTTTTAGTTATGGTTCTTTTCATGTTTTTACTTGTAACTGAAAGAATAATGGATGCAAGACCTAATTGATGTTAAGACAGCTAATGGGAGAGGGTGGTGATCCTTATTTTTAAGTCTCATATGAGTTTTTGGTCCCTTATGCTCAAAATTTAATTCATTACCTATAGGTTTCATTTATACCAAGTGTTTGACAGAATGTCAGTCCTGATTTGGGTTGGTCAGGTCTAGTCCTTGTTTTAGTTTTGGGTTTAAAATCACAGTAGTGTATTTTATGAGTTTTGGAAGTTATATAGATTTATGGGCAAAGGCTTATTCCCATCCCTAAAAAATATCCTTAAATTCCACACTCACTGGCATAACACTCAAAATAAAAGGCCACAATCGCACTGATGTAGGCCTATTGGAGCGATTGGGGGTTTCCAGTCGCATGGAGGGATTGGCAAGGGAGCAACTAGAAAAATTTAAGTTGGCTTTGAGGATGGAAACTTGGAGGCATTGGGTTACTCATGGAGGGTCCCGAGGCACCTGAGGCAAGTCAGTAAGGTCGGTTTTGTCGACTCCATTTCCTTAAGGTCACCTTGGATGTTGAGACTTGTCATAGCAACCCCTCATCTCATGTTTACCGTAGTTAAGCCAGTGAAAGTGGGTAGATGTGAGGGGAGAGGTTAGTTACATCACTAATGGTTATGTCAAACCCTCACTATCTTAAAAATTCCTTTGAATATGATCAGATTCATTTTCCCTTACAATATTCTCATCCTAATCCCGTGATTTTAATTGCAAATTCATATTTTCAAAGATTTTAGGATTCTCAAGAGGATTGTTTCAAGTTTCATGATCCAATCACTGAATGGTTGGAGCAATATTACCTTGCAAGCTTCATCGTAAATAACAGGTTTCAGCCTTTTCTCATGATTTCTAAGGAGTATAGTGAAAATGAATATACATATGTAAGAATGCCCCGAGGTTTGTATTCTTAAGATTAAAAAAAAAGGTAAGAGTGCGAAATGGTTGGAAGTAGTGGTTAAGCCATATCTTTGTGTTGACAGGCAAGACCTTCAATTTGTTGTGCAAAATATTCAAGCTCTTATATTTTTTCTTGTACATTGTTTTATCTTAGTTTTAATCGATCATATCTTTGTTATTGCAGTCCGGGAACAACTATGTTGACTACATTGGAAATTTCATTATACGTGACCCCGAACTTCTAGCTGGTTAGCTTAGGAGTAGGTCTAGATGCATATTAATTTACCCGCACAATCATGCTGCATTTTTTTTGTGTAGTTTGTCTTGTGTTTTCTAACTTTGGTCCCACATCATGTTTTTGGTTTTTCTTTCATTTGCTTGTGCTTTGGTTTTTCTTTTTTGTTGTGTCTTGTCTCTTCTGTTGTGTTTTGTTTAATAAGACTTCGCATGAATGTTGTTCCATTTGGCTCAAAAGAAAATGTGGAAAAATAGAAAAGGGCTCTGTGACACGATAATATTTGGTTAACCTTCAATCCTTCTTCTTCGTCTTGGTTACACCTTTTGGTCGATGATGTTCTGAGAGAAAATATGATCCTTGCGTAAGGAGAGATTTGTGTTGTTAAGCCATGATATCCATGTCTACTCTAGAAAATTTACACGTTCACTCATTTTCTTATGTTTCAATGTTTTCATGCTTATCCAATCAAGTAGATAAGGAAAAGGGGAAAATATAAATGAGAAAACCAAAATAAGAGGTATTATATATGCTTATTTACAGGAACAACCTCTTCTGCTCTCAATAAGTCTAGATATGTCTTCCACCCATAAAAAGAATAAGTGCATATGCATAGTCCTATATAAATAAATAAATAGATGGTGAAATAAAATAAAGGCTTCCTACGCAGGGAGGTGAAGCAAGCAACTTTTCCAGGGTATTGTCTAGGCTCACTGGAAGAAGAGAAATGTTTGTGTTCCTAAAGTGAATTTGTCGAGTTACTGTCTAGGCTTGATGGAAATGGAGAAAAACCACACATGAAAAAATTTACAATGAAAATCTAAAGCTCGCGAACTATACTACCCTTTCCTATTTAAAAACATTGTGATATGACTAGATTTATGATTGTGTTCAACCGAGGAAGGAAAAAGAGGACTATGTTTATGTACGGGGTAAGTGGGGAAACCAAAGTGATATGAATGATGAATAAATGCTCCCTGAGGAACTAGACCTTGCACCAAAGATGCGAACAAGGCAGAGAAGATGGATTTATACCAGTGTGTCCCCAACTGTTGTTGCTGCGACAAACACCCTCAATTCTTTTTCCTGTACTCGAATTTTGGAGCCTATTCCGGATCTTGTGATTGGTAATTCCATAGACACTTCTTGATCGGTTGATACTCTGTTAAGTCTTTGAGCTCCCTGATTGAATTGTAAGTGTCAAAATTGCATGCTCACACATGCTCAGTTCACAACAAGTCCATAAGCACTTTCTTTACAAAATCTTGAACAAGCCTAGCACAGTCCACCAGGATAGTGCCAATGAAATTTTCAATTCATGTCGACAGTCAGTACACATCGTCAATGAAAATTTCTCACTTTTGGCTACGTTTGTACTTATGTTTTGGTGAGTATTTCCAACTCTCGCTTATGCGTACCTTTTCTTTCACGAGTGAAATTTTCATGATTTCGATTGTCAATTTTGCTTTATTTCACTTTAATTAGTGGCATATTCATGTTATCTTCTCTATGGCATCTGTCACTTTCATAGTCGTTTTCATATCTCAAGTGGTGTTCACAGTTTTGTCTTCATATAGCAGATGTCATCTTTTGGCATGGGAAATGTTGCTTATCATGTAAAGTAGAGTTTTGGATTGTTTCAAATGGTAAATTTGGTATTGATGAGTCCTTCTAGTCATGTAGACATGTTTTACACTCATTCCCAAAGTTTTATGCAATGTCGCACAAGTGTCGTTACTGTCGTCACAAAGTGTACCTTTAGTGTCTCACCTGGAGAAATCCATCACAATGTCACTGCATTGAGGGAATTATGTTGTTCATTTTTTATTAGTGATCAATGTTGCATCGCAAATTGTTCTAAGTGTGTGGTCATGCTTAAGTTTTGTATTTGTTCACTTTGGTCTCACTAATTCCACATTTAGCCTTATCCGAAAAAATTCGTTACTGGGTAACTTGACTTCACTCAGCCTTCTTGAACTACACATTACGCAGTATCAAAAATCAAGCCCTGACCTTACCTCTTGGAACTGAAAAATACATAGTATTAGTGCTTAGTCCTAGTACTTGAGCTCCAGATCTGCACAATCCTTGCCTCCAACTAGCCTTCTTTGTGCATTTCGCAGTCTCAAGCATCAAGCATTAGCCTTGAACTCTTGAATTGCACAAATATGAAATCACTTGGCCTCTCTCCCTCCACAACTGCACATTGGGAAAATTCAAGCTTCAAGGCCCAAGCTTGAGGCCTTGAACCCCTCAACTTCAAAATCTCACAACTTGTTATCTTATATGAACTACGCATTGGGAAACTTCAAGCCTCAAGACTAATCTCTTGAGTTCCTTAACTATGAAATCACTCATCCCAAGCCTCCAGAACCGCACATTGTGAAGTCTCAAGGCTCAAGCCTTGAACTTGAGCCCTTGATTCCCTCAACTGCACAATCCTTTAACCCTGGCCATCATGAACTGCGCATTGCGAAGTATCAAGCCTCAGTCCCAGACCTTGGCCTCTGGAACTATGTAATCCCCAAGCTAGTCACTCAGCCAATTGCCAGTTCTAGCCCTAACAAGTGATTTCATGAAGCATATTAGGCTAGGGGTTTATTGGAATGATGTCGTCTTGTCATGGGTGGATGGTAGTTGCAGGTATTTTATTATGTCATGAAAGGATTACGATGAAGGAGCTAGATAAGATGACCATGATAGAAGACACCTAAGGAGATGAAGAGATAATATAATCATCAGGAAAGAAGACAAAGGAACACTGGATTATAACAGAAGACCAAAGACCAGGACCCTTTGGAGGGCAAATATAAAGAAAAAAACATCTCTCACAGAGACAAAGTATTGGATACATCTTTTAATGAAGACAAAAAAACAAGAAGGAAAACTTAGCAATTCCACATTATCATGCAGTCCATGTCATTAGTGTCATGTCATGTCTGGTCACAAGTCATTATTTTCCAAATAATTTTTGGATTATCTAAATTCAATATTAGAGAAATTTAATGTAAAGTGGAAGTCCAAGGGTCATCCATGTAATACGAAAAGTCATGTAGGAAGTTGAAAAGTCATTGAGAAGTCAAATAGTCATGAGTGTAGTCTATAAGAGACACAAGGGAGGTGAATGGTCACCCCATTTTTTTTATATACACCCTCAATGCTCAATTAAAGTAATTTTCACCTTGGCTCCTCCTACAAGGCATTATAGAAAAATATAGTTGTCTTGGAGGAGCAAGTGAATTCTCTAATGCTCCACTATTGGGGCTAGTGTTTTTCACTGTCTTGATGTATCTAGGAAATTTTACTTAATTCAGAAGCTCATTGAGCTAGCACGCTTTCATGCATATGGCATGAATATTATAAGACTATTCTTTGAATGTTTGCGATGTATGTTGTTTTCATTTTTACTAAGGACATTGAATTATTTTTGTGGCTTTGGCACTTATTTTATTGAAGGGGTGTTTTATTTTATTTAACAGTCGTTGCTTCCTTGTGAACTATTTCGTTGGTTGATCAACAATTAATTCATATGTATATGCTTGTGTGCATTTTCTAAATTATTACTATTATTTGTCTTTAAAGGCGCCCCATTTATCTTCCCTTTCAGTAGAAGGACCATGAAATTATCTGCAGCTGAACATTTCTGTTATGAAACCAGCTCCAAAAATAAAATAAAAGAGAGATCAACGCATTATAAATAAGCCACTTTGAGGGGGAAAAATCCTTTACATTACATAAATGAATAATTCTTGGATGATACAAATTAAAAGCCTCCTTCTATATATAGGATTCCAAGGGGTTACAATATAATCCTAGCCGATCTGACAATAATAAGGTAAGGGCACAATAATAACAATATGGGGGTTAGAGGGGTACAACAATAACAATAAGGGGGCTACACTAACAAAAATAAGGGAATATACTAGTAATATAGGGACCTAACATGCCCCTCTCCTTCAAAAAAGTGTTGTCCTCAATTCTTGAGTAGCTCTGGATGCTTCTTTATAAAATTCTCATCCTCCTATGTAGAATCTTCAGTGGGTAAGTTCTACCACTTGATGAGATATTATGAAATTAATCGATTTCCTAGCTGTCGAGTTCTTATTTCCGTGACTGGTTTAGGTTACAATATGATTTTTCCTTCCTCAGCAAGTTCTGGAAATATTGTTTGAACTGGAATTTTTTCACCTATAACCTTCTTTAAGCATGAAACAAGGAAAACTAGATGCACCCGCGAAGAAGCAGGAATCTCCAATTTGTATGCCATAGTACCAATATTTTGCAACACCTTTTAAGGACCATAGTACTTTGGCGATAATTTATTATCCTTCTTAGCTTGCTTGAGGGACATTTTTTTGTATGGTTGTAGCCATAAAAATACCCAGTCTCCTAAATCAAAACTTCTCTCGTTGCGATGCTGATCTGCCTATTGTCTCATTCGATTTTGCGGCAAATTTAGGTTATACTTTAAGAGTTGGATAACTTGTTGTTGATGCTCGATGTGATCTTCCAATGCTTTAACCTTAGAATTTTCTCTTAAATATGATGTGATGGATGGTGGATGGTATCCATAAAGTTCCATAAATGGGGTCATTTTTGCTGTAGTATGGAAGGAAGCGTTATACCACCATTCAACCAAAGGTATCCACTTGACCCATTGTGTTTGTTTATCAAATAAAAAACAATGAATATATCCTTCCAAACATTTGTTCACTATCTCAGTTTGACCATCATATTGAGGATGATAAGATGAGCCATGAGCTAGTTGAGTACCCAAACATGAAAATATTTCCATCCAAAAATTTCTAGTAAAAATGGGATTTCTGTCGCTTACAATAATCTTTGGGTTTCCATGCAGATTTTGAATTGTTTCCATAAATGTAGTATCAACTTTACTTTCTTTAAATGGATGAGATATTACGCAAAAGTGTGCATACTTGGTAAGTATATCAACTACCACCATGATGACACTCTTTCCTTCAGACTTAGGTAAACCTATGATAAAATCCATTGAAATCTCCTCCCAACGTTGACTTGGAATGGATAAAGGCTATAGAAGACTCGAGGTCTTAATTATCTCAAATTTTTTTTGCTAGAAAACCAAACATTCCACCACAAAATTTTGAATATCAGATTTAAGGCCATCCTAAAAAAATTATTTCTTCACCCCGTGGTAAGTTTTTTAAAATCCCGAGTGTCCTCCTAAAGGAGAAGTGTGCAATTCCAAAAGAATATTTTATTTTAGTTGGGAATTCTTACAAAGGTATTAGCGATCTTTGTACCATAAGGAATCATTTTTCCAACTAAATGTATCAGATGTACTAGGATCTTGCTGCAACTTTTGAATGAGTGTCCATACTTATTCGTCCTTCTTCCATTCATCCCTTGCTTCGGTTATCCATTCTGGTTGGATAGTATAAATGGCATAGAGCAATGCTTCCAACTCTTCATCCTTCCTTGAGAGTTCATCTGCAACAACATTTATCTTCCCTTTTTTGTAGGTGATTTCAAAGTCATAACCCAACATCTTTGTGACCCATTTTTTCTGCTCTTCTGAATGTTAGGAATTTACCGCATGAAATAAAATATTTACCGAGAGGAATAATAACCATGAAATAGAACCAACAACAAAACATAAACATAAACAAAATGTTTAACCGGGAAAACCCCAAATCCGGGGAAAAACCCAACCAATGAAATTTCATTAACCATTGGCCAAAACCCTAGCCAATCCGGCCAAGTGAGCCTTCACCGCTCACCTTCAGGCCTTGCATTACAATGAAGTATTCCCAGCATTTTATAGGCTCCATTACATGCAATACCATGGGCCAAAACCATGGGTGCACAAAACCATGTGCCCCAAAACCACTACTATTTACCCTAGTCAACTTTGACTCTATCCCGAGTCAATTTTACCTAAAAATTCCCCCCTTAAACTTGACTTGGGGATTATTGACTAAATCCAACCAAACCTGCTAGATGAGACAACCCCGCTCACTCTAGCTCTTCCCCCCTCAAATTTTCACCCAGGGTAATTGTTAACTTGACATCCCCCCTATCACCTAGGTCTAACCCAGACTTTACCAGTGATTACTCAGGGGTACGCATGCCATACCAGGTCTTACAGCAGTATGCCCATTTACATGTAATAATAATTTTTGTTTCATTGTTGCTGTCTTTGTATGACCATTCTCTACATTCATTCATGATGTCCTCTCCAAAGAGGACATCATAGTTTTACATCAATATGCCGAATGACATCAATGTCCATATAAAAATAATCCATCTACCAGATTACATGGGTCACTAGCCTCTGTAACCGCCAGTCCTCTAGGAATTCTCTTCAAATACATGGTTCATCAATTTTTAATTAATTCACCTGCAAATATTAAATATTACAAATATTGTTTGAAAATTAAATATTACAGAGCAATGCAACACATAAAATATGCGGAAAATACAAGCACACAAAACACATAAAACCAGAGAAACACAGATATACGTGGTTCACCCAGTTTGGGCTACGTCCACCCCGAACATCCAGTCCTTCCTTTCTATTATCCAGCAAAAATTGAAGAGAAAAAACCTACAACAAATCCACTGTTATCCTCTGTTCTCTCTCACAGGCTCCCTATCTGTTTCCCGCTCAGAGAATACACATACAATGCGCAGCCGCAATACAATACCCTCATAAAAGCGAGGGGTTGCCTTCTAGGGCAAAAAACCCTAAACTAAACATAAATTCTACCGTCAGATCATCCGCCTAATGAACGAACTAGATTGACTAGAAATTACTATACTTTTACAAGGCAATTTTACATCTATTTTTGGCTCTGAGGGCGCTGCCCCCGAAACCCCCGCCGGGGGATCGCTGGCCCCCGGACCCCCCAGCCAGGGGGGTCGCCCCCCCCGGACCCCGCGGGGGGGGGGACAAGTCCCCCCTGCATGCAAGGGTGTACAATTTTCCTGGGGTATACATCCAGCTAAAACAATGATATCTGAATTAGGAAGAAAATCAGGCTCCACACCCAACACTGAAGATAGTATTTGTTCCAAAAAGTGTTTAAGAATATCATGATTAGTTTTTACCTTGAAGTGTCTTCCCATTAGGTAAGGTCACCATTTTTTTAGTGCATGTAGTATTGCCAACATTTCCTTCTCATAAATGGATTTATGTAAATACTTTCCTTTGATTGGATGGGTTTCAAAAACAATGGGTCTTCCTTCTTGCATTTAAACAACACCAATTCCATTTCCCAAGGCATCACATTCAACAATAAAGGTTTTTGTGAAGTCTGGTGTAGCTAAGACTGGTGCTAGGCACATTGCGTCTTTAAGATGTTCAAAGGCATTAGTTGCTTCAGGAGTCCATGAAAATGCATCTTTCTTCAATAATGTTGTTAGAGGTGCTGCTATTCTCCCATAATTCTTAAAAAACTTGTGATAATACCCTGTTAACCCGAGAAATCCTCGCAACTGCTTTATGGTTGTGGGGACTTTCCATACCTTAATGACTTTAATTTTGTTAGGTCTACCTTAACACCCTCGTGAGATACAATATTACCTAGATATTCCACCTCTTATACTCAAAAGAAACATTTGGAGGTTTTGTCATATAATTCTTTATCCTCTAGTAGTTTGAGAAGCCTGTCAACATGTTAAACACGATCCTTCCAAGAACCAATGTAGATTAGTATATCATCAAAAAATACTAACACAAATTTTCTAAGGAGGGTTTGAAAATGGAGTTCATCAACCCTTGAAATGTAGAAGGTGCATTGGTAAGGCAAAAAGGCATGACCAAAAATTCATAATGACCCTCATGAGTTAAAAATGTTGTTTTTGGAATATCTTCAGTCTTCATTCTAATTTGATGATATTTTGAATGAAGATCCAACTTGGTAAAATAAATTTCTCCATGTAATTCATCCAAAAATTCATCAATCATAGGAATGGAAAATTTATCTTTACTAGTGAGCTTATTGAGCTCCCTATAATCCAGACACATGCACCATGATCCATCCTTCTTCTGCACCAATACTACTAGAGCACAGAAATAAGTTTGACTAGGTTTAATTATACCAGCCTCTAACATTTCTGTAATCATACATTCAATTTCACTCTTTTGGACATAAGGATATCTGTAAGGCTCGATGTTTGGAGGAACATTTCCTGGAACCAAATGAATAGCATGATCATGATCATGAATAGATGGGAGTCCTTTGGGAGTGTTATCACTCATTATTTTTGAAACATCATTTGACAAAGTCTTAGAGGTTCATGTGTCAAAGGTAGGGTCATAGAATTCATTTTTCATTACTTGGTCAAGGAAAATTTATAATTTTTCTTATTTAGCCTATCCTAAGGTCTAAACTCACCCTCATTCATATACTTCCATGTCACATCAGTCATAAGCTTATATTTGTCACTCAACATCAATTCTTGCATGTGAAACATCTCAATGTCACTTTTTGAGAGCTGCTTCATCAGACCAAGTAGCTTGCTGTCCAATTTGGCTTTACAAGTGTCACCTTTCTAAGAGGGCAAATTTGTTATAAAAGGAGATGGTCATGTACAAGAAAGCACAAAAAGGAGGCTCTGTGGATAACATAGAAGCTCATGGACCTTAATATATTTGTGGAGGACCCTAGCTTTGCTAAAGCATACATAAGTTCAAGTTGTTTGAATTTCTGCTGGAGTTAACAAGGAAATTTCTCTGTTTTGAACTGTTTGAGCAGTAAGATTAAAGAGACGATTATGAATGAAAAGAGATGAATTTGGAAATACTGAGAGAGGTTATTATCAACTATAGGACAAGGAAAAATAACCTCTATCACTTTTCTCACAAGTGCTATCAGTTTGTAGATACAAGGATTTCTTTGAGCCCTATTTTCAGAAAACAGAATTTTCCTACTTTACACATGTTTTTAAAATGCCGGTTATGGACAACTGGAGATGGTTTTCAAAAAAAAAAGAGAGGTTTTTCTTCATAACATTCTTATTAACAAAAAAATCCTCCTAGTTTTCAAAATACATCATGGATTCAGAGATATAAGATCAGTTCTAAGACCTATTTTTCAAAGAAAACAGGAAAAATATGCAAAGTGGTTTTAAATATGAAAGGTGAGATGGATTGTGTTCCTCATTAGTTTGATGAGGTCCATAACATACAGATGGGTTCATGGCATGTTAAATACCAAGTTAAATACCTCCAAGAACAAATAGAACTAATTCATGAGGAGCTAGAGAAGAAAGGCCTAAAAATGACA
Source organism: Pinus albicaulis (assembly GCA_034641835.2). Classification (NCBI taxonomy): domain Eukaryota; kingdom Viridiplantae; phylum Streptophyta; class Pinopsida; order Pinales; family Pinaceae; genus Pinus; species Pinus albicaulis. The sequence goes on along the minus strand of CM076582.1, from coordinate 264,380,646 downwards.
ATAGTTGAGGAGCTAATAGCTCAACTCATCATCAATGAGGAAGAAACACCTCAAGAGTCATAGTTTGAGCTGATTTATGTTTTTAAAGGTCAATGGAATGTTAGAAACAAATTTTTTACACCCAGAAGGCATATTTTTGAAGTTAGGAAAAAATCTGGAATTTATACAGTTTTCAGCAATTTCATAGCGTTTCCTAGGCTTGAAGCCAGGAAAACGCTACGAAACCACCTGTAGCTTTATTTTTTCTTAAAAAACCACTTTTAGTAACTTTAAAGGGGTGGAAATGATATGGAGAATGTGTCAAGGCATAATGAACATAATGCAGAAGGAAAGAATAAAAAAATTTGATGGAAAAAGGCATTTTTTGTATGCTACTAAAGTATGTTACGAAACTGTCATACTTTCGCAGCGTGCTGTGTTGAAGGTTTATACATAGGTTTTTGGGTAGTTTTGGACAGGTGGATACTTTCAAAAGGTCAAATTAATTTTCCAGCAGTCATCCAAGACTTGAAGACCATGAGATGAAGACGACTCATCAGCCAAATCCTTTGTTGAATATAAGGACCTGTTTTCCTTAAAAATAGGGTTTGTTTCCAGATTTGGAGGAGGGGTAATCAAGATGTCAAGTAGTGATGAGATCCATAATAGCTCATTCAGACATGTGAATCATTAGTTTTCAGATGTATAACTATTTCAAGAGACTAGATAGTTGATGTAATAACTAGTTGTTTGAGTCCTTTTAGGAAAAGGACTGTTTAATAGAATAACTTTCATTTTCTCATTAAAGTAGATGTTTTATTGTTATGCAAGGTGTCATTAGGAAAAGTTCGATGAATCTATCCAAGAGGCAGATCATATCTCATGTAACAAGTCTATTAAAGGGAAGATATTCAAATTTGTAAAGGGTTGGAGATTTTTTGGCAATACTGAAGCTTTATGTAACTTGACTGTTTTCAGTAATACAGAGGACTTTTACTTGACCAACCTGAGATTCTCATGGAGTTTTTAGTGCTTACTTGATCTATACTTTCCATGTGTACCATTTGTAGTGGTTTTCATTTTTAATAATAAGAATTCATAGGTGTATGCTTTGACTTCATTTACTGATGAACTGGCTATGTTATTTCATGTTTCATGTGTGATTTACCTCTGCTAAAAACTCTTACTTGCCTCAACTTCCATGTCAAGTGAACTTAACGAACTACTGAGCTTTTTGACTCCATAAGCCCAATTATTGCAGACTTATACTATTTTCAACCTACACACATCACAAGCAAGTTGTTTTCCAAGTAGATTTAGCCATCTAGATATATCTTTATCAAATATCATTAACCCCTTTGAGAGAACCCTCTCACACTGAAGAGGCTAAGCTTCAGTTACAATTTGGTTTGAAATAGTTACATGAATTTGTTTGATTAGCAACCTATCAGGTGCAATTTTGTGATAAAATTTTGGTGCGTCTTCCAGGAATCTAAAGATATACATCTCCCGAAAATTTTGAAGCTGAAATCTTGAAGGTAGCACGAGGTCAGAATCTGTTCGAGGCTGCAACTACCTTGGTGACTCCATTGTTGAAGAATTTAAAATTTCATAGATTCAGGGTGATTCCAATAGACTTATGAAGAAATCAGTTGCTGCCATTATTGTTTCAAGGTATGCATGTGTAGAATTTTTAGGAATTTATGGTTTCCCAAATCCTTTTCCCAAGGATGCATATTTTTTAACGAATGGTCCAAAATTTAATGGAGAAGATTTGAGTTTGACTTTGAAGCATATATCATATTTCTGTGACTTTACTGAGCTTCTTAGAGTCAAACATGAAGATGTTTGCATCATATTGTTCTATGATTCATTTCAAGGGAAATGTAAACAATGGATTGAAATCTTTCCTATCAGATCTATTAAGTCATTTGCAGATTTTTGGCTTATGTTTTGGAAGAATGGATAGACAGAACAGATTTGGTGGTATACTCTCCTTAAATTCAAAGTTTTAAATAATGGAATGATGATCATACTAATGAGGAAGTAGATGAAATTTTTTCTTTGTCCTTGTATTCTTATCTAAAATCATTTGAGTGCAAGTCAGTAGATAAGATTCAATTTTTGGATGAAGTTGCTAAGAACATTGAATTTTTAGAAGGTCAAATTCAATCTTATAGGCTTCATGATCAAGATCAGTCTTTTCAAAAGTTTTTAATGCTAGAATACAAAGAGAGGATGCTACTACCTTTCTCTTTTGAGATTGAGGAAGAATACCTTGTTCTTGAAAATTAGTTTGAAAATGAGTTTGATAGCACACATCTGAAATCTTATGTTTCTAAAGAAAGCATATATGAGTTGTCTGAAACTGCAGAATGTCTTGAGAATCATCAAATAGATTATGTCTTCTATGATCTTATAGCTAACTACATGGAAGAGTTCTACAGTCCAAATTTTCGGTTATGTTTTCATTATGAAGATCAGATACATCTTATGTTGCCTTGGTCATTTCAATATCCTGTTTACTTTTGGTTCAAGTGGAGTTAAGAGGTTCAAGTGTCAGATCAGATCAATGACTGGCTTCATTGGAAGTTTCATGTTTCTTGAATTAAACATGAAGATTGCAGTTGTTAGGGTAGGTAGGAGTGTGTGTGAATAAGCTCAAGTAGAATGAACACCTTTTCAGTAGGTACAAATTCGGTTTTTCAACAGTAATCATCAAGCTTGAGCCCGAGGTGAAGGCCATTAGATTTTGAAGGAAGTTTGGAAAATTTCAGAGTTTTTATTTCTAAGAAGATGGATGGCACTGGAACTACAAGTTATTTGGTGTACCACATGGGCACACCATCCCAAGTGGAGCCAATTTTATCACTCATGATTTTTGAAACATCATTTGACAAATTCTTAGAGGTTCATGTGTCAAAGGTAGGGTCATAGAATTCATTTTTCATTACTTGGTCAAGGAAAATTTGTAATTTTTCTTATTTAGCCTATCCTAAGATCTAAAATCACCCTCATTCAAATCCTTCCATGTCACATTAGTCATTATTTTTCATTTCCCAAGTTTATAACAAAGAAGAAGTCATTTTAGCCAAGAATCCACACTTTTGTAGCGAAATACACAGAGAAAATGCACTTTTCGCTACGAAATTGCTAATACTTTCGTAGCGAAAATGCCCAGAATTACACTAAGCACGCTACAAAAGTAAGGATTCCTGTTTTTCTTGTCAAAACAGCAGCTAGGTGTCAGTTCATGATTAGAGGAGATAGGGAGGAGGTTATTCAAGTCTTTTATGGTTAGTTCAAAGGTACATAACCATGTATGAGGTCATCATTACCCTTTTGGCATGTGTGTGTCATGAATAAGCATGAGCTGCCATTTAAAACAAAAAACCTTATCCTAAGCTGCTATTTGTCACTCAACATCCATTCTTGCATGTGAAACATCTCAATGTCACTTTTTGAGAGCTTCTTCATCACACCAAGCAACTTGCTGTCCAATTTGGCTTTACAAGTGTCACCTTTTTAAGAGGGAAACTTGGTTATAAAAGGAGATGGTAATGTACAAGAAAGCACACAAAGGAGGCTATGTGGATAATATAGAATCTCATGTACCTTAAGATATTCTTGGGGGACCCTATCTTTGCTGAAGCATACATCAGTTCAAGTTGTTTGAATTTCTGCTGGAGTTAACAAGGAAATTGCTCTGTTTTTGAACTATTTGAGCAGTAAGTTTAAAGACTATATTATGGATGAATAGAGACGAATTTGGAAATAATGAGAGAGGTTATTTTCACTTAGAGGAGAAAGAAAAATAACCTCTCTCAATTTTCTGACAGGTGCTATCAGTTTGGAGATACAATGATTTCTTTGAGCCCTATTTTCAGAAAACAGAGTTTTCCTGTTTTACACATGTTTTTCAAATGCAGGTTATGGACAGGTGGAGATGGTTTTCAAACAATCAAGAGAGGTTTTTCTTCATAAAATTTTTATTAAGAAAATCCTCCTCCAATTTTTCAAAATAAATCATGGATTCGTAGATATAAGTTCTGTTCTAAGACCTATTTTTCAGAAAAAACAGGAAAACTCTGCAAAGTGGTTTTAAATATGAAATGTGAGATGGATTGTGTTCCTCATTAGTTTGATGAGGTACATAACATGTAGAGGGGTTCATGGCATGTTTAATACCAAGTTAAATACCTCCAAGAAAAACTAGAACTAATCCATAAGGAGCTGGAGAAGAAAGGCCTAAAAATGACAATAGTTGAGGAGTCAATAGCTTAACTCGTCATCAATGAGGAAAAAACATCTCAAGACTCATAGTTTGAGCTGATTTATGTTTTTAAAGGTTAATGGCATGTTAGAAACAAATTTTTTACACCTAGAAGGCATATTTTTGAAGTTAGGAAAAAATATGTAATTTATACAGTTTTCAGCAGTTTCGTAGCGTTTCCTAGGCTTGAAGCTAGGAAAACGCTATGAAACCACTTGTAGCTTTCTTTTTGCTTAAAATTTTTTTTTTAGTAACTTTAAAGGGGTGGAAATGATATGGAGAATGTTTCAAGGCATAATGAACATAAAGCAGAAGGATATAATAAAAAAAGTTGATGGCAAAAGACATTTTTTGTATGCTACTAAAGTACGCTACGAAATTGTCATACTTTCGTAGCATGCTGTGTTGAAGGTTTATAAATAGGTTTTTGGGCAGTTTTGGATGGGTGGATACTTTCAAAAGGTGAAATGACTTTTCCAACAGTCATCTAAGACTTGAAGACCATGAGATGAAGACAACTCATCAGCCAAATCATTCGTTGAAGATAAGGACCTGTTTTCCTTAAAAATAGGGTTTTTTTTCCAGATTTGGAGGAGGGGTAATCAAGATGTCAAGTAGTGATGAGATCCATAATATCTCATTCGAACATGTGAATCATTAATTTTTAGATGTATAACTGTTTCAAGAGATAAGGTAGTTGATGTAATAACTAGTTGTTTGAGTCCTATTAGGAAAAGGATTGTTTAATAAAATAACTGTCATTTTCTCATTAAAGCAGATGTTTTCTTGTTATGCAAGGTGTCATTAGGAAAATTTCGATGAATCTAGCCAAGAGGTAGATCATATCTCATATAAAAAGTCTATTAAATGGCAAATTTTTGAATTTGTAAAGGGTTGAAGATTTTTTGGCAATACTGCAGCTTTATATAACTTGACTGTTTTTCGGTAGTACAAAGGAATTTTACTTGACCAATCTAAGATTCTCATGGATTTTTTAGTGCTTACTTGATCTATACTTTCTATTTGTACCATTTGTAGTGGGTTTCATCTTTAATACTCATAATTCTTAGGTGTATGCTCTGACTTCCTTTACTGATGAATTGGCTATGTTATTTCATGTTTCATGTGTGATTTACCTCTGCTAAAAACTCTTACTTGCCTCAGCTTCCATGTCAAGTGAACTTACTACTGAACTACTGAAATTTTTGAATCCATAAGCCCAATTATTGCAAACTTATACTCTTTTCAACCTACACACATCACAAGCAAGTTGTTTTCCAAGTAGATTTAGCCATCTAGATATATCTTTATCAAATATCATTAACCCCTTTGCGAGAGCTCTCTTAGACCAAAGAGGCTAAGATTCAGTTACAAGTTGGTTTGAAACAGTTACATGAAGTTGTCTGATTAGCAGCCTATCAGGTGCAATTTTGTGATGACAAGGAGTTTCAAACACCTCGGAATGATTTTCCAAGACTTTTTGGAGATCTGGAGAAATAGATTATTTTGATGTTGGAACTTCTACTGAGCATAATTGTGAAATTACGCCTCGTTGTTCTTTCCTCAGAATATTTTTCATGATATTAGAGCTTATTATCATTCCCGACTTCCCTGCGATACTGCATAATTTGACTTCCTTTCCTTCTGAAATTTTTTTCAAGAAAAGTTCTTGAAAATTAAAAGCTACCGTCCCCAAATATTGTAACCATTGTACTCCTAGTACAACATCAACATCTCCCATTGGAATGGAAAACATTGGACTACTCAATACATATTCCCCCATGATTAGCTTGATATTATGGAATTTTCCAGAGCAATTTATAGTTCCTCCATTTGCAACCATCACTTGACATTCTGGTGCTCGATATAGGAAGCAATTCAATTCCTTGGCTACCTTACAATGAATAAAATTATGGGTACTACCCTAATCAATAAACACTATTACCTTTCTATTCTTGATATGTCCTTCTATCTTGAGATTTTGAGGAGTGGTAATTCCTGCCAATGCATTACATGATATGGTCGGGCTTATTTCTTCTTTCTTTAGGGTTGGTTCCTGGTGTCTATCCTCTTCTTTTGAAGTTTCTTGTTCATTTTCTCCCTCCTCTTCACAATCTATGTAAAATAATTTCTTCTCATCACACTTATGAACTTTAGTGTATTTGCTAACAACTGTAGCAAAGCCATTTTGCTATTTTTTCTTCCAATTTTTGTGGTGTCAACCTTGTAGGTTGTGGAAGTCTAGGAGTAGCAACACTTCCATGTTTATAGAAGTGAGTGGTAGGCTTCCTTATTGCCATCATTTTGCATTCAATTTTTCTTTCCAACCTGAATGCCTTCTATAATGAATCAGGTTCCTAAACGTGAACCTCATGTTGGATGTTATCCTTTAAAGTCCCTATGAAGACATCAATCTTGTGTTCCTTTGGAATATCAATTACCCTTATATTAAATTTTTGGAAGAACTCAATGTTCTCCACCATTGAGCCCTTTTGTTTAAGATTTATCAATTGGCTAAAGGAGGTGTTTCTCTTTGTATCCTCATAATGTGCTATCATTTCCTCCATAAAAATTGACCAAGTTACAATAATTTTACGAGAGAAAAGACATCGATACCATAAAAATGTATTTTGTTCTAAATATAAAGTTGCAATGCATACCTTTTGTGTGTTTTTCACATTATTGAGATCAAAATATTGCTCCATTTGTAGTATCCATGTTACGGGATCCTTTCCATCAAAATTCCTCTTATTGATCTTTTAAATATGGTGGGTCTTCCATCGAACTTTCAAGATTATGAAATCATGATTAACATTTATTTTTTTCTCATCATGAGTTTCCTCTACATTTCTTTTCTCCATTAGGAATCATTTCTTGTATCAAATTTTTCAAACCTTCCAGGTCTGCTTTTAGATCATTCTTCATGTCTTCCATGTTGTCTTTCATTTTTTTTTTCGATCTTAGCTTCCATGTCTTTCATTCTTCGAACCATCCATCTTAGCTTCCACACCTTTATTCAAACCATACATATTAGCTTCCATGCCCTTCTTCAAACCATCCATCTTAGCTTCCACACCTTTCTTCAAAAATTCCTTTTCATTTTTTGTTGCTCTTTGCGAGAGTGAAATTTGGTGCACTTGCTCTTGTAATTTTGATATATCATGTTGCACTTATTCATCTTCATGAGTCATAGTATAGTATTCTGAGGGCTTAATGGGTATTGAATTATTTTTATGGGGCATTTTAGAACCCAATACTGATATCTCTACTTAAATATGTCCTTGGAATCACTTTAAATTTATTTTTCAAACAAGACTTATGCAATTTGAAAAAACAATACACACATTTTTCTTTCTTTTGAGGAGCTCAATATTGAAACTAAATTATCTCTATGATTTCGGATCTTAAATATCTGAAATTTGGTCCTGTAGTAGCCCTTTGAATCTTATTTCGAATGCCACAGGTCTGTCTTGATTTGGACGCTTCAAGATAAATTTATGCCCAATCTCCCACAATGACCTAATTATGGACTGGTTCAATAGAGTGAACTTGTATGGAATTCCACGTGTTACTGGTTCCTCCTTCGGATTTGAAATTGATACACAATAAAATACAGTCTGTGTAATTTTGGCCACTTTTTACAGAATTCCAATCTAATGCTCAGAGAGAGAGAGTTATGAAGATTTTCCCAAGGTCACCTATTTTACATGAAATTCGGGTGCGTGCAAAAACCTTAACTTCCACAGATCATATCTCTAAAAATATTGCGAACCAAGATATGAAATGTTTACACGAAGCTCCTCAGGATTTTGGCTTCGCGTGATAGAAATTTCAGCTTCTGAACCTTCGTAGAAAAAAAATTATAGCAAAAATTCCACGATGACCTGTTTGGAGCAGCGAAACCTTAGAATCCAAAGCTCTGATACCAAATGTTATGAAACCAGCTCCAAAAATAAAATAAAAGAGAGATCAACGCCTTATAAATAATCCATTTCGAGGGGGAAACCTCCTTTACATTACATAAATGAATAATTATTGGATGATACAAATGACAAAACCTCCTTTACATTACATAAATGAATAATTATTGGATGATACAAATGACAAAACCTCCTTCTATATATAGGAGTCCATGGTGTCACAATATAATCCTAGCTGACCTAACAATAATAATGTAAGGGCACAATAATAACAATATGGGGGTTACAGGAGTACAATGATAACAATAATGGGGCTACACTAACAACAATAAGGGTCTACACTAGTAATATAGGGACCTAAAAATTTCACAAGGAGTACTCACTTGATGATCTGAGATTACCTGTGCATTACTCTCTTGTGCTGAACTTTGTAGCCAAGGAAAATATATAGGAATATATGGAACTCAGGACGATACCCTAGATGGGGTTCCTATTCCAAATGTTGTGAGGTATAGTTTGGACTTCACATCTAGGGGACCCCCTTAGTTAACGAATTTCCAACACCTGTCAACACAACCTTATCACAACATACCAACATGTGCCTCAAGGTTTTTTCAGGGCACTAAATCCATTTATGCATTCAAAAAAGCATTTTAAATAACAATAAATCACAATATTTATTAAAATTGTGTTTCTAGAGTCCAACCAAGAAAGTCATTTCAAGACTATGCCATAAATTATGACATAGCAAGATCCTAGATGTTTAGAACCCCACAAGGAAGATTTATCCTAAGATTTCCTACTCTTCTAACCTTATCAGAATGGGCCAACATGTCTCTCAGAAGAATTGAAACTAGATGAAGGGGATAATAAAATATTATCCCAACCACTTATAAACTTTAATAATCAATTAACTAGGTGGACATGGGTCCCTTATATCACAATCAAACTAGATAATAAGCCATTATCCAACCATTTATAAACTTTAATAACCAATGAACTACGCATAGGTGGGTCCCTCCACAAACTAGATATACTAATAACTTATGACCTAGCAAGAGCCTTGACATTCAACACCCCAAAACCCCACAAGTATTACTTTTACTTCCTCTGGAGGTGTATTTGGACCTCTTAAAGTTTATAGAGGTGTTTATGCTCTAACACCCTCTAGATTTGAACCTATAACCACCTAAGAGGAAAGACATGCTCTTAACCATTAATCCCCCTCAACTTGTACTAATAATCTATTTCTAAGGCTACAGCCAAGTCAGAAACGAAATTGGTGTATGACACCCTCTTGTTTCTGGGACAAGGAACCTGTTTTCGCATAACGATTTGACTTCTACGGTTTATGAAGATGTACATACTCTATCCCACTCTAAAATTGAATTTCTAACCTCTTAAAAAGATATATTTGAACCTCTAGCCTCTTCAAAGGAAAAACACATATTCTTAACCATTAATTTCACTCAAACTATAATAATATGAATTGAAATTTTAATATAATAAAATTTATAAATGACACACACACACATATCAATTTTAAAATTAAATTAATAATCAATAATAGATAATATTTTTTAGTATATTATATAACAATAGATAAAGCAAAATTAGATTAGTAATAAACGTAAATTATTATTTCTAAATAATAATCATAATATATTATATAACAATATATAAAGGAAACATAATGTTATTAAAATTTAAACTCTATTTTAATAAAAAAATAAAATAAAATAACAACACAAATCTACATATAATTATGATATACTATATAATAATATATAAAACAATCATATATTTATTTTACTTTTAAATTTATTATAATATAAAAAAAATTAAAGCGCATTACAAATTTATAAATATTTAAAAAGGTAAATTTCACACAAATTTATAAATGTTTAAAATATTAAAATTAAAATTAAGTAGATATATTGGCATAGTTTAACTCATAGATGAAATGGTCTCTTTTTGAGCATTTTTTTTGTTATTTTTAACCAAATTCCAACATAGATTTTTAAAAATTTGATTTTAAGTTAATAATTCGTAAAATTTGAGTGTCCTAGGGGTTTTTCAGGGTGCTGAATCCATTTATGCATTCAAAAAATAAATTTAAACAAAAAAAAACACAATCTTTCTTGGGATTGGATCGCTGGATTCTGGTGAAAATTCCATTTCCTGACCAATATTGCTTGAAATCCAGTATAGATTTTTAAAAATCATAACTTTAAGTTGTTTAATTTGCAAAGATTGAGTTCCTTTATGGTTTTTTAGGTGTTAAATCCATTTATGCATTCAAAAGTGTATTTTAAAAAACAATCACAATATTGTTAGAAATTGTATTGCTTATCTATTAGTTAGGCTACACACATACACACATATAATTTGTAAATTATATTGATAATATACATATTTACATAGTTCTAAATATGTTAGTTGTTGATGGCTTCTCACACAGGGAACCGTGACTAGAGACAACATAGTTTCTGAGTTATTATCCAAAATTGATTACTATAACTAAACTTGATATACATACAATGGAAATATAACCATGAATGAAGGTATCCAAGTTGATGGGATGGTCTAGTCTTTAGATGTGAGAAGGAACTCAAGATCTTGGAGGCGAACCCATCTCCAGACATGCTAGGTGACCTTCCTCATCAAACATAAGTATCTTTATTTCCTCTAACTTGTGCATGAGGTTATCCCATTCCTCTTTTTGATTCACAAGTACATATCTTAGGAGATGTTTTATGTGCCAATTAATGTCATCAATATATAGATAATTATTTTGTGCCCCCATTGTATTACTAGTGTCAAGAATCCATGTACCTACACCCTCCAAAAACTTTGAATATAGAACATGTTGATTCTCTTTCCTGACTTACTATTTGAATTCATGAATTTCAGCTTGCACTCTCGTTGGAGTATGGATATGATAATTGAAACCCAAGGATTTGGCCCAAAAATGGGCTTGAGATCCACCCACCAAACCAGGACCACCTCTCCCTCGTCAGTAGTGAGTGTGCCACTCATCATGGCAGTGGGGGGAAGGAGAAAAATGATAGAACAAAAGGGGTGTCACAGTAGAATGATTGAGGAGATGAAAGCTCAAGAACAAAAAAATATTATCTAATAAGAGTGTAGTGGAAGCAAATAAAGTTGGAGTGATCCACTTTGTGTCTTATAAAGCCAGCGCAGGTGGGAGAAAAGCCAAGAATAGATAATCATGTGGATTCATGCCTAAAGGTAGCCAACAACTCATAGTCATAGAAGGGCAGTGGGATGCCTCAAAGGGAGGATAATTAGAGATAAGAGCCCACAGATGAATCCCATCTAACAAAGATGCAAGGGCGACCAACACAAGTGGAAATATTAGTACCCATGGTACACAAAGGGAGGCTATCAAATCGAATAGGAACATTAATGCAAGACAAAGCGGTGGCATATGGAGGGGATGATGCAATAAAACACTTATCACGTTAATGAGCCTACATTTATTGAGACAAATAATAACACCCCGATTGAGAAATTATATTTTTATCTTATTATTTTTGTTTGTTTGTCAAGTTGTCTGTGTCCTTCAGAGATGACATCAGGCTTAAATTTTGGCTTGAGAAACTGCGACCTAGGGACATCTAACTTGTCAAAATCACCCGAGGATCACACTCGACCTGGACCACACCAACCCTTAATATGATTGGATTTTTTCCCATAGAATTTCGAACCGGTGAACTTCACATCACATAGTGAGTTAGCAATACACCCCATTACTGTCTATTCTACACCCCATGTGATAGTTTTATTTTATTATTTCTATTTTTACAATTTCTTTTGTTATTTTAAATTATAAATTAGATACATAACCTAGTTGTAAAGAACTTTGTTTACTTTCAATATAATAAAATAATATATATAAATTTCTATTATAATATAAATTTTATTTATATTTTAAATAAAATATATAATATACGTTAAAATTATTTTATTTTTTATTATTTATATTTAAAATAATTTAATTTATATTTATTTATTATTTTCCACTGAAAATCAAGGTAGGTCCACTCAAAGGGCCATACCCCGTGCAAACTAATCCGAGCCTAACCCCAATGGTGTTGAGGAAAATTAAACTCGTAGCCTCCCAATCGCAAGATGCTTTAGCAAGACCTCGACCAATTAAACTAACCCTCATGTCATTAGTGAATTATTATTTTTTCATACATATACTTATTTAACATATTAAACAAATATTTATTTTCATACCATAATAATTAACCACTATACCAAATATTATAAATAAATCATTATTATCCTAAACTTACAAAATAATTAAATTCATCAATATCACCTCTTATTTTAGCTTTATCATAAATAAAATAGTTTAAATATCTATTGAATGACTCAGTTGTTTCTAACTCCATTTTGCATTGCCTTAGTTTTCTTTAAAAATAATGGGTAATTATTCCACACATATTATTTTCTTTTTGGTAAGTATATTTGTTTATTTATTTTCTCTATATACAAGTAATGTTTTGAAATAAATTTATTTTTGTAGAATTTATTCTCATCTCTTTTATATCTCTTTATATTTCTTACTATTTATTAGTCCCTGCCTATGAAAATGTAGGGACTATAGCGATCGCTTTAGCATTGACTAGAGATTAATTTATGGTTTGACAAAAAAATTTGCTCAATTGTGCTCTTTAACCAAACTTCATGATTGACAATTTCCTTCACTGAAATTTTTAAACAATGTTTTTAGTTTTTCCTCTTATTGCAAAACTCACACACCCCGATGTCATTTTGGCCATGCCAGGGTATTTTATCCAAAGTTTAAATTCATTTTATCCAAAGTTTGGTTGCCGACTTAAACTTTTTATTGAAATTTTTATGCAAAGTATTTGGTCTCTGTTTAATCCAAAGTAGATGGATATATTTTCCAACAACTTCGAGGTAAGCTACATACAACAACTTCGTGGCAAATTACATGCACTTGCGCTGGAAATAGGTTGTCTAAAATAGCGATCTCTCTTCTCCTCACCCTTGGACTCAAACATCTGGGCTCGACCATTACCTTAGTCATGGAGTTTTTCAAAATGCATGATATGATGAATGCCAATCTACCATCAAATACAACTCATCGACCATCGAATGCCACAGATTTTTTCCGACACTGTAGGACTTATGGTATAGGCATTTACTGTAGCTAATATTTGCCAACATTGCAAGACTTGTGGTATAGGCATTTACTATAACTAATATTTGCTGACATTGCAAGACTTGTGGTATAATAATTTTCTCCCTAGGGCCATTATCCGACTTAGCTGTGGAGTGCTTCAACCAAAAAAATTAGTGACCTACAAAAAAAGAAAACCAAATAGAAAATTTTAGAAAATGATTTTTTCACTATAAGTAAGTTTTAGTTCCTATACACTTTGTTTCACCGTAAATTTCAGCAGTGCCTATGCAAGTTTTAGTTGCTATGAATTTTCTCTCTCACCCATTACTATTTATTTTGTTGGAAAAAATATAAAATGCACTCTATATTAAAAAAAATATGGCAGAAACTTTACAACATTCAAATGCCCAGTCATTTGGCCCCATGGACGAGAGAAGTTAGATCTGTTTCTGGAGCATCTGAAATCCCAATTGGACTCTATCAAATTCACTGTGGAAGTAGAGGTGGATGGTTACTTACCCTTCTTAGATATCCTTCTCTCCAAAATGGATGATGATTCCATTTGTCACCAAGTTTTTTGCAAGAAAACTCACTCGGAAAAATATCTTCATGCTGGTTCACATCATTTTCCTGCTCAAAAATTTGGTGTTCTTTGCACTCTTGCTACCTGTGCCCTAAGAATCTCTAATGACAACCACCTGGAGTCAGAGAAGTCTCATCTTCTTGAAGTTTTTGAAAATAATGGGTATAGTAGATCTCAAGGCTTTAAGGCTTTTCAAAAAGCCTATAAAGTTTTAAAAGGCAGATCCTCGTGAGATGATCCTATTTCCAAGGTTCATCTCCCCTTTATCCAAGTGACCACAGACATAATTTCCCATGTCCTTAGAAGAAATAATGTCTCCTCTTCTTTCAAGCCTCTATATACTATTAGAAATTCTCTCGGATCTGTCAAGGACCCTATCAACCCAAAGAACATGAAAGGTGTTTAGATGGTTCCTTGTTCTTTTGGCATGCCCTATATTGGTGAAACAGGTCGATCCATTAGATAGAGAATCCAAGAGCATGCAACAAACATTAGGCACAATCAATCTTGCACATCAGCTCTTGTTGAACATGCAGAAAAGTCTTGTCACCATGTTTGCATTGAGGACTCGAAAGTCATTGCTAGGGCAGATAAATTTCATCATAGGAAGCTTAGTGAGGCCATTGAGATTGAAAGGCATGTGATGAATCTCAATAGGGATGATAGTTGGAAGTTGAGTAAGAGTTGGACTCCAGCTCTGTCTAGGTGATTTTTTTTTTTTTGCTAGGTCTCTCTTTCCTTTTCGTCTTTTCTTGTTTTTAGGCATTTAACTCCCTCCTTTCTTCTTTCCCCTGTCTGTAAGTTTTCCTTTAACCCCCCCTTTTTTCCCTATATTATCTTATAATTATATTATATAATTTCTTTTACATTTTCTTATATTGATAATATATGGTTTCTTATGTATTATCTTAATTAAAATAATATTTATTAATTAATAATAATTAACAATTTTAATCAATGTGGAATTTATAACCATTTATAAAAATTTTAATATTTTTTTATTATATCCAAATAAAAAGTTATAAAATAAAATTTATATATATTTAACTAATTAGCTAATTCTTTAACGGCTAGTTTAATGCCTAGTTTTTAAACAACTAGTTTTCTCCCACAGATTCCGGGCAATGATGCATCCACACTATTTATTCAGGAAGATCCTTGGACTTTTTCATCTTGTCCTGAGGATGAAACACATTAGTTGGTTTGAAATGTCGACCAAATCCTAATGATGTGATTAATCTGAAAGACATTTATCTACTTTATGGATCAAAAAATTCTTAGATCTAACATTCAAATTCTTATTTTCTACAGTGTGCTTATCCAATCAGTTGCGATATGATGAAGAAAATCTCGAAATAAATGAATGAATAAAACTTAGAATTATGTTGAGCCAGTGCAACCTCGTCTTGTACTTCTTCTATTACTAGATAGTAGGTTGCTCGTACTTAGTGTGGTTCAAGCTCTGCCTCTAGTTAAACCCCGCAACTGTCCTTCCTGATCTAAGGAAACATGTATTTAGGAGCTGTAAGCATAAGTAGAACCAATGAAGGATAAGACCTAGCTAGTTGGGAAACCTAACCAATAGACCTAGCCACCATAGCAGTCATACCTACTACTACCTATTAATATCACAGGTAATTTTGTTCCTTACCCTAGCTTATGAAAGAGGGTAGGTGTGACGGGTCGCTAACGAAGATTGAACCGGTCAGGCTGAAGATCTTCTACTCCCCGATATTCAAAAACGCCATCATTCTATCTCTATAATCCAAGCCTTATCTAATAGGTAGTGCTTTAGTAATAGGTATTGCATTAGCTCTTAATATATGTGCATTTCTATGAGACCTCCTCTAGCGGCTAGACTTGGATTCGAGCACCCTATCGAGAGGGAGGAATGTGGGTAGAGCTTCGGTTTAGGAAGCTTCATATTCAAGTCTAAATCAACAACTAATAATTTCATGAGTTTTATTCAAGTACTCAGATAGGAAAAATTGCATGTAGTTCCTACCCTATCCCCTTATCCGACTAATCTAAGATTGTTTCTATAAAATAACACATAAATCCTACCTTACTTACAACTGACAAGTTCCAACAACGATAGGGAATCAAGCACTCAACTGGATTTATTTCCATGCACAACCTCTAAAGTTGGCTTTCCTTGCCCTCCTTGCTCTCCCGGATACAATCTGGCATATTCAATTTGCTACCAAGGAATTTTGAAATGGTCCAACGAAGAAAGAAGGAAACTTGGCTCAAGCACTTTCTGGTGAACTTGTCTCTTGCTCATCTGTCTTGAACACCTGTATGTGGGGTTAATGGAAAAAAATTATCCCTCGCCATTTCAAGATGGCGAAATAATGGAAACCCACATGGATGTGCTCCAGTACTAGATAACATAAATGCTGAGGAGAGTGATGAGGATGGTAATTTGATCGGTATAAGGTAAATTCTCAGGCTAGCAGCAAGAATCAGAATCATGAGGTTTATACCTTCTTACTTTTAGTTAGATAGTAGGATATACACTTGTGGCAAGGAAACATCAGCTCGATATAAGGTAGCCTTATTTTCAAGAGTGAGATAATCCTGCTCTGACTATTGTTACATTCGTTGGGTTGAATGCAACAAAAATGGACCACTCGGAGAGAAGCTCTACCCTCAGGCCATGAAGATAGAATTTAAGAATGGGTACCCAGGTCTAACATGGGATTATAGAGGGGCACGCCAATCTCACGTGTCCATCTGATAAATTTGTTTATATTTAATTTTATTCATTATATATATTTTTATTTATTAATAATTTTTTAAATTTTGTATTCCGTGGAGGGAAAAGGTTCCTATTGGTCAATTAAGAACCAACTTCCATCATCTTCGGTGTGAAATAGGACAGTGGAAAAGTTCTAAAGAAGATTGGGAAGAACGAGTGTGTACATTTTGCACGTCTAGGGTAGTGGAATTAGAAAAAAATTTCATTTTGGAATGTGATGCATTCAAAGACATCAGAGAAAACTATGGGAATATGTTAGCATCGGTTTCTTGGCATTGTCTTTTCAGCGATGATATTGTTGGAAGGTTGGGCCAGCTCATCATCAATTTGAATAAGAAAAGGACTGAAATTCAAAAGGCGCAAAACAGGGAACTCATTGTCCCATATGCTATTTTTAGTCTTGTGGACATTAAAATTTCATTTCATTTTTCATTTCATTTCCAATGGGACATGTAGCAGATGTAAGAGGTGATGTTTATGGATTATGCATGCATAACCAATTAACTAATCAAAATAAAAATCATTAAATCATAATCATTTTGATGCTAAAGAAAGCAGAGCTAGCTAATGATGGAATTGGTTTGCTACCACAGTTGGGAGGGAGAGAAAAAGGTATCCACATAGGAATGAATCCGTTGAGCACCAACACTTCAATGACAAAGGAGAGTATTACCCCTATTTTTGGGAGGTTAGGTGCAAATCCAAATTTCATGTCCGGTCTCTTGGCATGGGTACTTGCTCAAATGATGAAAGTCGTCACTAATTTTGTGGTAGAAAGGAGATGCGACTTGAGAATGCTTATGGGTTCAGGGGGCATGCCGTCATGTCATGCTGCACTCTACTTTGTACTTACAAATTTTGTCACCCTCGGTCAACGAGTCAATGATTCTATGTTTCTTGTTTGGTAATAATAAGCAATAAGACATTGTGTTTGATATATTATTAAATGCTATTCTGGGCAGAATAATAGTCGGAGGTCACTAGCCTAAGACATACCCATCACGTGGCCTGTTTGAAGGATGTGGACTGTGCGACACGACAGTGGCGTGAAAGGAATACCTGCAAGTTTTCATAGTGTGTGATTGATAATATCGATGACAACCTACCCTAATAGTGTGTATCATTGTCTGTTTATTTCACTCCCATTTTATCACTTGAGTTGGATCATCAGCGTTTCAGAGAGGAAAAAAATTTCACCGTTCCATTTCTTAAATCGATGGTGCCATGGTGGTTTATACAAGGGACTTTTGAGATTCAGTTAAGACATTTCAAGTGTTTCTTGCAGTATAATTAGGTTTTTTGTTTAATATATATTCATTATCTTTGTACAATTGGTGGAGGCAAAGATACTAGAAGTGGTGCAGTACAGAGAAAAGTTTGGAATGGGTAGAACTGAAAAGAAAAGAAAATGATATGTGTTTATCTACCAATGTTTACAAATTTATGGTGGGTAGAATTGGAAAGAATCACATGGTGTATACTACTCTACAAGTGCTTACATTTTGATGAATGGCCGTCATATTGAAAAATACATGGTCGATCGAAATTTTTATCGTAGTGAAATGTATGAAGAATCATTATTTATGAAAACTATGGAATGTTAGTACCAGATTGGTTCAATAATCACATTAGAAAAAAATAGCCAGTCATGGTGGTCCAATTATTTTTTTTTCATACGAAAATCTAAGCACCCACTTTCAAAACTGTAGAATAGTCATATTCCATAAACCAGGATGTCATGTGGCCATAGCAAAAAAACCATGTGCTAAATCTCCCTTTAAATGTAAAATTTCTATATTTTGAAGTACCTAGTTGATTCTACTAGAGCCTGCACTTTTCAATGCTTGTTACCATTTCTAGGTAGCCAAAAATCCCATTTGGTTGTTACAAATCTTGCAAGAGCATACTAAGTCAAATGCATTTGGGTTTAGTTACCGGGATGAAAGAAATCTTAGAAGCACATAGTAAGAAAAGGAATTGGTAAAGGCAGTAGCCATACTTACCATTCGTTCCAAAGATCCAATTTCCTCGGCATCTCTTTCTAGTTCTAGCCCTAGATCTACTTTAAGTTCCAAGGATTGATCAAGTAAAGGAAAATTTATTTTCTCATTTTATGTCCATAGTTTTAGTGGAGCATTCTCTTTGGTTAACAACTCTTGGTCGAAGGTTTTTTTTAAATGTGAGTGAGTGGATAACGGTCAAATACCTAGGAAGATTGAGAAACGTTTTCCAATTGGGTATAGTTATAATAATAATAATAATAATCTAATTTTAAGGTCACTGCCAAGCTAGACACCAAATTAGTGTATGATATCCCCTTTTTTGTGGGACAAGGGACCGAATTCTGCGCAAAAATTTGTCTGCTAAGTCTACGAAGGCATACATACTCTACCCCCTCTAATTTTGAATCGGTGACATCTTAAGAGGAAACACATGCTCTTAACCATTAGGCTCACTCAAATTAGCTCACCGTATTCATTTTTATGGAGATTCTATAGTTTAATTACACATGAAATCATAAAGCGTCGACCAAATATAAGGAAATTGGCACAGTGGATCTCCCAAAAAGCAGGTGAACAACCAACAAGGCAAAAAGCAGGTGAACAACCAATAAGGCAACAACGTTTTCAAACTCCAAAAATTAGGTGAACTCTATATGTTTCTTATATATCATATACAAATTGGAAGCACCCGTTTTTCATTTTTAGGAGTAAATCAATAGAACAACCAAATTATATGCAATTTTTCTTGTCAACGTCCACAAGGTTGGAATAGAGATCCAAATATGCAAGAATTGATAGCTTCCTAGATTTGTAGAAATAAGCCTTGAATTTTTTTTGTTTGAGTGATAGAGATTGGTAAGTTGATTCCATAACAGAATGTAAATGAACAAGTGGTTAGAGGATTTTTTTGCTCTGATATTCAATCCTTACAATTCATTTAGTAAACAGACATAGGACCCATGAATTGATTTTAGCCTTTGGCATATTAGAGCAACTTGGGACAACAACCTTGAAGAAAAAATGCTAGAAAAATGGTTTATAAGGAATGAGATTCATTCCATCCCTTAAAATTTTAAGCTCAACCAATTCTGACTGCAAACAAAACAATCCTGGTAAGTTGGAATGTTCGTCTTTCGACATCCCCAAGTTTTCTCTACTTGTTTTCATGTATTCTATGCGTAATGTTGAGTTTTGAATGTTTTTATTTGATTTGTGCGTAATGTGCATATCTTTTCTTTAATGTTGAGTTTTAAATGTTTGAATGTGTGTAATTCTGTTTCTTCCTAGTAGATTTGAATCATAAATACACTTTGATCCTTAAGCTAAGGTTTCTTAGCGATTTTAGGCATCTCCCATTTATGTGATGTAGGCAGAGGTGAAACGGTAAGAATACATGCTAACATCTTTATCTACCTATTTAACAAAACTTTTATTTTTTTTGACTGAAATTTGATGCTAACTGTTTTATTCTTTGATATTGATATGTTCAGACTGGATTATTGCTTTCAACCACCAGGATTACAAATTCCAAATAGTTATATAGTCATCGCATAGTACATATTTCTGCCTGCTTTTTACGTACTGTGATTTAATAGAGAATATTTTCATATGTGTGAACTAACAACATTTTGTGCAAATTTTCCATTTTTCTTCTTTGGGCACCACTTCTTTAATGCTAATAATGATATTAAAATCACTTCATGCTAGTAGTTATCTGGATCATTAGCTTTCCTTAAGAGGGAAAATCGTTCTATATTCTTTAATGCTATTAATGCTATTTTTTTTTTGTTAATTTAGTAGTGCCTTGCTATTTTCTATTTATCTTTGAAAAGCAGGTTACAGAGATAGAAAGTTTGTAGCCTCACCCTGCCCATAGGAAACCAGGTCTGTTGGCCACCTTAATGCGTTAAAAGCCATCCAAAATTGAAAAAGTTTCATTCGAATTCTTGTTTCATATGCTTTTTGACTATTTAATCAATTATCAAAATAACTGTTTGGACCTATAGTCCTTTGCATATAACCAAAATTCATGCTATTGACGAAACTAAACTCCTATCCATCTGAAGATTCAATTGGGGCAGGATCCTTTGCAGTGGACCCTGGCATATCAGCTTGTTGGAGTAATTGAATTTGCTTCTCCATTCTTCCAATACGATCATCAATTCTGCCGATGCGGTCAGCAGCTTGGTACTGAGTAACCTTGATGTGTTGCAACTGATTATCAATATCTTGCAGTAGATCTAACTCCTTTGGTTCTGGATTCTCTTTAGTAGGATGAAAACTTTGCATTGCCTTGGCTATCAGACATTTAACTATCCAATACGTGTGGACTGTTTTATTAAAAAGAGATAGGTGGCCTCTAGTATTGCCGAGATCAGTCACAAAATCCAGAATCTCTGCTTCTGCATCGCTGTCTTCCTCATTTTCCTGGATTTCTCTCTCCCAACCATGTATTTCCTGTCTGACCTGTGATGAATTTCCAAGTGAATAGGTGGTGGATAGGTTCAGTAACACCTCTTCCTTTGTCTTCCTCCCTCTTTTCCTATTCTTCTCTGCTGGTTGCACCATCTTTTGTTTCCCTTTATCAGTTGTATGGGTTGACGAATTTCTTGTTTGCCTCTTGACCATTGTGAGCTGGGTTATAGCTAGCCTGTGCCCTGGAATGATAGCAATCAAATAATAAAGGGAAATAACAATTAAAATTTGTAAGTTGATGCCCATGACAGCTTTTGGACAGTTTTGAAGCTTCTCGACATTAATATGAATCCACTGAGTTCAAATATGATAAGGAACCCAGTGAAAAACCAAGCACCTATGAACAAATGTTGCATGACCAAGAGTGTTTGGAAGGCGACGAGGTTGAGACAACATATGATAAGGAACCCAGTGAAAAACCAAGCACCTACAAAAAAAAGTTGCATGACCAAGACTGTTTGGACGAGGAGGAGGTTGAGACAACATATGACCAAGAATATAGAGGATGCCTAGACCCGTAACCCCCAGTAATAACTCCTATGAGTTTTAACCAAATTACTAAAACTTCCCCAACTATAAGACCCTAGGCTGAACAACGCTTTCACCAAAACACTGAATTTGTTGACCTTGACAGTAAAACTTAAATTCACAACCAGAAAGCAGAAAATGTAGTTGGAACCTTGTAAATTGCAATAGACCTTCCTATTGATGTTATGGGTATCGAAATAAACCACCATGCAACCTCTGGTTTTGACAATTAAACTAGGATGACGCCGCCTACTCTCGGGCATAAGGTTATTGGACTTGTTAAAGCAAGGATCACAGAAGCAGGGCTCCACCACTGGTAACTGAAATAACATAGACCATACAAGACAACTATTGCAAGGATTTCCTGACTTGTTCCTAACCAGATACATTTCCCCAATTTTGATGATGATCATGGATTTAGGGAGGAAAATTACATACCCCAGTAGAAATAGGAACCTGGTGCTAATGGAGACCGCTACCGTCCTTGTACTCCACTGTGCATAAGCTGTAATGGATGTTTCACTGCCTCTGTTATTCCTTAAACTGGTTCGAAACCGTTTTGCGGGGTTAATGTTTCCCTCTCCACTCTCTGACAATACAGGTTTTCTTTCCCTTTCTGGCGGCACTACCTTATCTGTCACGCACCTCCATAATATCTCACATACTGGGTTCATTAATTTGCATGAAGTGGATTGGCCACTTGGCCAATTTTCTTACCGGCGGCCACCGTTTAATCATCACCCCGATTGGGGGAATGCTATTAATGCTATTGAAATCTCTTCATGCTAGTAGTTATTTAGGTCATTGGCTTTGCTGAAGAGGGAAAAGAGTTCCAATATAGAATATATAATATTGGGAAGTAAAACCTATGGTGTTGGGGCTTCTATGCCCATTGCTCCATGACTAATTTCAATGAAAGAAACAAATAAACATTACTACAGGGACTACCGGCTATATGCCACACTTTTTTTCTCAACTCTGATCACAAACATATTAGAATATAAAGTTAAATGATCTTACATTAAGCATCACTTCTATTTTTAATAAATTATCTTACATTAAGCATCACGTCTCTTTTTAAAGGTTCACAATAGAACAAGTAAAAAAAAAATATTACTTGTAATTGTTAGTAAGGGGATACACATATTCCTTTCTTTGTGAATAAAATCCAGACCATTTTTTTAATTAAAAATTAACAATATTATTATTTTTAAATTTAGGAAAAGATTGTGGGAAAATAAAGAGAGGGAAATTTTTTAACGATATTATGATGTTATAAGGAGGTAATTAATAACCATTTTATTGAAGAGCTCTCTAGATTATCCACAATGTTATAGAACATTTATTGACGTTTCGAATCCCAACAGAGATCCGATTTGAAAACCAAAATTATATCTCTGTCTTGACTAGTGTTAAGAAGAAAATGAAAATTTCCATGTTTAAAGCTAATTCTCATGAGCTTCATAGTGAAACTGGACATTGGTCAATTCCCAAAACGCTATGGGATGGAAAAAATTGTCACTTTGTTATGCTAAAAAGGTTGAATATGTAAAGCACTTTCTCTTAGATTGTCCATCTTATACTCACATCCGATCTAATTGTTGAAATATTTGTCACACTACCAACCTTTTTGAACTTTTAAGTCAACAAAAATATAGTGATCCGAGGATGCTTCTCTCGCTTCTCTTTGAGTATAAGATTAAAATGTTAAAGAATTTTGATTAATCTCTTACATTCTTAAGGTCCAACAGAACATATAGATATTAGTAGATTTCAATCGTCATCATCATCATCATTAATTATTTTTTCTTCTTGTCCCCGATGGTGAGCGAAGTGTTCAACCCAAAAATCAGACATTTCAACTCCTTATCACAAATTTTTATCAAAAAACTACTTCTACACTATGACTCAGAATTATAGAAATCTACATTCAAACAAAAATTATATATATATATATATATATATATATATATATTTTTTTTTTTTAATTAAATTTATATTTAAAATATTATTTTTCCTTATTGAAAATCCTAATATTTTATTAAAAACAAGGTGGGTTGTGGAGGCAGCAAGTCCCTGCCTTGAGTGGACTGGCCCGCAACCGGTATTCGTAACTAACAGTAGATAATGTGACCCAATGTAGACAATGGTGGAACATTCTTTGATGCATAAAAATTCACACCGACGCTCTAAACCAAACCCGTAGAATACACTGTCACTGGGTATCTGGTTGTAAGTCAAAGTTGCAATAAAGGTAGATGACACTAGTGAACCAACAACAGTGGATCTTATTAAAGAAATTCCAGTTCGTGTGGCTTACCATGACTCCCATAATAGTCTCAAAAGCTGCTTGCTGAAGTCTCAAATTCCCTAGTTTTCATTTCTATGATGGCACAAGTTCAAGTGCAACAAGGGCTAGTTAACAAGAAAAAGGACCGTCACTCTCGTTCTCTATCTTCGAGTCTTGGTTAAGTTCATTTCTCTCTCGACTCTAGGAGTTGATACTACATTACATGTAGCAATAAATGTCCGGGGACATAGACAACCTTAAGAGGGATTTGATAAATGAAAGTATGTATACCGTTCAGGACAAAGCTAGGGATGAAAGGTCAGAACCTAGAGAACGCATTTGGGTCAAGACTATAACACGCGCTATCCGGATTCCCCTACCTTGACACACTCACTCGCTTCTTGAGAACTTGATTGGAACATAGTAATATGGCTCTAATTACACCACTTGACTGGAAGAACGACTTGGTATAATCGCTAGGATTTAAATCAATATGAAATCGGTTAGTTTGAATGTCTGAAAATATACTGTACAAGAGGTCATCCACCAAGAAAAAAGAAAGGGTAGAATCAATGTCATAGAAATCGAATACATCAGAATCAACATTATCTTATTCGTTTGCAACGATAGGACTCAAAAGAATCATGATTCGGTAAATCTATCCAACCTCGCAATGTGGAAAACCTTATCATAATGTTACATTACAGTGCAATTTATCCAATGTAGTAATTCGACATTGAAAAATTAGTCAACCACATTTACTAATATTTTTTATTATGTTTGATAGTCAACAATATTCAAGTTTGGTTAGACATAATATCCTTTTAATACTATTAATTAATGTTAATAATCAAACACGGTCAACCACCTTAGTCAGACATTGTCAACCATAAAGGTCAACCAAGCCTTCTATGGTTAACCATGATTAACCATGGTAAATCATGGGGAACCAACCATGGCCAACCATGATAAATGATAGTCAACTAAGGTTAACCATGGTCACCCAAGGTCATCCAAGATCAACATGGTTATAATGGTCAACCAAGGTCAGCCATGATTAATTATTGTCCACCAAGATCGACCATGTTCAAACATGGTCATCTAAGGTCAACCAATATCAAGCATGGTTAACCTTCATCCACCAAGATCAACAAATATCAACAATGTTAGAATGGTTGAACATGGTCAACCATAGTCAATCTTGGGAAACCACGATCAACCATAGTCAACCATTATGGTCGACCATGATAAACCATAATGGTCAATCAATATCTATATGGTTAGAATAGTCGAACATAGTAAAATAGGATCAACCATGATTAAACGAGATCAATCGTGATCACCTAAGGTAAGCCATGGACAACCAAGATCAACTTGGTTAGAATAGTCAACCATAAATAACCATTATTAATCATAATGGTCATTCAAGATCTCTATTCTTAACATTTACAAACATCATCAACTAATATAAACCATGGTGAGACATGGTCAACCATGATCAACCATGGTTAAAAATGATCATGTAAGATCAACCATGGTCAATCAAGATCAACCATAGTCAACCAAGATGAACATAGTTAGAATGTTCAACATGGTCCATTAATATCAACCATGATCAACTAGGATGAACCATGCTCCACCATGGTCGAGCATGATCCACCATGATTGACGGTGGTTAACCATGATTAACCATGTTGGTCAATCAAGATCTTTATGATTAGAATGGTTGAACATGGTCAACAAAGGTCTATATGGTTGAATATGGTTAACCATAATGGTCAATCAAGTTCTCTATGGTCAACCATCATCAACCATGATCAACCATAGCCAAACATGGTTGATAATGGTTTTTGGTCAGCCATGATGAACTATTTTAAACCATGGTCAAATATTATCAATAATGGTCAACAATTTTCAATGAGAATATCCCAGCAACAACCGTTCCCCATCAAGGTTAACTATTTTCAACCATGGTCAATTATGGTCAACCATTGTCAATTGTGTTTGAATATGGTCAACCGTGGGAAAACATGGTTTACCATGGCGGAATATCATCAACCAGGATAATGGTTTCTATAACTAACCATGGTTAACCTTGATTAACCATGATCAAGAATGGTCATCTTTAATAAACCATTGTCAACCTAGAACATTTCATGCTCTACCAAATCCTTATTGCAAACCATGGTGTACCATGGTTAGAAAAGTCAAACATGTTCAATCAAGGACTTTATGGTTGAATATGGTCAACCATAGTAGTCAATCAATATCTCTATGGTTGAATATGGTCAATAATGTTTGACTCTCTTCAACCATAGTCAACCCCATCAACCATCTCAACCATTAATGTAGCAATTTTTGTAAAATTAATGTACCATTAACATTAGCATTAATATAAGATTGACATTGGTTAACCTTGTCAATGTTGATGAACCTCATCAACCCTCATCAACCATGGTTAATAATTCCATCCCACGCACATTGATTGTAACTAGCACAATGACATTTGCTAATGTGGCTGATATATGTCAATTGACAACATTTTCTATATTAATATGCCAATCGACATATGAAAATGATGTTATATCTTAAACTTTTGTGATCCATATTGATAATGAAGGAGTCTTTCGAATTAATCGCATTTCTAGGATTTGGTCAACATTTCGAACCATCTAACAAAATTGATGTCGAATGATATATATCAATGACATTAGTAAATTTATTTGCACTAGTGTGTGTGTGTGTGTGTGTGTGTGTGTATATAGATATAGATATAGATATAGATATAGATATATATATATATATATATATATATATATATATATATATATATATATATATGGAGAGAGGGAGAGAGAGGGAGAGAGAGAGAGAGATTAATTGGGAACTATCGAGGGATGAGAGGGGTGAATTTTTTTTTCAAATTTTCACTCTAAAATAAGTTTGCACCTTAAGAATTTTGATCCATTTAGAAATATTCTAGATCCATGTTTAAAATAAATTTATATTGTTTGTATTATAGATTTTACTCTATGATTTATATTTGCAACATAATTTCAATGAAACACTATCTCAATTCTGATTGTCATGTTTTTAAAGTTATTTTGTAATATTCCATTCTTTTTGCCATAGAGAATCATGTCGAGGTACCCATTTGAACATTAAGAATTACGTTTATTTGTTTTTTATGGAATTTTAAATGTAAGAGTGCTTTTGATTACGAACAGGTGATGCTATAAAATCAACAAGTCCTCTACTAGGTGGATTAGATGAACGAAGCGAGGCTTCATATAAATATACATATGGTTTCAAAAATTCCTAGTAAAAAATATATATTTGTAATTCCAAAAAATAACATTAATGGAAAGTCAACCATTTCACTAAAACTTGCGCTCATTATAGGAAATTTCTGCCTAAAAGTTCCCTTGAAATTTTCATGTAATTTCTATGTCATAATATGTAAAAAAATCAAAATGATTTAAATTTAGAAAGAGGTACATGTAAATATTTTGGAGGGGAAATAAGAAAAACTATTTTTTTTTTAAATTTTTTTTTTTGGCTTATCTCCTTATAGGTTTACTAAAATTTTAAGTTTAGACACTCATTAGATGCGGAATTAAATTCCACATCCAAAGAGTACACATTATGTATACTTTTGAGAAGACACACCTTGATAAAAATTGCAGATACATTAAAAGCATGTGTTTTAATGCCTTTTTAATGTATCTACATTTTTTTTTTTATCAATGCAGGTCTTATCAAAAGTATGCATAATTGGTACTATTTGGATGTGGAATTTAATTCTGCATCTAATGACTATCTAAAATTGAAATTTGAGTAAACCTATAAGGAGATAAGCTAAAAATATAATTAAAAAACATGGTTTTCTTGTTTTCCCTCCAAAATTCATAACACTTATTTTATTATTTTTCCTTAGGATGCCACTTTTAAACTGAAATTTCCTCTAATGCATATCTCAAACAATCAATAAATTATTTTTATGAAAAATTGTGTAGCAAAGTCGATAACATGTTATTCATTTCAAAATTCTATGCCAGTTTACAAGAAAGAGGTATGAATAAAATCCCTCCCATAAGGAGAAACAATTAGGTTGATTAAATCAAAATTTCAATTTAAAAATATCTTAGATTTTTGATAGAAAATTATATATATATATATATCTTAGTTTGAATTAAATATAATATTAAAAAATATTAAAAATGAATTTAAAAATAATCAATTTTAGTTTTTTTTTTATATTTTAATCCTTGATATGAGTGATAAATAATGAATTTAAATATGAAAATTTTAAATAAATTTCAAGAAAAATATGAATTATTGTTTAAATGAATTTCAAGAAAAAATTCAAGAAACTTTCAGAAACAATATTTTAAAATTCATTTAAAGAAAAATTTCAATGAATTTCATATATATTCTAAATACTGAATTTCAATAAAAATTTCAAGAAACTTTCATATATTCTAAATAATGAATTTCAAGAAATTTTCATATATATTCTAAAAAATGAATTTCGAGAAAAATTTCAAGAAACAATATTTTGAAATGAATGCCATATATATTATAAATAATGAATTTAAGAAAAATTTCAATAAACATTCATATATATTCTAAATAAACAATATTTTGAAATGAATTTCATGAAAGATTTCAATTAATTTCATATATATTCTACATAATGAATTTCAAGAAAAATATCAATAAAATTTCATATATATTCTAAATAAATGATGAATTTCAAGAAAAAATTGAAGAAACTTTCATATATATTTTAAATTATGAATTTCAAGAAACTTTGATATATGTTCTAAGTAATGAATTTTAATATGAAAATTTTAAATGAATTTCAAGAAAAATTTCAAAAAACTTTTAGAAATAAAAATTTCAAGAAACTTTCATATATATTCTAAATAATGAATTTTAATGTAAATTTTTTAAATGAATTTTAAGAAAAATATGAATTATTTTTTAAATGAATTTCAAGAAACTTTCATATATATATTCTAAATAATCAATTTCAATATGAATTTTTTAAGTCAATTTTAAGAAAAAATTCTAGAAACATATGGATTAATTTTTAAATGAATCTCAAAATTCTAAATAATGAATTTCAATATGAGTATTTTAAATTAACTTCAAGAAAAATATGAATTATTTTTTAAACAAATTTCAAGAAACTTTCAGAGACAAAAATTTCAAGAAACTCTTATATATATTCTAAATAATGAATTTCAATATGAAAATTTTAAATGAATTTCAAGAAAAATATGAATTATTGTTTAAATGAGTTTCGAGAAAAATTCTTTCATATAGAAATATGATTTTTTAAAATGAATTTCAAGAAAAAATTCAAGAAACATATGAACTATTTTTTAAATGAATATCAAGATTATAAATAATGAATTCAATTTAAATTTTTTAAATGAATTTCAAGAAAAATATGAATTATTTTTTAAATGAATTTCAATAAAAATTTCAAGAAACTTTCATATATATTCTAAATAGTGAATTTTAATATGAAATTTTTAAATGAATTTCAAGAAAATTATTTCATATATATTCTAAATAATGAATTTCAATATGAATTTTTAAAATGAATTTCAAGAAAAATTTCAAGAAATATTAAACAACAATATTTTCAAATTCTTTTCAAGAAAAAATTCAATGAATTTAATATATATTATAAATAATGAATTTCATTAAAAATTTCAAGAAACTTTCATATATATTCTAATAATGAATTTCAGAAAAAATTTCAAGAAACTTTCATATATATTCTAAATAATGAATTTCTAGAAATTTTTGAATAAACTTTCATATATATTCTAAATAATGAATTTCAAGAAACTTTCATATATATTCTAAATTTTAGTATATATTGTAAATAATGAATTTCAATATGAATTTTCTAAATGAATTTAAAGAAACATATGCATTATATTTAAATGAATTTCAAGAAAATTTTCAAGAAACTTTCAGAAACAATATTTTGAAATTCATTTAAAGAAAAATTTCAATTAATTTCATATATATTGTAAATAATTAATTTCAATAAAAATTTCAAGAAACTTTCATATATATTTTAAATAATTAATTTAAAAAAAAATTCAAGAAACTTTCATATATATTCTAAGTAATGAATTCCTAGAAAAAATTCAAGAAAATTTACAATATATTCTAAATAATGAATTTTAAGAAACATTTCAAGAAAATTTCATATATATTCTAAGTTCTCATATATATTCTAAATAATTAATTTCAATATGAACATATGAATGATTTTTAAAATAAATTTTAAGAAAAAATTATAGAAATATATGAATTATTTTTTAAATGAATTTCAAAAATAATTTCAAGAAACTTTTATATATATTCTAAGTAATAAATTTCAAAAAACTTTCATATATATTCTAAAGAATGAATTTCAAGAAACTTTTATATATATTCTAGATTTTCATATATATTATAAATAATGAATTTCAATATGAATTTCAAGAAAAAATTCAAGAAACATATGAATTATTTTTGAAATGAATTTGAAGAAAAATTTCAAGAAAATTTCATATATATTCTAAATAATGAATTTCAAGAAACTTTCATATATATTCCAAATAATGAATTTCAAGAAAATTCTCAACAAACATTTGAATTATTTTTTAAATGAATCTCAAGAAAAATTTCAAAAACTTTTAGAAATAGTATTTTGAAATTCATTTGAAGAAAAATTTCAGTGACTTTAATATATATTCTAAATAATGAATTTCGATAAAAATTTCAAAAAACATTTCAAGAAAACTGTCATGAAACTTTCGTATATATTCTAAATTTTCATATATATTCTAAATAATGAATTTCAATATGAATTTTTTAAATGAATTTCAAGAAACATATAATTATTTTTTAAATAAATTTCAAGAAAAATTTCAATGAATTTCATATATATTCTAAATAATGAATTTCAATAAAAATTTCAAGAAACTTTCATATATATTCTAAGAAATGAATTTCAAGAAACTTTCATATATATTCTAAATAATAAATTTCAATATGAATTTTTTAAATGAAGTTCAAGAAATTTTTCAAGAAACATATGAATTATTTTTTAAATGAATTTGAAGAAATATTTCAAGAAACTTTCATACATATTCTAAATAATTAATTTCAAGAAAAATTTCAAAAACTTTCATATATATTGTAAATAATGAATTTCAATATGAATTTTTTAAATGAATTTCAAGAAAAAATTCAAAAAACTTTATGAAACAATATTTTGAAATTCATTTCAATAAAAATTTCAATGAATTTCATATATATTTTAAATAATGAATTTCAAGAAAAATTTGAAGAAAATTTCACATATATATTCCAAATAATGAGTTAAAAAAAATTAATAAACATCATATATATTCTAAATAATGAATTTCCAGAAAATTTTTAGGAAACTTTCATTTATATTCTAAATAATGAATTTAAAGAAAAGTTTCAAGAAACTTTCATATAAATTCTAAATAATGAATTTCAAGAGATTTTGATATATATTCTAAATAATATATTCTATGAATTTCAAGAAAAATATGAATTATTTTTTAAATGAATTTCAAGAAACTTTTAGAAACAAAATTTTCAAGAAACTTTTATATATATTCTAAAAAATGAATTTCAACATGAATTTTTTAAATAAATATCAAGAAAAAAAACAATATATAAATTATTTTTCAAATGAATTTCAAGATTCTAAATAATGAATCTTTTAAATGAATTTTAAGAAAAATATGAATTAATTTTTAAATGAATTTCAAGAAACTTTGAGAAACAAATATTTCAAGAAATTTTCATATATATTCTAAATAAAGAATTTTAATATGATTTTTTTAAATGAATTTCAAGAAAAAATTCAACAAACATATGAATTATTTTTTGAATAAATTTCAAGATTATAAATAATGAATTTCAATTTAAAATTTTTAAATGAATTTCAAGAAAAAATATGAATTATTTTTTAAATGAATTTCAAGAAAATTTTCAAGAACCTTTCATATATTCTAAATAATGAATTTCAATATGAATTTTAAGAAAAATTCTTTCATATATATTCTAAATAATAAATTTCAATATGATTTTTTTTAATGAATTTCAAAAAAAATTTCAAGAAACATATGAATTATTTTTTAAATGAATTTCAAAAAACTTTCAAATACAATATTTTGAAATTCATTTTAAGAAAAATTTCAATGAATTTCGTATATATTATAAATAATAAATTTCATTAAAAATTTCCTGAAACTTTTAGATATATTCTAAATAATGAATTTCAAGAAACTTTCATATATATTCTAAATCATGAATTTGTAGAAAATTTCAGGAAGCTTTTATATATATTCTAAATAATGAATTTCAAGAAACATTTATATATATTCTAAATTTTCATATATATTCTAAAAAATGAATTTCAATATGAATTTTTTAAATGAATTTCAAGAAAAGTTTCAAGAAACATATGAATTATTTTTCAAATGAATTTCAAGAAAAAATTCAAAAAACTTTGATATATATTCTAAATAATGAATTTCAAGAAAACATTCAAGAAACTTTCATATATATTCTAAATTTTCATATATATATATATATATATTCTAAATAATGAATTTCAATATGAACTTTTTAAATAAATTTCAAGAAACATATGAATTAATTTTTAAATGAATTTCAAGAAAAAATTCAAGAAACATATGAATTATTTTTTAAATTAATTTCAAGAAACTCTTAGAAACAAAAATGTCAAGAAACTTGCATATATATTCTAAATAATGAATTTCAATATGAATTTCTAAAGTTAATTTCAAGAAAAATATGAATTATTTTTTAAATGAATTTTCAGAAACTTTCAAAAACAAAAATTTCAAGAAAAATTCATATATATTCTAAATAATGAATTTCAATATGATGTTTTTAAATTAATTTCATGAAAAATTTTAAGAAACATATGAATTATTTTTTAAATGAATTTCAATATGAATTTTTTAAATGAATTTCAAGAAACATGCAGGAACAAAAAATTTCAAGAAACTTTCATATACATTCTAAATAATGAATTTAAATATTTTAAATGAATTTGAAGAAAAAATATTTCATATTCTTAATAGTGAATTTCAATATGATTTTTTTAAATGAATTTCAAGATTCTAAATAATGAATTTAAATATGAAAATTTTAAATGAATTTCAAGAAAAAATTCAAGAAACTTTTATAAACAAAAATTTCAAGAAATGAATTTCAATATGAATTATTTAAATGAATTTCAAGAAACATTCTTTCATATTTATTCTATGTCTGTTAACACTGACAAAACAAAAGTTATGATTATCAAATCCAAGAAGTACACTTATGCTAATTTTATGTATGGCAATAGTAACTTGGAGGAAGTGTCTTCTTACAAGTACCTAGGAATTGATATTCATCACAAGCTCAACTGGAACTATAGCATTCAGAAAATGATTAATGGGGGGTGGAAAACTTATTTTGGCCTTGAAAATAATTGTAAAATGGAAAACCTCATAATGTGGGATAGAAAGAAGTTCCTCTTTGAAACTTTAGTCAATCCTGTTATCTTATATGGATGTGAGGTTTGGGGTTGCAGCATTTCTAGAGAATCCTGGAGAAAGATTGAGCAAATCCAGAAGTGTTTTGTAACTTATAACCTTAAAATTAAAAGCAATACACCCTATCCTTTTCTTCTTATAGAAGTGGGTATTACCCCTATCGAGAGCCTAGCTATGACTAGGCTTCTTTTGTACAAGCACAAGCTCAATAGCATAAGAGACCATAGACTTCCTAAGCTAGCTTTAAATTCTAGCCAAAACCACCTAAGGATTAAACGAGGTTGGTATAAAGACACCAGGACTTGGTTAAACCAGTGGGAGATCGACGAGAATGTTGCATTGCAAAACATTAATAACATTAAAAAAATTGTTACTTCTAAGTTCAAAGAAAAAATGTGGTGTGAGAAAGATCTAGCAGCTAAAAGAAAATTAAGATATTATAAGGAGGTCATTAACCCCACCCTAGAAGATCAAAAGTATCTCTCTATTTTAACTAGCTCAAAGAAGAAAATTAATATAGCCAAGATTAGAACGAACTCTCATGAGCTCCATAGTGAAACAGGTCGTTGGACAGTTCCTAAAACACCATGGATGGAAAGGATCTTCCATTTCTGTGAGAATATGAACATTGAGGATGAAAATCACTTCCTTTTAGAGTGCCCCGAGTACAACCACATTAGAGCTCAATTTCATAATCTTTGTTGCAATAATGACCTTCCTAGCCTTTTAAGATGTCAAAATTATAGTGAGCTCTGGAGGCTCTCCAAGCTTTTTGAGCATAGGAATAAAATCTTAAATCAAACTAAATAACTCTTTTCTTTAGGTCTGATAGACCAAAGATTGGTCTGAGTGGACGTTAACCATCATCATCATCATCATCTAGATAATGAATTTCAATATGAATTTTTTAAATGAATTTCAAGAAACATATGAATTATTTTTAAAATGAATTTCAAGATTATAAATAATGAAATTTAATATGAATTTTTTAAATGAATTTAAAGAAAACTATGAATTATTTTTTAAATGATTTTCAAGAAAAGTTTCAAGAAATTTTTAGAAACAAAAAATTCAAAAAACTTTCATATATATTCTAAATAATGAATTTTAATATAAATTTTTTAAATGAATTTCAAGAAAAAATATTTCATATATATTCTAAATAATGAATTTAAATATAAATTTTTAAAATAAATTTCAAGAAATATTTCAAAAACATAAGAATTATTTTTTAAATGAATTTAAAGAAAAATTTCAAGAAACATCCAAAACAATATTTTGAAATTCATTTCAAGAAAAATTTCAATAAATTTCAAATATAATTTTTTTAAATGAATTTAAAAATCAAATTCAAGAAGCATATGAATTATTTTTTAAATGAATCTAGAGAAAAATTTCAAGAAACTTTCAGAAACAATATTTTGAAATTCATTTCAAGAAAAAATTCAATGAATTTCATATATATTCTAAATAATAAGTTTTTAGAAAAATTTCAAGAACTTTCATATATATTCTAAATAACAAATTTCAAGAAACTTTCATATATATTCTATATTTTCATATATACTCTAAATAATGAATTTCAATATGAATTTTTAAAATAAATTTCAAGAAAATTTTTAAGAAACATATGAAATATTTTTTAGATGAATTTCAAGAAAAATATGAATTATTTTTTAAATTAATTTGAAGAAACTTTCATATACATTCTAAATAATGAATTTCAATATGAATTTTTTAAATGAATTTTAAGAAAAAATATTTTATAAATATTCTAATTAATGAATTTCAATACGAATTTTTTAAATGAATTTCAAGAAAATTTCAAGAAACATATGAATTATTTTTTAAATGAATTTCAAGATTCTAAATCATGAATTTCAATATGAATTTTTTAACTGAATCAAGAAAAGTATGAATTATTTTTTAAATGAATTTCAAGAAACTTTCAGAAATAAACATTTCAAGAAACTTTCATATATATTATAAATAATGAATTTAAAAATGATTTTTTTAAATGAATTTGAAGAAAAGTTCTTTCATAGATATTCTAAATAATGAATTTCAATATGAATTTTTTAAATGAATTTCAAGAAAAATATGAGTTATTGTTTAAACGAATTTCAAGAAAGATTTCAAGAAACTTTCATATATATTCTAAATAATGAATTTCAATATGAATTATTTGAATGAACTTGTGATTAATGTTGTTTCAATGGTCAAGAAATTTGAAGTAACAATAGTAAGGAAAAATATTCAATTTTATTACACTCTTGGGAAGTATGATTAACCGTAGAGACAACATTGATCACTGTGTTGTAGTGGAACAAAATGTTGGGTTGTTATTGTGAAATTGGGGGAATGTAGCAGAGTTTAGGTAACTTAGAGGAGAGCTCTATTGAGATGGTGGGTTGTAGAGAGATGCCAAGGGTGTGTCTGTGTAGAAATGAAATCTAAGAGCTGAGATGATAATGTATGAGGGTTGAGAAATGAGTTAAGTATGAATTATTGTGGAATGAAAAAAGTGAGGAGATGATGAAGGAGCATCGGAATTAGCCAGCAATGTGAAAATCTGTTCACATGTTGTGGCCAGACAGAGTGAATTTCATTGACTGTTTGATCAAATTTAGTTTTACTGAGGAGGTCAATTTCTCAAATAGTTTGTTATTATTGTAATAAGTGAAACTGTCTTATTTAGATTTAGTGATAAGATTTGTTAAAAAGGTGTAACCGAGAGTTAAGAAATAGGAGATTCTGTTAAGATATTTGTTGTGTAACCAGCTCCAAAAATAGAAGAAAAGAGATATCAACGCCTTAGAAATGAGCCACTTCGAGGGGGCAACCTCCAATACATTACATAAATGAAAAATTCTTGGATGATACAATTTACAAAACCTCCTTTCTATATATAGGGGTCCAT
This sequence comes from Pinus albicaulis, assembly GCA_034641835.2. Taxonomy (NCBI): domain Eukaryota; kingdom Viridiplantae; phylum Streptophyta; class Pinopsida; order Pinales; family Pinaceae; genus Pinus; species Pinus albicaulis. The sequence continues at coordinate 264,344,115 of CM076582.1, read as the reverse complement.
GGGGCCATAATGTAATCCTAGTGGGCCACAATGTAATCCTAGCCGACCTAACAATAATAATTTAAGGGCACAATAATAACAAAATGGGGGTTACAAGGGTACAATAATAACAATAAGGGAGTTACACTAACAATAATAAGGGACTATACTAGTGATATAGGGACCTAACATGCCCCTCTCCTTCAAAAAAGTGTTGTCCTCAATGCTTGAGTAGCTCCGGGTGCTTCTGTATAAAATTCTCATCCTCCCATGTAGAATCTTCAGTGGGTAAGTTCTTCCACTTGATGAGATACTACGAAATTGATCGATTCTGTAGCTGTCGAGTTCTTGTTTCCGTGACCGCTTCAGGTTCCAATATGATTTTTCCTTCCTCATCAAGTTCTGGCAATATTGTTTGAACAGGAAGATTTTCACCTATAACCTTCTTTAAGCATGAAACATGGAAAACTGGATGCACTCGTGAAGATGCATGAAGCTCCAATTTGTATGCCATAGTACCAATCTTTTGCAACACCTTGTAAGGACCACAGTACTTTGGGGATAATTTATTATCCTTCTTAGCTTGCTTGAGGGACATTTGTTTGTATGGTTGCAGCCGTAAAAATACCCAATCTCCTACATCAAAATGGTTCCAACTAAATGTATCAGATGTACTAGGATCTTGCTGCAACTTTTGAATGAGTGTCCATACATATTTGTCCTTCTTCCATTCATCTCTTGCTTCAGTTATCCAATCTGGTTGGATAATAGAAATGGCACAAAGCAATGCTTCACCTCTTCATTCTTTCTTGAGAGTGCATCTGCAACAACATTAAGCTTTCCTTTTTTGTAGATTATTTCAAATTCATAACCCAACATCTTTGTGACCCATTTTTGCTGCTCTTCTGAAGATAGTCTTTGTTCCAAAAGTGTTTAAGACTATCATGATCAGTTTTTACCTTGAAGTGTCTTCCCATTAGGTAAGTTCTCCATTTCTTTAGTGCATGCAGTATTGCTAACATTTCCTTCTCTTAAATAGGTTTCTGTAAATACTTTCCTTTGATTGGACGACTTTCAAAAGCAATGAGTCTTCCTTCCTGCATTAAAACTGCACCAATTCCATTTCCTGAGGCATCACATTCCACAATAAAGGTTTTTGTGAAGTCTGGCGTAGCTAAGACCGGTGCATAGCACATTGCCTCCTTAATATGTTCAAAGGCCTTAGTTGCTTCAGGAGTCCATGAAAATGCATATTTCTTCAATAATGTTGTTAGAGGTGCTGCTATTCTCCCATAATTCTTAACAAACTTGCGATAATACCCTGTTAACCCGAGAAATCCTCGCAACTTCTTTATGGTTGTGGGGACTTTCCATTCCTTAATAGCTTTAATTTTGTTAGGGTCTACTTTAACACCCTCGTGAGATACAATATGACCCAGATATTCCACCTCTTGTACTCCAAAGAAACATTTGGATTTTTTTGCATATAGTTGTTTCTCCTGCAATAGTTTGAGCACCCTGTCAACATGTTCAACATGATCCTTCCAAGACCTGCTGTAGATTAGTATATCATCAAAAAATACTAGCACAAATTTTCTAAAGAAGGGTTTGAAAATGGAATTCATCAACCCTTGAAATGTAGAAGGTGCATTGGTAAGACCAAAAGGCATGACCAAAAATTCATAATGACCCTCATGCGTTCGAAATGCTATTTTTGGAATATCTTCAGTCTTCATTCTAATTTGATGATATCCTGAACGAAGATCCAACTTGGTAAAATAAATTGCTCCATGTAATTCATCCAATAATTCATCAATCACGGGAATGGGAAATTTGTCTTTAATGGTGAGCTTATTGAGCTCCCTATAATCTAGACACATTCGCCATGATCCATCCTTCTTGTGTACCAAAACTACAGGAGCAGAGAAAGAACTTTGACTAGGTTGAATTATACCCGCCTCTAACATTTCTGCATTCATACGTTCAATTTCGCTCTTTTGGAAGTAAGGATATCTATAAGGCCTGATGTTTGGAGGAACACTTCCTGGAATCAAATGAATAGCATGATCATGATCACGAATAGGTGGGAGTCCTTTGGGAGTTTAAAACACCTTGGAATGATTGTCAAGACTTGTTGGAGATCTACAGAAAGAGATGATTTTGATGTCGGGACTTCTAGAGAGCATAATTGTGCAATTACGCCTCGTTGTTCTTTCTTTAGAAGCTTTGTCATGACATTAGAGCTTATTATCCTTCCTGGCTTCCCTTCAATACCCCGTAATTCGACTTCCTTTCCTTATGAAAAAAATTTCAAGAAAAGTTCTTGAAAATTAAAAGCTACCGTCCCCAAAGATTGTAACCATTGTACTCCTAGTACAACATCAGCACCTCCCATAGGAATGGAAAGCATTGGAATAGTCAATACATATTCCACCATGGTTAGCTTGATATTATGGCATTTTCGAGAGCAATTTATAGTTCCTCCATTTGCAACCATCACTTGACATTCTGGTGCTGGGTATAGGAAACAATTTAATTCCTTGGCTACCTTACAATGAATAAAATTATGGGTGCTACCTGAATCGATCAACACTATTACCTTTTTCTTCTTGATTTGTCCTTTTATCTTGAGAGTTTGAGGAGTGGTAATTCCTGCCAGTGCATTACACGATATGGTCGGATTCATTTCTTCCTCTTCTGGGGCTGGTTCCTGGTGTATATCCTCTTCTTGTTCATTTTCTTCTTCGTCTTCACAATCTATGTAAAATAATTTCTTCTCAGCACACTTATGACCTTTAGTGTATTTTCTATCACAACTGTAGCAAAGCCCTTTTTCTCTTTTTTCTTCCAATTGTTGTGGTGTCAACTTTGTAGGTTGTGGAAATCTAGGCGTAGCAACACTTCCTTCTTTATAGAATTGAGTGGTAGGCTTCCTTGTCGCCATAATTTTACATTCAACTTTTCTTGCCAACCTGAATGCCTTCTCCAATGAATGAGGTTCCAAAACGCGAACTTCATGTTGGATGTTATCCTTTAAAGTGCCTAGGAAGAGATCAATCCTGTGTTCCTCTGTAAGATCAGTTACCCTTATATTCAATTTTTGGAAGTCCTCAATGTGCTGCCCCACTAAACCCTTTTGTTTGAGATTTATCGATTGGGTAAAGAAGGTGTTGCTCTTTGTATCCTCATAATGTGCTATCATTTCCTCCGTAAAAATTGACCAAGTGACAATTTTTTTACGGGAGCAAAGCCATCGATACCATACAAATGTATTTTGTTCTAAATGTAAAGTTGCAATACGTACCTTTTGTGTGTTTTTCACATTATGGAGATCAAAATATTGCTCCATCTGTAGTATCCATGTTACAGGATCCTTTCCATCAAACTTCCTCATATCCATTTTTGGAATATGGTGTTTCTTCCCTCCAACATTAGAGTTTATGAAATCACGATTAACATTTATTTTGTTCTCATCATGAGTTTCCTCTACTATATTTTCACCATTAGGAAACATTTCTTGTATCAACTTTCCCAAACTTTCGATGTCTACTTTTAGATCTTTCTTCATGTTTTCCATGTTGTCTTTCATTTTTCATCAATCTTAGCTTCCATGTCATCCATCTTAGCTTCCATGCCCACTTCCATGCCATCCATCTTAGCTTCCAAACCATTAATCTTAGCTTCCACGCCTTTATTCAAACCATCCATCTTAGTTTCCACGCCCTTCTTCAAAACTTCCATTTCATTTTTTGTTGTTCTTTGCGAGAGCGAAATTTGTTGCACTTGCTCTTGTAATTTTGATATGTCATGTTGCCATTCTTCGTCTTCATGAGTCATAGTAGAGCCTTCTAAAGGCTTAATTGGTGTTTAATTATTTTTAGGGGCCATTTTAGACTCAAATATTGATATCTATTCTACAATAGGCCCTTGCAATCAATTCAACTTGATTCTTCAAACAAGACTTATGCAATTCAGAAAAAAAATACACACCTTTTACTTGCTTTGAGGAGCTTGATATTGAAATTGAATTATCTCTGTGATTTCATCTCTTCAATATCTGAAATTCAGCATTGAAGTAGCCCTCTAAATTCTCTTTTTAATTCCACAGGTCTGACTTGATTTGGATTCTCCAAGACAAAGTTAAGTCCAATCTCCCACAATGACCTAATTATGGACTGGTTCAGTAGAGCGAACTTGTACGACTAGCCACGTGTCACTGTTTCTTCAATTTTCTATAAAATTGATAGCCAAGAAACTACAGTCTGTGCACTTGCGAACACTTTTTACGGCACTCCAATCTGATGCCCAGAGAGAGAGTTATTGAACTTTTCCCACGATCACCTCTTTGAGATGAAATTCAGGAGCCTGAAAAAGCACTACCTTCCACAGATCATATCTCCAAAAATATTGCGAACCAAGCTCTGAAATTTTTTGATAAATTTCCTCAGGATTTCAGCTTTGCACCATATGAATTTTAGATTTTGAACCTTTGTAGAAAAGTTTTTATAGCGAAAATTCCACGATAACCTGTTTAGGAGCCTGAAAAAAAACCTAACTTCCACAGATCATATCTCCGCAAATATTGCGAACCAAGCTCTGAAATTTTTATACAAACTTCCTCAAGATTTCTGCTTCGTACCCTAAAAATTTCAGCTTCTGAAGCTTCGTAGAAAAAAAGTTATAGTGTAAATTCCACGATGACCTGTTTGGAGCAGCGAAACCCTAGAATCCAAAGCTCTGATACCAAATGTTGTGTAACCAGCTCCAAAAATAGAAGAAAAGAGATATCAACGCCTTAGAAATAAGCCACTTCGAGGGGGCAAGCTCCAATACATTACATAAATGAACAATTCTTGGATGATACAATTTACAAAACCTCCTTTCTATATATAGGAGTCCATGGGGCCATAATGTAATCTAGGCCAGGCCTAACAATACTAATTTAAGGGCACAATAATAATAAAATGGGGGTTACAAGGGTTCAATAATAACAATAAGGGGGTTACACTAACAATAATAAGGGACTATACTAGTGATATAGGGACCTAACAATATTTAGGAAAAATAGGGAATTTCTGTTAGCTATTATTAGAAGGATTAATGAGAGAAAAATGGGATGAGCGAGAGATTTAGTGGGGGTTTGGAGTAGAGCGAAAAGCTCAGACTGTTGCTGGACTATATTTTTTTTGGTGTGCAATAGTAGTTATTTTCGTGGGTAATTGGAAAATGTTGAACTCTGTCCTGTTCTATATTATGAATAAATTTAATGTTTATGCCTCAATGTATGATGAGTTTATGAAAATGATGTGTTTTCTTTCCTTCGTGTAATTGTTTGAAATGGTAGCAATCTGCGCATTTTGTTTTAAACTGTAAAAATTTCCCTGATTAAGGCAAATCTGGAATAATTGGATTGTGAGTTGGAACAACTTTTAATACAGAAACTGGATGTAAAACGACTTTACAGAACTTGTGAGTAGATTTGATTAATATATATATTGGGTTTGAAATTGCATCGGGTCTGGAATATTGCATCGACGCTGTGGTAATTGTCGACAGTTGTGGCATTCAAAAATATTGCGACTTGAGACTTCCGATAGATATCGCATCGGAGTGGGGAGAGACTTCCATATCACACTTTATAGCCATAATACCCGGACGTGAAGTATTATAAACATGTTTGAAGGTGAATCGGGTCCGGAGATATCGCATCGGCGTTGTGGAACCGGGCAATAGTCAAGTGACATTCCATCCTGGCAAACTGCGATCGCCGATTGATTCATATCGGTGTATGTTGAAGGTGGAATGTATTGGAGATGCGATATATGTATTGATATCGCATCGGAGTTAATATAAGTGGTGTCATATTGTCCATTGCTGACTTGCGAGTTGGTTTAAACAATCAAATCCACTAGATTTGGAGTTTTTGCGATATAATTGAAATTATTATAAAAGGCATTCAACGCTATTAGAAACGGATTTTAATGTTATAAAGGATGATATCGCATCGGAGGGAGGACTGAATTTTTATTAACAGGCTTTGGTTCCGTTATATATATCAAAGGGAGGTTATTGATTACGAGAATCCATTGTGGGTGTTAACTAAAGACTCCATAGCTGCTGCTGCGTCAAATTTTTGGTATCAGAGCAGAAGAAAGGGATATTTGCAGCGAAAATGCCACCGAGAAGGGGAATTGGTCGAGGAAGACCAGAACGAAATGTAGTTCTGTTGGAAGAAGTGCGGAATTTGCGTGCACGAATGGAGACAATGGAGACAGCCCAAAGAAGAGCGCCTGATGATGGAGCTGAAAGTTCTTCAGAAGAATCTGATGCAGATGTGGAAGTAGAAGAAGACAATGAAAATGTCAAATTCATCAAGATGCTGGCAAAGGTTGGAAGAAAACCTAAGATGGAGATTCCTATGTATGAAGGGAGTCTGAATGCAGAGGAGCTTATGGATTGGATCAGATCCATAGATCAGTACTTTGACTATGAAGAGGTTGAGGAGAATAAGAAGGTAAAGTTTGTAGTCCCTAGATTGAAAGGTCATGCAGCCATCTGGTGGGACGAGGTACAGACATCAAGAACGAGAAAAGGGAAATCTAAGATCAAGCAGTGGGATAAAATGGTAAGTAAACTGAAAGCCAAGTTTTTGCCTAAAGACTATCATTTGAATCTTTTCAAGCAAATGCAAAATCTGAAGCAGAAAGGGATGTCTGTTTAGGAGTACACAGAAGAATTTTATAGATTGAGTATCAGAATAGGGCATGTGGAAGATGATTTGGAGAAAATAGCTAGATATTTAAATGGGCTAAGGTATGAAATACAAGATGAGATTAGCCTGTTAAGTCTAAAAACTGTTGAGGATGCTTATCAAGCAAGTCTGAAGGCAGAAGAGAAAATATTGAGGAGACAGAGTCAAAGGAACAGAGGAAAAAGCTCAGCGAGAGGTAGAGGAGCTGTCAGATCTAGAGGAACACAACATCAGCATGAAGTAGGAAGTTCAAGTGGCAGATCACCACAGACGGGTGAATCTAGTAGAGGAATATTCGCGCCTAGAGGAAGAGGGCGAGGAAGAGATGTTAGATGTTATACCTGTGGAGAATGGGGACACATGTCGAGGGACTGTCCTCATAACAAATTAGAAAGCCAGAGGGGTGCAAATGTGGCTGAGGCAAATCCAGAACCACCTCGACTTGTGGAGAAAGAGGAACCACCTGAAGAAGGTGAATCATTGTTGCTTAGAAGAACTTTGCTTAGATCAGAAAAAAAGACTGGAGAACCTGCGCAAAGGAAAAACTTGTTCAGAACCACATGCAAATCAAAAGGTAAGTGCTGTAAAGTTATAATTGACAGTGGGAGTACTAACAATCTTGTGTCCACAAAGATGGTGGAAAAACTTGGGTTAGCAAGGATGACGCAGCCTGCACCTTACAAAGTATCTTGGCTTCAGAAGGGTCATCAAGTTATTTTGACAGAGCAATGTAATGTGGAAATGCAGATCGACACATACAAAGATGTGATCCTATGTGACATAATGCCCATGGATATATGTCATGTGTTATTGGGGAGACCATGGAAATTTGACCGGAAAGCGATTCACGATGGGAGAAGGAACATGTATACCATAGAGAAGGATGAAATTAAACATATGTTGCTGCCAGTGAAGAATGATGTTGACAAAGAACTACTTGAGAATAATATTATGCTGATAAGTGGCAAAGAACTGCTACAGGAGGTCGATAAAAGCGAGGAGGTGCATTTCGATATCGTAGGGAGGCCCAAGGTAATCTTAACCTCCACAAATTTAAATGATTTGCCTGAAGAAATTCAAACTATGTTAAATAATTTCATGGATATCATCGTGGATGAATTGCCGAATGAATTACCACCGATGAAAAGTGTGAGCCACCATATCGATTTAATACCAGGAGCAAGTCTACCTAATAAAGCTGCATATAGATTAAATCCCCAGGAAAATGCAGAAATTGCAAGGAAAGTATAGGAGCTGATGAACAAGGGGCTGATTCGCGAGAGTCTGAGCCCATGTGCTGTGCCAATGGTACTTAGTCCGAAGAAGGGAGGAGAATGGCGCATGTGCACCGATTCCAGAGCTATCAACAAGATAACAGTCAGGTACATATTTCATTTTCCCATAATGGATGATTTAATGGACTGTTTAAGTGGATCCAGGTACTTTACTAAGATATATCTGGAAAGCGGGTATCATCAGATCAGAATTCGGGAAGGTGATGAATGGAAAAAGGCTTTCAAAACAAATAGTGGACTGTATGAGTGGTTAGTGATGCCTTTTGGGCTCACTAATGCACCCAGCACATTCATGAGACTAATGAACGAGGTCTTGAAAGAATATACAGGTAAATTTGTTGTTGTTTACCTTGATGATATTCTGGTTTTTAGCAAAAGTAAAGAGGAGCATTTGGAACATTTGAAGTTAGTCTTGAAAACTGTACAGAAAAAAAAACTACTAATCAATTTAAAGAAATGTAGTTTCATGAAAGAGGAGCTGGTATATTTGGGATTTGTGATTTCCAAAGAAGGTTTAAAAATGGATCCGGAGAAGGTACAAGCAATCAAGAACTGGCCTACTCCCAGAAGTGTATTTGAGGTAAGAAGTTTTCATGGACTTGCTAGTTTTTACCGAAAATTTATAAAGGGGTTTAGTCAAGTTTGTGCACCAATCCTTGAGACAATCAAGGAGGTCAATCAGCCATTTCGATGGACAGAAGAAGCTGACAGGAACTTTAATCTGTTGAAAAAGAAGATAACAGAAAATCCAATTCTAGCATTGCCAAATTTCGAGAAAGTCTTTCAAGTGGAAACTGATGCAAGTGGAGAAGAAGTTGGTGTGGTGCTAAGCCAAGAGCAAAGGCCGATAGCATATTTCAGCGAGAAGTTAAATGATGTGAAAAAGAAATATTCTTCCTATGAAAAATAATTTTACGCTATTGTGCATGCATTGAAAAAATGGAGGCATTACTTGCTGCCAAAGGAATTCATCTTATATTCAGACAACCATGCTTTGCAGTTTATTAATAATCAGCCAAAGCTAAATCAGAAGCATGCCAAATGGGTGGAATTTCTACAAAAGTTTCACTTTTGTAATAAAGCATAAAAGTGGTAAGTCTAATAAAGTGGCAGATGCATTGAGCAGGGTAAGTTTTCTTCTGCAAGAATTTAAAGTGGGTGTTGTAGGTTTTGATGAAATGATAGAAATGTACAAGGATGATGAGGATTTTAAAGACATCTACACAACAGTTCAGAATCCGGTGAACCATAACATACGTCAATGGATGGACTACCTTATTCAAGGAGGGCTGTTATTTAAAAGAAACAAATTATGTATTCCTAAATGTTCCATGAGAGAGAACATAATTAAGGAAAAGCACAGTGGAGGGTTGTCTGGTCATTTTGGACAAGATAAAACCTTCGCTCAGGTGAATGCTTTTTATTATTGGCCTAAAATGCAAACTGATGTTAAAAAGTTTGTTGAGAAATACAGGGTATGTCAATATGCCAAAGGAAGGAGTCAGAATACAGGTCTATATCAGCCATTGCCCATACCAGATCGACCATGGGATGCAGTGAGTATGGACTTTGTTCTGGGTTTACCAAAAACTCAGAGAGGAAATGATTCTATTTATGTTGTAGTAGACAGATTTTCTAAAATGGCACATTTTATTGCTTGTAAGAAGAATCATGATGCAACATACATAGAAAATTTATTCTTTTCAGAGATTGTAAGATTGCATGGTTTACCTGTAAGCATTGTATCAAATCGTGATACTAAATTTGTAGGGCATTTCTAGAGGACACTTTGGAAGAAGCTGGGGAATAAACTCAGTTTTAGTTCAGCGTACCATCCTCAGAGAGATGGACAAATTGAAGTAGTGAATAGAAGCTTGGGAAATATATTAAGAAGTTTGGTACATCAGAATCCCAAACAGTGGGATTTGGCATTAGCTCAAGCTGAATTTGCTTACAATGATACACCAAACTGAAGCACTGGAATGAGTCCATTTCAGATTGTCTTTGGAATTCATCCGAGAGGAGTATATGAGCTTAGAAACTTGGGAAAGCAGGAATCCAGGAGTGCAAGTGCTGAAGATTTTGTTGAACAAATGCAGAAGCTACAAGAAGAAGTTAAAGGTAAATTACAGGAAAGCAGCAGAAGATACAAGCAAAGAGAAGATCTGAAAAGAAGAGAAAAATAGTTTCAAGTGGGAGATTTAGTCATGGCGTATTTGAGGAAAGAGAGATTTCCTACAAAGACTTATAACAAACTGAAACTGAAGAAGATAAGACCTTGTAAAATCAAAAGAAAATTTTTAGCCAATGCATATGAGATTGAGTTGCCGGAAGGTATCGGAATATCCCCCATTTTTAATGTTGCAGACTTATATCCATTCAGAGAGGCAGAGACCGAATTGCAGAATGAAGTTATAGGAGATGAAGTTCAAATTGTAGATTGGGAGGAACAGGTACCAAAAGCATCCAAGAAGGAAGTGGAAGCTATCTTGGATCAAAGAATGTTCAAGAAAATTCGAGGGCAGGCATATTTCCAATATCTGGTCAAGTGGAAAGAGAAACCAATGGAAGACTCTAGTTGGTTGACAGCAGCTGAATTACAGAGATATGGAATAAACCCTGAAAATTTGAAGGACAAATTTTTTCTTCCCTGGGAGTCTGATGCAGGAGCATCGGAATTAGCCAGAAATGTGAAAATCTGTTCACATGTTGTGGCCAGACAGAGTGAATTTCATTGACTGTTTGATCAAATTTAGTTTTACTGAGGAGGTCGATTTCTCAAATAGTTTTTTATTATTGTAATAAGTGAAACTGTATTATTTAGATTTAGTGATAAGATTTGTTAAACAGGTGTAACCGAGAGTTAAGAAATAGGATATTCTGTTAAGATATTTAGGAAAAATAGGGAATTTCTGTTAGCTATTATTAGAAGGATTAATGAGAGAAAATTGGGATGAGCGAGAGATTTAGTGGGGGTTTGGAGTAGAGCGAAAAGCTCAGAGTGTTGCTGGACTGTATTTTTTTGGTGTGCAACAGTAGTTATTTTCGTGGGTAATTGGAAAATGTCGAACTCTGTCCTGTTCTATATTATGAATAAATTTAATTTTTATGCCTCAATGTATGATGAATTTATGAAAATGATGTGTTTGCTTTCCTTTGTGTAATTGTTTGAAATGGTAGCAATCTGCGCATTTTGTTTTAAACTGTAAAAATTCCCCTGATTAAGGCAAATCTGGAATAATTGGATTGTGAGTTGGAACAACTTTTAATACAGAAACTAGATGTAAAACGACTTTACAGAACTTGTGAGCAGATTTGATTAATATATATATCGGGTTTGAAATTGCATCGGGTTCGGAATATCGCATCGGCGCTGTGGTAATTGTCGACAGTTGTGGCATTCAAAAATATTGTGACTTGAGACTTCTGATAGTTATCGCATCGGAGCGGGGAGAGACTTCCATATCACACTTTATAGCCATAATACCCGGACGCGAAGTATTATAAACAAGTTTGAAGGTGAATCGGGTCCGGAGATATCGCATCGGCGTTGTGGAACCGAGCGATAGTCAAGTGAAATTCCATCCTGGCGAACTGCGATCGCCGATTGATTCATATCGGTGTATGTTGAAGGTGGAACGTATTGGAGATGTGATATATGTATTGATATCGCATCAGAGTTAATATAAGTGGTGTCATATTGTCCATTTCCGACTTGTGAGTTGGTTTAAACAATCAAATCCATCAGATTTGGAGTTGTTGCGATATAATTGAAATTATTATAAAAGGCATTCAACGCTATTAGAAACGAATTTTAATGTTATAAAGGATGATATCGCATCGGAGGGAAGATTGAGTTTTTATTAACAGGCTTTGGTTCTGTTATATATATCAAACGGAGGTTATTGATTACGGGAATCCATTGTGGGTGTTAATTAAAGACTCCATAGCTGCTGCTGCGTCAAGAGAGAATAAAAATGCTACAAGGGATGAGTATTAAGTATGTTGTTAGCCAAGAGTGTAGGATGTTGATTGGAACAAAGGGCCAAAATCATAGGAGAAAATAGGGCTGAAATCAAGCCAAGTGGGTGCCATAACAATGAGCATTATTTTCCTTAATGAATGTGGTTTTTAGCCCGCAAACTAGGAATTTGGTGCTTCCGTCTAGTTGGTATCTAGGGAGAGATTGGAGGTTGGTGCTTCTTGCTAGTGGGTGCTAGCAAAAAATTAAAGGGAGTTAGTGCTTCCTTTGAGTTGTGGCTCATAAAAAATTTATGTAATAGATTAGGAGCTAATTTTTACATCCAATGACAAATAAGATGTGGTGGCTTTTCTCCTGGAATGGTTTACACGTTTAAACCTCGGTGTCTCATGAATTTGATAAGCGTGGTGTATGTGTTCATGTGTTGATTTGTATTGTTGGTACATGGTATGGGGTTGATGATCACATGAATAATTTCCAAGCTTGAATGATTAATATAAATTGGCACAAAATTTTAAATTAGCCTTAATACTAATTCAACCCCCATCTTAGTATTAACATTGTTTCCAACACTATATTTAGTGGTGTTAAGAAGAAAATGAACATTTCTAGTATTAGAACTAATTCTCATGAGCTTCAAACTGCAATCTAGCATTGGTGTATTCCCAAGACACCTTGGGAAGAAGGATTTTTTCACCTTTTCAATACTAAGAGGGTTGAATATGAAAAAACTCTCTTAGATTCACAACCTCTTACACACATCTTTCTAATTTTATAGCTATTTTCCACACTACCATCCTTATTGGATTATTAATTCAACAAAAATATGATGTTATAGGCATGATACTCTCTTCTTTTTTATCCTAGAAATTAAATGTTAAATAATATCAATTAATTTATTACTCTTTTAAAGTACGATAGAACACATTAATCTTAGTGAATTTTAATCAGAATCATCATCAACATCATTAATAAAATATTCAATTTCCAAGATATCCAATACATTCGTTGTAAACAAATGATTATTACACTTAGGACTAGTGGTTCTATTCCACTATTTTCAGAGAAATAAGCAAATACTCTTTGTTCCAGAAGGAATTGTAATGTGTTTTTACGGTATTGAAGGTATGTTCATTAGCTCTTATGTTTAGTGCAATGAAAGATGTGGTCAACACACTCAAAATTACACTTATTACCCAAGTTAATTCACAGGGATTTTTGAATCCACGTGTGAGACAAGACTATTTTAACTAAAAATAAAACAAAAGTATCAAAGATAACATGTAATGTATGGAAGGAAGCTTGCAAGTCTCATAACCTTGAGGCTACGAGTTCAAATCATGTCTCCTCCATACATGTACTTATTAATAAGAATAATAAGAGGAAGATGTATAATTCATTAAATTATTAATAAAAAATTAATATATGAAATTGAAGACCATTCATAATAATAAGAAATATTCAATGTGGGTCACCAATAAAATGTTTTAATATGCTGGTAAAAACCATCTTAATATGGACAAGGTCATCCATAGATAAATGTCTCGTAATGTGGATAAGGTCATCCATAGATAAAATGTCTCAATGCACATATTATGTAGAATAAACAAATTGGAAAAAAAATGTTTGTATACCTAAAACATTTGAAATACTATCACTATTTTACATGTTGGTGCTTTTTAGGTACAATTATTTTTTGTCAATTTTCCCTAAAATCAAACAAATATTTTTTTGGACTTAAGGGTTTAAGTTACTTTAATTATTTTTCTAATTAAAAATTTTGATTGGATGGTGTAAATTTCAATATGCCAATATATTCTCATAGTCACCACTATCAACGAATGAAATTGTAAGTAATAAATTCCTTGCATATATAAATCAAAATTTTACACCATTTTTAATTTTTTTTTTGGTTAAGGATTTACTGTGCCTATTTTTTAGAAACACATATGGAGATTGAAGAAAATGAAATTAAAAATGAATATTATGAAAACTACCTTAAAACATGGTTTGGTGTTAACATACGTATGTTACAATACTGAACGTGTGCATGTTAAAATTCTCTGTGTTGAATTTTGAAGCATGTCATTCCCATGAGCTGTTGTGGTGTATTTTTAATGATTCATTATCATCTTGCCCCAATTTCACTCTATGAAACATTTGTGCCACCCTTCCAGATGTCTTTCAACGCATGTTTCCCAAAGGTGTTAGCTTAACATTTGGCCATTTCTCTCTATTCTTTTTTAGAGTGGGAAATTTGGATGCTCATGTTTGTAGGTAACACGGAATAAGAAAATGGTTTCCTCAAGTGGATGTCACAATTTGATTTTACCATTTTTCTATATTGTACCATGTATCACATTAGATTAAGGGTTTACATAGATTTTCTAGGTAGCCTGATATTAGACTATGTTTTTTGTTGTGTTGGTTAGTTGCACTTGTGTGCATTCTCCCAATGCTAGATTCATGCTTCTAACTACGAATCATTTGGTGCCACAAGAAAAGTTCCATCATTTGCACACAAAGTGTTTTCCATGGGTTTTAAGGTCTCCCACGAAATGGGTTCTGAGCCCATATTATATATCATATGGTTTTGTTTTGTTTTTTTCTCAAGAGGGTTTTGAATTGTAAGATGTAGCCTAGGATTTTGTTTTGCATAGTGAAGGTTGTTTGTGTTATTTTCAAGTTTATGGTCGATCTTTATAATTGTGTAGGTGTTGTGTCAAGGAAAATATCCAGGATAAAGAGGGAACCCCTACGGACCAAAGTGTCTCATATTTGTTGGGAATTAGTTGGAAGATGAATACAATCTCATCATCTAAAATATCCAAAGAGAATCCACCCTCAACCTCATCCTCTGTCTCATTGGTAGCACGCATATTTTCATCAAAACCTTGGTCCTCATCTTAGAGGTGGCATGCAGATTTAAAGAAAGTTCTTGCGAGCTACTACATGCACTATTAAGGAATTGGTGTTGTGGAGATTATTTTTCAGTCATTAATGTTCATCAATGTTTATTTTCAGAAATCATGGCCTTTTCAAAACCTGAAAATGCATTTCATTTCAATAATCATTTAAATTTATTTTAATAAAAATACTTTAATTCACAGAAATTTTTAACAGATTTCATAAAGAAGATAGCTTAGAATTCGTGTTTATGTCCAATTATGGAACACATTTCCTTAATTCCCATCACCATTGAAATAAATATAAAAGTTCCATGTTGATCACTCCAATTTATTAGTAATAATCATCCATATTTTACACAACAAAACTATTTGTTTTAACAATATCATTTTTTATTTTTTTTAAGGAATTTAATCTCTATTTTGTAAGTTATATTTCAAGATAAAGAAAAGTAGAGGCTTAGAGCATGTAATAGGAGACCAAACTACAGTGTAGATCTCTCTAAATATGCTCAACTTTTCCAGCTCAATGTAGAGCCACCTCATTGCTCAATTTTGCAGTATTTTTATATTTATTTATTGTTGCTAACTTTTATGATGTTATATGTTTGAAAATTTGTATGTGTTTTTAGCAAGTGAAGAAATGAACACCGGTGTGGAATCTAGTTATATTAATAGCCCAAACTAACATAAATAGAGCGATATTTTGGGCATGGTTAATTGGACCTTTGTTAGTTTCATATCTATCATGTAGACAGACCCTTATGATTTATCTTGGATTTTCACATAAACAAAAATCGTGAAGCATCAAATAATAAAGTGATATTATAAGGAAAAACTTACAAAATAATTGAATTATCTTAGATTCCTTTTACCTTCATTCCAAATTTGCCACTTTCTCCCAGCCTCCAATAACTAAATGAATGAGAAGACTTCTCGCATATCATACATGAATTTTTGAGAAAATTGTTTGCATTGTGGGATTAGCCTCTTGAAATCCCTAAGGTTATGTATATGGAAGATTCCACATATCTCTCCATTGTAGATTAAAGATATAGAGCATAGAAAGTCAGACATAACCATTCAATATTTCAATTACCATTGTCAAATCACAAATTGTAGCTTTCATATAAAAAATTAGGTTGGAAAATGTTGGAAGCTTAATAAAAAAATTGAAGAAATTGGTTGAAGCTATAATTTTGGAGAGAAAATAATCATAACTAGACACTACTAACAATTAATTGAAAATGAGTCAAACATACTTTTAATTATTAATACAAATGTTAATATAGTCCAATTTACATCTTTTGTATTATCATGTATATATCATTGCGCTCTCAAATGCTTGTTTTGTTATCAATACAATAGCTAAATTAGAACCATTTAAATCATATATATGAGCATGTATATAAATTTTGATAAAATAGGTTTTATGTTATACAGTTATGGTAAAATAGCTAAAACCATTGAAAATATTATAGTGGTTGAGTATTTAATGCATAAAATAGTTTTTACATCTCATATATTGTATGTCACACACTTTTTAAAGCTCGATTAAAACAGAGATGCAATCATATCATACAGAAATAAACTATGGGGAATTTGAATGTTGGCATCACCATCATGCACAAAAACAAGTGTGAAATGGGAATTTTAACATTGGCATCACACCTAAAAAAACATTCGCACATTTCATAGAAATGTGTGAGCTCTACCGAAATATCAAACTTGTCTATCTTTACAATTTTGTAAAACCTATCACCAAGTTTTATAATATAATATAGGATCATTAATATATACATTAATATGATCATATAATATTTGATCATTTTATGTTATGAAATATTTATGAAAATTCTTATAAAGTATAAACCAAGTTTTTTTTTAATGTTTTCATAATATTAGATTTTAGATCTTATAATAATATTTTACTTATAATAAATATTGTAAATATTGTTAATAATAATAATAAAAATAATAGTCGTCCCCTTCGACGGTCTACGCTGCCTCTCTCTCCCCTATGGATGCTTCATTCTGGAAGTAGTTCCAGTGGAATTCAGAAACACACATGCACATGAAAGTGCTCAAGTTCATTGAGGCACTAGCATAGCTTCTATGTGGCTCTAGCATGGCATGCATTAGCCTCTCAATCATCATGGCATGCAATAGGTTGGTAACCTTCAATCTGGTTCAGTTCACTCGCAATTTTTACGACACTAGTATTTTTCTTGGTTTGTGCACTTGGTATGGAGCCATAAAGTTCCCAATCTCAATTTTGTTTATTATCAACTATGATTTACATGCGAGTGACATGGAGCTTCTGGGCTTAGTCTTCTAGTTTTTTTGTTAACTGCCAATATGTTTTTAATACTTAACTACTTTAAAAATGTGAAGAGAATTTTCCTCTTCCATAGGAAGAGATTTTTTTTTATCTCTCTATGGTTTCCTTTCTCAGAAGCATAGGTTTCTTTGAAGGCTGTACATTATGTAATTTTTGCGATATGATTTCTTACTCCAAAAATAATAATATTAATAATAATAATAATATTATTAATATTATTAAATAGAAAAATTAAACTAGTAAAATTATTAAATATAATGGATTTTTTAAAATTATTAAGATTAATAAGATTTTATTAAAAATATTAATATTATTAATAAAATAGTATTAATATTAATAATATTTACTTTCTAATAATGAATAATATATCTATTAATAATTAAAATTTCTATGCACTTTAATAAAATCATTAATAGTACTAATGTTAGTATGGTTGATATTAACATTAACATGAATAATATGATGATGATGATGATGGTTAACGTCCACTCAGACCAATCTTTGGTCTATCAGACCTAAAGAAAAGAGTTATTTATTTTGATTTAAGATTTTATTCCTATGCTCAAAAGGCTTGGAGAGAAGCCTCCCGAGCTCACTATAATTTTGACATCTTAAAAGGCTAGGAAGGTTAGTATTGTAACAAAGATTATGAATTAAGATGATTGTAATAGTATTAAGATTAATATTAATAAATATAATTAGTAACATTTACATTTTAATCATTTGAATAAAACATGGTAAAGAAAACATGTTGTGACATCGAAATGGTACATGTATTTATCTAACTTCGCAATTTGAAAAACATTGTCATAATATTACATTATTATTTCAATTTATACAATGCAAAAAAGCGACATTGCAAAATTACTTAACCACCTTTACTAATGTTGTTGACTATGTTTGATAGTCAACACACTTATAATAAAAAATATTAAAACAAAAATGTTGTGATATCAAAATGGTACTAAATCTATCCAATGTCAAAATGTCAAAAACCTTGTCACAATGTACATTACATTGCAATTTATCCAACGTTACAATGTCACATCACAAAATTACTCAACCATATTTGCTGTTATTCTTGACTATGTTGTATAGTTAACACTCTTCGACTTTGGTCAACCATGACCAACCATGGTCAACCATTTCCAACCGTGGTCAACTATGGGCAACCAAGCCCAATCATGGTCAATGCGAGTCGAAGTAAGGTCAATCATATTCATCTTTGGTCGACCATAGTCACTATAATCAAAATTTTAAAACCATATTCAACCCATGCTCAACATGGCCAACAATGGTTAATATGATCAAACATGGTCAACCTATGTGAGCATGGTAAAATTTGGTGAACCATAGTTATTCATTATCAATATACACAACTATAATCTATCATTGAAAACTATGGTCAACCATGGTAAAATTATTCAAACCATGTTAAACCATGGCGAACTTGGTCAAGCCATGTTCACCCATGCTTAAACCATGGTCACCATAGTCAATGTTTAAAAGTGTTTAATAATATTAATATTAACACGGCTTAAAACATATTGGTTTACTAATGTGGTTAACTATGTTTCCCTATGCTTATCCAACGTCGCAATGTGACATTTAAAAATTAGTCAACCACATTTAATAATGTGGTTGACTATGTTTGGCTATGTTTGATTATTGATTAGTAATTGCCTTTAGTATTTGATGAGCACCATCATTAGGTATAATTGGAGGAGTTATTTTTCACATTTTTAGCCTTATTAGTCTCTCTTTCTCACATTTAATTACATTATGGTTGTATGTTGCTTAGTGTAGATGGTGATTAAAGCTTTTCATACTTCAAATGGCTAAGATGGGTTAAATTAAGGATAATCACAAATATATTCCAATTTTGTTGAAGATTGTGAAATCAAAGCTTGGAGAAGACAACAAGGAGAGATTATAGGAGGGTCGGCCACTCCTAAACTCCTAATGACAGCCCAGGGATCCTCGATATTCCCTCTAACAACTCAAAATCAAAGGCAACCAAGCAAGTGGAAAATCAAGTGCACCAAAGCTCAACTTCTCTTGTAGTCAAAGGGGGCACATCACCTAATTTTTAGGGAGTTGTTGGTAGTTACTCTTTAGGTTAAATAGGGCAGAGTAAGAGCTCAATAGGATTCGAATTTTGGAGGAAGCTAGTAGACTCTTAGCCCTTAGGATAACATTTGGATACTTTCATTGTTATGTAATGAGACTATTTCTACAATAAAATGAGTATTCAATTTGTCCTTCGCTGATTTAGTTTCAGAGAGCTGAGCTTGTGGGTTAGGGCCCAATACATTTGCCTCAGTATCTTTCTCTTATGTATTTACGTTTTTTTTGTGCCATTGTAGCTAGTTTACGTTATGATTTTTAGTTAGCTTGCTTACATTTCATTTTACTGTTTTTGGTTTTCTTCCATTTCACATTTTTTGTAGTTAGATCCTTGTAGATCATGGTACAGTAGCATATAAACTCCAAAAGTTTTTTTTTCAAAGCCTCCGTCTCTCACCTCTTTCATTGGAGCTTGAGGAGGGCAGATCTTCAGCACAAGCCCAAAATTTCTCTTCAATTTATGATTTCTTGGAAATAATAGATAGATTGTTTTAGTTATCAATAACATGTTGAGAATATTGAGTTAAATTTATTTTTGAATGCTTAAGTAGATTTTCTTATCAAATTCAACTCATCTTTTCCATCTTATTCATCATAGATTGGTCAATGTTTATTGAATGATCAAGTAGTGCGCTTGTAGGTTTGAGTAGAGCAGCAGAGGACGACTCCACCAGCATCGCTAGCTCCATTTCTTACCTTTCAACAAAATTTCCCTTAGTGCTATTTTTGAGCTTTTCACCACCACAACGAAAGCAACCCTAGAAGTGAAAGACGAGCTTTGATAGAAGCTCTGAGCTTGGCCACCTTCCATCCACCTAAATACACCTTCATTTCACCTTGCCTACCCCTTTCCCCATCAAATTTTTCCTCAAAAACCCCTCACCTTGTTTCTTGTAGCATTTATAGGACATCCTGTAGTACTACAAGAAACCTGCAATAGATCTTGTAGCAGTGCTAGTTAGCCTCTCTGTCAGCCAAAAAATGATCTTCCACCTCACCTAACCCTGCCACAGCTTCCAAGACACCTGCAACTTTGAATCGATGAGTCAAGGACCTTCTTAAGTCACCTTGGCACCTCCTTATTTTGCTGCAAAACATAGTATTTAAAAGCATAGTTAGACCATGAATAGGTACACTATTAAAGCGTAGAAATTAAGAATAAAATAGTTAGAGATTACTTAGCCATTTGGACTAGCAATGAGGGATTAGATTAGCCTTCCTTTATGCAATTTCAATTCAACAATTTTCTTCATGAATGTTGTCTAGTTTACTTCTATTTCTTGCAATAGCCTAAATTGTAGATTTCCTTCCGTGAAAAATAGCTAGATGTATCTTCTTGCTTTAGTATAGTCCTTTGATTGTTGATAGAGTAATGGTTTTGAGTCATCTGTAGTTCTAGGTCTGCTTTAGAAGTGTGACATACTTCACTCAGAAACCCTCGCAATAAAACCCTTTCGTAGGACTCAGAAGGGGATGGCATGAGTAGAATACATCTGCTATGTATACAGAATTGTCAGCTCAAATTTTATACGAACCCCGGGTTGATAAAGTAAAGTAGAGTAGCCTATGGGAGTTGCAACACTCTTTGTGCAATACCAGGGCTCACCAATATTATTGATTAATATTAATAATCACATATGTTGTAATGCTGGACTTGTACATAAATATATATATGAGTTAATATTAAGAGTTAAACATGATATGAAGACGAAATGGTACATAAATATATCCAACATCGCAATGTGGCAAACCTTATCACAATGTTACATTACAATGCAATTTATCCAATGTGGCAATTCGACATTGAAAAATTAGTCAACCACATTATTAATGTTTTTTACTATGTTTGGTAGTCAACAGTCTTCAAGTTTGGTCATACATAATATCCTTTTAATATTATTAATTAATGTTAATAATCAAACATGGTCAACCACCTTAGTCAACTATAGTCAACCATAATGTCAACCAAGCCCTCTATGGTTAACCATGATTAACCATGGGGAACCAACCATGGCCAACCATGATCAATGATAGTCAACTAAGGTTAACCATGGTCACCCAAGGTCATCCAAGATCAACATGGTTAGAATGGTTAACCAAGGTCAGCCACGATTAACTATTTTCCACCAAGATCGACCATGTTCAAACATGGTCATCTAAGGTCAACCAATATCAAGCATGGTCAACCTTCATCCACCAAGATCAAAAAAATATCAACAATGTTAGAATGGTTGAACATGGTCAACCATAGTCAATATTGAGAAACCACGATCAACCATAGTAAACCATGATGGTCAACCATGATAAACCATAATGGTCAATCAATATCTCTATGGTTAGAATAGTCGAACATAGTCAAACAAGATCGACCATGATTAAACAAGATCAACCATGATCACCCAAGGTAAACCATGGACAACCAAGATCAACATAGTTAGAATGGTCAACCATAAATAACCATTATTAATCATAATGGTCCTTCAAGATCTCTATTATTAACATTACAAACATCGTCAACTAAGATAAACCATGTTGAGACATGGTCAACCATGATCAACCATGGTTAAACATGATCATGCAAGATTAACCATGGTCAATAAAGATAAACCATGGTCAATCAAGATCAACCATAGTCAACCAAGATGAACATAGTTAGAATGTTCAACATGGTCAATTAATATCAACCATGATCAACTAGGATGAACCATGATCCACCATGGTCGAGCATGATCAACCATGATTGACGGTGGTTAACCATGATTAACCATGATGGTCAATCAAGATATCTATAATTAGAATGGTTGAACATGCTCAACCAAGGTATATATGGTTGAATATGGTTAAACATAATGGTTAATCAAGTTCTCTATGGTCAACCATAATCAACCATGATCAACCATGACCAAACATGGTTGATAATGGTTTTTGGTCAGCCATGTTGAACTATTTTAAACTATTATCAAATATTATCAATAATGGTCAACAATTTTCAATGAGAACATCCCAACAACAACCGTTGTCTATCATGGTTAACTATTGTCAACTATGGTCAGTTATGGTCAACCATTGTCAACCGTGTTTGAATATGGTCAACCATGGGTAACCATGGTTTACCATGGTGGAATATCATCAACTAGGATAACAGTTTCTATATCTAACCATGGTTAACCCTGATCAACCATGGTCAAGAATGGTCATATTTAATAAACCATTTTCAACCTAGATCATTTCGTGCTCTACCAACTCCTTATTACAAAAAATGTTGTACCATGGTTAGAAAATTCAAACATGTTCAACCAAGGACTTTATGGTTGAATATGGTCAACCATAGTGGTCAATCAAGATCTCTATGGTTGAATATGGTCAATAATGGTCGACCCTCTTTAACCATTGTCAACCCCATCAACCATCTCAACCATTAATGTAACAATTTTTGTAAAATTAATGTACCAATAGCATTATCATTAATATAAGCTTGAAAATGGTCAACCTCGTCAATGTTGATGAACCTCATCAATCCTCATCAACCATGGTTAATAAATCCATCCCACGCACATTGATTGTAACTAGCACAACGACATTTGCTAATGTGGCTGATATATATCGATTGACAACATTTTCTATATGAATATGCCAATCGACATATGAAAATGATGTTATATCTTAAACGTTTGTGATCAATATTGATAATGAAGGAGTCTTTTGAATTAATCGCATTGCTAGGATTTGGTCAACGTTTCGAACCATCTAACGAAATTGATGTCGAATGAAATTAGTAAATTTATTTTGCACTAGTGTGCGTATATATATATATATATATATATATATATATATATATATATAGAGAGAGAGAGAGAGAGAGAGAGAACTATCAAAGGATGAGAGGGGTGCAATTTTTTTTCAAATTTTCTCTCTAAATAAGTTTGCAGCTTAAGAATTTTGATCCATTTAGAAATATGCTATATCCATGTTTAAAATAAATTTGTATTGTTTGTATTATAGATTATACTCTATGATTTATATTTGCAGCATAATTTCAATGAAACACTATTTCAATTCTGAATGTCATGTTTTTAAAGTTATTTTGTAATATTACATTCTTTTTTCAATAGAGAATCATGTCCAGGTACCTATTTGAACATTAAGAATTAGGTTTATTTGTTTTTCATGGAATTTTAAATGTAAGAGTGCTTTAAATTATGAACAGGTGATGCTAGAAAATTAACAAGTCCTCTACTGGGTAGATTAGATGAACGAAATGAGGCTTCATATAAATATACATATGGTTTCAAAAATGCCTAGTAAAAAACCTATATTTGTAATTCCAAAAAATAACATTAATAGAAAGTCAATCATTCCAATAAAACTTGCGTTCATTAGAGGAAATTTCTGCCTAAACGTTCCCATGAAATTTTCATGTAATTTCTATATCATAATATGTAAACCAATCAAAATGATTTAAATTTAAAAAGAGGTACACGTAAATATTTTGGAGGGAAAATAAGAAAAAATATTTTTTTAATTGTATTTTTGGCTTATCTCCTTATAGGTTTACTAAAATTTTATGTTTAGACACTCTTCGATGCGGAATTAAATTCCACATCTAACAAGTACACATTATATATACTTTTGAGAAGACGCGCCTTGATAAAAAATGTAGATACATTAAAAACGTGTGTTTTAATGCGTTTTGTAATGTATCTGCATTTTGTTTTTCAATGTGGGTCTTATCAAAAGTATTCATAATTGGTACTCTTTAGATGTGGAATTTAATTCCGCATCAAATGGTTGTCTAAAATTGAAATTTGAGTAAACCTATAAGGAGATAAGCTAAAAATACAATTAAGAAAAGTAGTTTTCTTGTTTTTTGTCCAAAATTCATAACACTTATTTTATTATTTTAACTATTATTTTATTATTTTTCCTTAGGATGCCACTTTTAGACTGAAATTTTCTTTAATGCATATCTCAAATAATCAATCAATTATTTTTATGAAAATTTGTGTAGCAAAGTCAATAACATGTTATTCATTTCAAAATTCTATGCCAGTTTAGAAGAAAGATGTATGAATAAAATTCCTCCCATTAGGAGAAATGATTAGATTGATTAAGTCATAAATTTCTATTTTAAAATATCTTAACATTTTTGATAAATATATATATATATATATATATATATATATATATATATATATATATGGTTTTCAAGCTTGTGGTTTTTGTTGATTATAATTGGTTATCCACGGATCATAAAATAATTGTCTACGTTTCGAATCCCAACGAGGATCCATCTTCAGGACGAGAAATGAATATGCATTTTAGTTTGAAAATTTTTAAATTAAATATTAAAAAATATTAAAAACAAATTTAAAAAAATCAAATTTAGCTGTTTCATATTTTAATCCTCAATATGAGTGCTCTAAATAATGAATTTCAATATGAATTTTTTAAATGAATGTTAAGAAAAATATAAATGATTGTTTAAATCAATTTCAAGAAAAAATTCAAGAAACTTGAAACAATATTTTGAAATTCATTTAAAGAAAAATTTCAATGAATTTCATATATATTTTAAATATTGAATTTCAATAAAAAATTCAAGAAACTTTCATATATATTCTAAATAATGAATTTCAAGAAACTTTCATAAATATTCTAAATAATGAATTTCTAGAAAACTTTCAACAAATAATATTTTGAAATGAATTTCATATATATTATAAATAATGAATTTCATGAAAAATTTCAATAAACATTTATATATTCTAAATAAACAATATTTTGAAATGAATTTCATGAAAAAATTCAATTAATCTCATATATATTCTAAATAATGAATTTCAAGAAAAATTTCAATAAAATTTTATATATATTCTAAATAAATAATGAATTTCAAGTAACTTTCACACACTCTCTCTCTCTCACACACACACACATATTCATTCTAAATTATGAATTTAAGAAACTTTCATATATATTCTAAAGAATTTTAATATGAAATTTTTAAATGAATTTCAAGAAACATTTTGAAGATTTTTTATAAACAAAAATTTCAAGAAACTTTCACATATATTTTAAATAATGAATTTCAATGTAAATTTTTTAAATGAATTTCAAGAAAAATATGAATTATTTTTTAAATCAATTTCAAGAAAAAATTCAAGAAACTTTCAAAAACAAATATTTCAAGAAGCTTTCATATTTATTATAAATAATCAATTTCAATATGAATTTTTAAAGTCAATTTTAAGAAAAAATTCTAGAAACATATGAATTATTTTTTAAATGAATTTCAAAATTCTAAAGAATGAATTTCAATATGAATATTTTAAATTAATTTCAAGAAAAATATGAATTATTTTTGAAACAAATTTCAAGAAAAGACAAAAATTTCAAGAAACTTTCATATATATTCTAAATAATAAATTTCAATATGAAAATTTTAAATGAATTTAAAAAAAGATATGAATGATTTTTTAAATAAATTTCAATAAAAATTTCAAGAAACTTTCATATATATTCTAAATAATGAATTTCAATATGAATTTTTTAAATGAAATTCAAGAAAAATTTCAACAAACCTATAAATAATTTTTTAGATGAATTTCAAGAAAAAATTCAAGGAATTTTCAAAAACAATATTTTAAAATTTATTTCAAGAAATATTTCAATTAATTTCAAATATGAATTTTTTAAATAAATTTCAAGAAAAATTTCAAGAAACATTCAACAACAATATTTTGAAATTCCTTTCAAGAAAATTTTCAATGAATTTAATATATATTCTAAATATTGAATTTTATTAAAAATTTCAAGAAACTTTCATATATATTCTAATAATGAATTTCAAGAAACTTTCATATATATTCTAAATAATGAATTTATAGAAATATTTGAATAAACTTTCATATATATTCTAAATAATGAATTTCAAAAAACATTTCAAGAAATTTTTATATATATTCTAAATAATGAATTTCAATATGAATTTTTTAAATAAATTTCAAGAAAATTTCAAGAAACATATGAATTAATTTTTAAATGAATTTCAAGAGAATTTCATATATATTCTAAATAATGAATTTCAAGAAACTTTCATATATATTACAAATAATGAATTTCAAAAATCTCAAATATATGAATTATTTTTAAAAAGTTTTCAAAAAAATTTTAGAACAATATTTTGAAATTCATTTCAAGAGAAATTTCAGTTAATTTTATATATATTTTAAATAATGTTTCAAACTCAAGAAAAAATTCAAGAACTATATATATATATATATATATATATATATTCTAAATAATAAATTTCAATAAACTATGAAGAAAATTTCATATATGTTCTAAATTTTCATATATATTCTAAATAATGAATTTCAATATGAATTTTATACCGAATTTCAAGAAACATATAAAC
Organism: Pinus albicaulis; assembly: GCA_034641835.2. NCBI lineage: Eukaryota > Viridiplantae > Streptophyta > Pinopsida > Pinales > Pinaceae > Pinus > Pinus albicaulis. The sequence continues at coordinate 264,317,317 of CM076582.1, read as the reverse complement.
TATTTTTTAAATGAATTTCAAGAAACTTTTAGAAACATTATTTTGAAATTCATTTCAAGAAAAAATTCAATAAATTTCATATGTATTATAAATAAAGAATTTCAATAAAAATTTCAAGAAACTTTCATATATATTCTAAATAATGAATTTCAAGAAACTTCCATATATATTCTAAATAATGAATTTCTATAAAAATTTCAAGAAAATTTCATATAAATTCTAACTAATGAATTTCAAGAAAAATTTCAGGAAAGTTTCATATATATTCTAAATTTTCATATATATTCTAAATAATGAATTTCAATATGAATTTTTAAAATGAATTTCAAGAAACATATAAATTATTTTTTAAATGAATTTCAAGAAACAAATGAATTATTTTTTAAATGAATTTTAAGAAAAAAATTCAAGAAACTTTAATAAACAATATTTTGAAATTCATTTCAATAAAAATTTCAATAAATTTCATATATATTTTAAATAATGAATTTCAAGAAAAAATTGAAGAAAATTTCTCATATATATTCTAAATAACGAGTTTAAAAAAAAATCAATGAATTTCATATATATTCTAAATAATGAATTTCTAGAAAAATTTCAAGAAACTTTCATTTATATTCTAAATAACAAATTTCAAAAAAAGTTTCAAGAAAATTTCATATAAATTCTAAATAATGAATTTGAAGAGATTTTCATATATATTCTAAATAATATATTTTATGAATTTCAAGAAAAATATGAATTATTTTTTAAATAAATTTCAAAAAACTTAGAGAAAAAATAAAATTTCAAAAAACTTTCATATATATTATAAATAATGAATTTAAATATGAATTTTTAAAATAAATTTCAAGAAAAAATTCAACATATAACTTATTTTATAAATGAATTTCAAGATTCTAAATAATGAATTTCAATATGAATTTTTAAAATGAATTTAAAAAAAAATACGAATTATTTTTTAAATGAATTCCAAAAAACTTTTATATATATTCTAAATAATGAATTTCAATAAAGAATTCAAGAAACTTTCATATATATTTTATATAATTAATTTCAATAAAAAGTTCAAGAAAATTTCATATATATTCTAAATAATAAATTTCTAGAAAAAATTCAAGAAACTTTCATATATATTTTAAATAATCAATTTCAATATAAATTTTTTAAGTCAATTTTAAGAAAATTTTCTAGAAACATATGAATTAATTTTTAAATGAATTTCAAAATTCTAAATAATGAATTTCAATATGAATATTTTAAATTAATTTCAAGAAAAATATGAATTATTTTTTAAACGAATTTCAAGAAATGTTCAGAGACAAAAATTTCAAGAAATTTTCATATATATATATTCTAAATAATGAATTTCAAGAAAAATATGAATAACTGTTTAGATGAGTTTCAAGAAAAATTCTTTCATATATATTCTAAATAATGAATTTCAATATGAATTTTTTAAATGAATTTCAAGAAAAAATTCAAGAAACATATGAATTAATTTTTAAATGAATATCAAAATTATAAATAATGAATTCAATTTTAATTTTTTAAATGAATTTCAAGAAAAATATGAATTATTTTTTAAATGAATTTTAATAAAAATTTCAAGAAAATTTCATATGTATTCTAAATAATGAATTTAATTACGTATTTTTTAAATGAATTTGAAGAAATTTATTTCATATATATTATAAATAATGAATTTCAATATGAATTTTTTAAATGAAGTTCAAGAAAAATTTCAAGAAACATATGAATAATTTTTTAAATGAATTTCAGGAAAAAATTCAAGAAACTTTCAAAAACAATATTTTGAAATTTATTTCAAGAAAAATTTCAAGTAAATTCAAATATGAATTTTTTAAATGAATTTCAAGAAAAATTTCAAGAAACATTCAACAACAATAATTTGAAATTCCTTTTAGGAAAAATTTCAATGAGTTTAATATATATTTTAAATAATGAATTTCATTAAAAATTTCAAGAAATTTCTATATATATTCTAATAATGAATTTCGAGAAACTTTCATATATATTCTAAATAATGAATTTCTAGAAATTTTTGAATACACTTTCATATATATTCTAACTAATGAATTTCAAGAAAATTTCATATATATTCTAAATTTTCATATATATTGTAAATAATGAATTTCAATATGAATTTTCTAAATGAATTTAAAGAAACATATGAATTATTTTTTAAATGAATTTCAAGAAACTTTCAGAAACAATATTTTAAAATTCATTTCAAGAAAATTTTCAAGAAGGACATGTTTTTCATTCCATCTTTATCCTTCTATTTCTACTCCAGAGGCCTCGGTGACCGATATGATTCTTCCTCTGACTATGGTATGCCATGGTGATTGACCCAGGCGAACCATTGGAACGAAAAGGGAAAGATATTAATTCTTCATCCTTGTGGTAGCCTTGGCAAGAATTGGCAGTCTTCATTCAAAGATATATCACATGCGACGGATGCCAGGATATGGTAAAGGTCTGCCAACTTAAAATATTAATTTTTATTAAGCAAAAAATTTCAGTTAATTTTCCCTTTTTCCTAAATTTTTTATTGCACAATACTGTTGTTCGAATTAGAAAAGCCAAAAACCCCCAAGCAGTTGTCAGTCACCATGGCTTGATTAAATTGATCATCATTCATGAGTTAAGCAAAAATCAGATAACTTGGGACAACTTTGTTAATCCTGCCCTGTTTGCCCCTAAAGAAAACCCTGATAGAGGAGAGATTTAAATCCATAGAATAACCATACCCAGGAGAGAAAGAGGGAAGAAAACCCATGTTGCGACCACAGAACCAGGAAAACGGAGACATAATAAAAGGTTGCAACTACGGAAAAACACCTCAGGACTGCCAGATGAGGCAGGACTATCCCATACACCATCTTCAAGTCCTTAAAATATGTCCTTACAGGACCACGGAGAAGTAATGGTGCAAGTACTTGAGCAAATGATAGAATCTCATGAAATTGGGAGCCCATATGAACAATCCGAGGAATAGAGAGACTTGTTGAACCAGTCTGCCACTGCTAGCGGCTCTGGCCATACTGAAATCCTACCTCACCATGACGAATACCAGCCTTTGAGGGTTTTATCTACCACTGAAAATGAATGGGTGAGTAGGGAAGATCAGACAAAGATTATATATGAAGTTGGAAACCAGTTATGGGACACTGTTTTATTAGAACAAAACAAAATCATTGAGACAGTTCCCCTAACGCCTGAAGGAAATATTATTTCACCCAGTCAGGACGTTAATGTTGAAATCAACTCTTGGACGCTTAAAGAAAACACCATTGCTGATAACCTTAGAACTGGCATAGCCATTTCTGAAACCGAAGCCACTGCTCCTCCTTCTCCTGCCAAAACTTTGCTAAAAGAAAAATTAGCTGAGATTAAGTTAAGGAAAATGAGTAGGAAGTGCAAGAAATTGATAAAAATGATAAAAAAATTAAGGAAACAATTGGAAGAAGCAGAAAAGGCTTGGAAGACTAAAAAGGAATTGGCTACCATGGGTACCCAAACAGATTTTGTTACCCAAATGGTAGATACTGCTGAAATTTATGTAGAAGCTGATTTAATATACAATGCTGAAGCCTCTGTATAGATTGATTTAATAGATACTACTGAAGTTCCTATACACACGGATCTAATGAACAATTTTTAAGCCTCTGTACAGACTGATTTAATAGATACCACTGAAGTTTATGTACAGACGAAGTTAATGGATAAAGTTGAAGCCTCTGTAAAAATGGATTTGATACACACTGCTGAAGTCTCTGTAAAAACTAATCTGAAACTTACAGAAGATAAGGGGACTCAAACAAAGGTAATACCTACCTACACTCGCCTAGTAGAAAATGCTGCCAATCATAAACTTCACAGCGAACTAATTCAAGTACAACGTGAATTTTCCCAGTGTAAAAAGGAAGTATTACCCTTACTGGAACATCATACACTACTAAAGGGATTCAAAGACCTTTCTACAACTGAGGACGAAACCTTTTCCCAACTCAGGGAAGAAAGGACAAAAGTGAAGAAAGCACAAGATCAAGTGGAACAAACTAAAGAGAAGACCAGTATGGTTTTCTCTCTTTACTTAGATGTATTGACTTGCAGGGCACCAGCCACTAACCATGCTTTATTCTTAGGGGAACAATATTTATTGTTGAAAATCAAGACTGTCGGGGTAGGGAAGCCCACTACTTTTAAAACTATTGAGGAATTTTTCCAGTGTTGCAATGAGAATGATGAGCAGCTCCAACATATTTTGTGTGAATTATATTTACACAATTTCTTTCTAGAGGAGGATAGGGACAATAACCCCAACCCCTTCATAGGGGATGTTTAGTTCCAGGCCTTTCTGTCCTTTACCAAAAACCAAACTAGATGGGCTAAGGCCTACAAAACCTTTTAGAAAAGAGAGCATGGCGTAGATCTATGGGCGAGAGGGAAACCTACTAAACCCTTGTACTTGATTACCCAACATAATAAATTCATGCAACGAAAAGGGGTGATATCCAAATTGGGACCTATTCACAGGGATATTGTGCAGGATGGGCTGGCATACTTCCAAGACATTTAGGAAGAAGCATTAGCAGCAACCAAACAGAGATGGCTAGCCTCTACAAATAATGTGAAGAACAGAGAGCCATTTGGGTATAAGAACTTCAAAGCTGCTGCTTCCAGGTTCCTTATGTACATAAACCTAATTTTGAAGATGGGTCCTACATGGATATGGCCAGATACAGATGCCCCATCATCTGGTACCCCCCTGAAGAATATCATCACGATTATGAGTTACCAGAGGGGCACACAAACTCAACATTTTCAAAGATTAAATAGAGACATGGATTCAGACTTTACAAAGAAGAGGTATACCCTGCATATTCTTTAACCCAGCTACACCTCACCCATTTGTTTGCACGAGGACCTACAAAAACATAAGCAGGGTAGTATTAGGACAAGAAGAAGGTACATTTCACCCCCATATTTACCACAATTTGTCATGTACTTTTATATTTTTTCCCTTCATCTTAGCAATAAAGTAAAGGAAAATAATGCAAAAATAAGGCAGAGTGGACTAATGATAAAAGGAGTGTTTAATAATGCAAAAACTAAATTTTCACTGTCTTTATTCATAGGGAAGAAAAATAGCCAAACTGCTGACTGGATGACCAAAAGACAATAGACAAGGAAGATGAATGGAATCATATCGGCTCCTATGAATCAACAGAAGATGTAGAGGCACACCCACTCTTGGAGTGCTCAGTCGATAGCCACGAAGCAGTAGGGTATCATAATGAGAAGGATCTGTTACCACTTTTGAATTCACCTTTAAGGTATAAAAGGTCGAAGATGAACAAGACGAAAAACATTTACTGTAATATAATCTTCCTGTAATAAACGTATCTGGAAAAAATCGTCAAGTTTGTACTAATTTATTGCTCTGCGGATTAATGAAGAATTAGGTGTTTTTGGAATAAAAAGCCTCTGATTATTCCTTAGCAGTAGGATTCTAGTGGTTTTGGGCCCAACCCTGGGGGTTCTCCTGCTACTTCTGTGCTATACGTTTATTTACAGAATTTTCATTTCCAGTTATTCATTGTGTTCCATAACATTATCATTTAATTGGTTAATTGCAAGCGTGAGATGTTATAGTTTCCTTTTCACTAGACTAGATTTATCATGCATGTCCTCTTATCTAGAATCAATGTTTTTACAATTGTTAGACTAGTTTAAACACGGTTTCTATTCAATTCTGCATATAGTTACTGTTTGGATCTTTTCATCATAATTTTGGGCGTTTGGTTGATTTTTAAGTTATTAGTTGATTAAAAGAGAACTCCATTGCAAAATCTAGAATAATTGATTGTTGTTCAATTTATTAGGATTGTTCTTCAATTCATTAAAGTAGATGTTCAATTCATCAAAGTGTGATGTTCAATTGCAATCTATTCATTTCAATCTTGAGTAGTTATTTACGCATAATATTAGAATGGAATTAGCTCCTTTGAATAGTCTGAAGTATTTCATAATTCACTTTCAAGTTGGTTTGACTGAACTTTGAGAATTAAACAATCTTCCTTATAACGATTTAGATTAGTTAACCTCCAATGTCACTTGCATATATTTTTCTTACACTCATGAAATAACAAGACTTGCCTTGGGTTGATAATTAATGAAAAGCATTAAGGTTACCTTTAAAACAATCACCTTCATGACCCAATAGTGGGCATCAATTTTGGTTTATTATTGCTACGGAAATTGACAAATGAATTGGAAAAGGCAAAGAGGCAATACTTGGCATTTATTTATAAGAAATAAAAGAAAATATGAGATAAGAAAGGTGAACGTGGACATATTACATGCTAAGGAAATTTGAGGAAAAAATGAAGGAAAATGAAGAAAAAAGAGACATCAATAAAAAAATGCTTCAGAGAACCATGTTTAGCTTTTTTTAGTTTTGGCTTGACAATAGTGTTAGAGAGAGAGAGAGAGATCTCCAAGAACAGAAAGTAAGAAAGAATACAAAGGAAAGAAAAGGATAAGCAAAAGGAAAGCGAAGGAAAGAAAGGAGAAGGTTGGATCAATAACTTCAGCACAAAGATCTTGCAGGTAAGAGGTTGCATGTGTCATTTGTTTTCTGGGACATGAGTTCATGGTACATGAATTTGTTTGTTTTGTCCATTTTATATTATTGGAATGGGGTTTCCCTTCTTTGACAGTGGTTTCAACCATCCCTTGCTATTTCCTGGATAACCATGGTGTGATGGAGTTCATTCTTGGTTAAGCTTTGGATTTCTGGAAGCTTTTAGAACTAGGTGTGCTGGTCTTAGAAAAATCCCAAGGGATGCGGGTGGAGATGGTTTTATCTAGGAATCCCATGAAAATTGGGTGGAGACACGTAAATTCCTTATGGTATGGTGAATAAATTCTGAAGCATCCAAGCTTGGTTTGGTTTTGTGATCTCGAGGAAGGTTTAGGTGAGATCATAGTAGCTTGAGGGTGGAGATGTTTTAACCTCTAGCATCCTTTGTTGATTAATTTTGGTTTATCCCATTAGATCCCACATTCATGCTTGGAATATGGCATGGGGGTTATTGGCTGAAAGAAATATTTGGTGTAGCCCAATATATGGTTGGGTGTTACGCGGAAGTCCCCATATTGGTTGTATTTTTCATATGTTAATAAGAGTTATTTTCCTCTTGTGGTCTATGAGAACTTATACTTGCTATGTTTATTTAATGGTTGAATTTTCATGGTTAGTATTCTGGTTATATGATCATTATAAGCATGGCTCTATGATGTGCTCTAGCTATGGCTCTTGTTCATCATTTGATACGTATTTGAATGGTTGATGAATACCTCAACTAACATGTGTTCTTGAAACTACTTGAGAGGGAATTAGATCATCTTGTTTCTTCTCAGATGAAGTTCAAACATTTAAGATCATATATGAATTCATGATATATACATCCTGCAAGATCAACCGATCAATGAAATACATGTATATACATCACCATAATTAGCATATAAAATTATAACACATGGTATACTAGCGCATAAATACAATTATAGTTGGAGTCTAGTCATATATGTATAACCATACCAAATACACGAGATGACCTAATGCATAACCATACCAATGCAGCTTGACCCCACACCATCACAAGCACGAACCATACAAAATTATACTAAACATGTAACCAAGCGTGAATGACTAATGTATGTTCAACATATAACATCACATAAGCAAGCATACATATATAACATCGAAGCATGAATAATATGTAACCCTAGCATACACAAGAAATGCATGTACAATATGTGACAGTATGCAAGCAAGTGTGCAAGAAAAATACAAAAGCATGAGAAAGACATAACCATTCATACTCTAATGAAGACATGTTGACAACAAGACCATTAACACTTCCATGGTGACACCACTGCCACCATGGCCAACACAACATGGATGCAACAAGCACATATAGGCCACAAGCATACTAAACACATATGAAATCAACATAAATGCATGATCAACACACTGCCCATCTAGTCCAAGGGTTGAACCATGCTCTGATACCACTTTGTAACACCCTCTTCCCACATCTACCCAAGTAACCGACCAACGAGGGTAAATATGTGACGAGATACTACTAATATGATATTCAACCTCCTAGATGACCTTAAGGAATTGGAACTGATGGAAAAATGACAAAAAAACCTTACACGACATCAAAAACATCCTAAGGAGGTAACCCAGCCTTCTAGACCCCTAAACCTTGAGGGAGACTGACTTTTTGACCATTTTGAGCGATAGTCGCAGGCATGCCAATTAAAGGTAGTGTCCAGGAGCATATAGCTGCGGGCATACCAAGGCAAGGTAGTGGCCAGGGACCCAAATGGTCAATTTTGCGCCTGCAACTTCGAGATTGTGCCACCTTTTCAGCCCTAGAGTGCAGGTCACTTCCCAAAATTCATGAAACTATATGGGATGATAAATAACATTAGAAAAAAGGTACGAAAACAATCACATCATCAGGAACTCATCTAGACCCCTCCTAGCCATGATAGGAAATTCATCAAACATGTCACAAACATTGCATCTACAGGTGTAAACATCATAATTAAACATAGGGATCGCATAATTATCTGATAATCGTTAAGAAGCATTTATCCCTTAAATCATAAGCTGCAATATAATTTGTTTGACTGTAGATAAATTGTGCATTCATCTACAAGTAAAAACATAGAGAGAGCCATACATCATCATTGATAAATTACATGCTTATAACCAGCATAATAAAAAAATAAATACAATAGATATAAAAAAATTAGAATCCACATAATAAGCAGTAAAATTATGCATAAAATACCAAAGGAATGAAATTTTCATTAATGAATATAGAAATCAACCGAGGATGGGGCTACCGTGTTCCAACCGACCATAGATTGGCTGAGCCAAATCTCTCTTCAGCCAATCACTCCAGTTCCATATTCCAAGCATGAATGTGAGACTCATAACCAACCAAAAAGAACCAAACAAGCATGAATTTTACCGGGGTTCTCCACCTACACCGTGAGGAATTTGAGTGGCTCCTAGTCTCTCAGGCTTTACCATAATCCACAGTCTGAATCAAGGATCACTAGGCCCTAAACCGAGACATACTCTCAAGGCTTTACTATACATCCCATCCCAGGAATACTACTCCCAATGAAGAGAAATCCACCTATTGGCTTTACCATATATCACGTCATTCACCGACAAGTATTCCTAGGACCACCGAGACACACAATCTGGCTTTAACACAACCCGTATTCTGTCTAAAGGGTTACTATGCCAGTGCCTTTACCGTGATCCACAGTCTGGTTCAAGGACCTCTAGGCCATGTTTTTATCATTTTGGAGGTCCACCATACTCAGTTTCAAATCCATCTGGTAATCCAACTCAAGTGAAGTATGAGAAACCCATCTCATCAAATCTATATGGAAATGGCAAGGCTCGGCTGGAAGCACTATCACACTTAGAAAAACCCATGCCAAGACATAAAGAACCACATGTAATACCACGCATGCCGGATCTAACAAGGAAATCACATATGCAAATAAATACCTGCAAAGAATCATGTTGTAGTTTCTTGATCTCGCTCTTCCTTGCTCCAATTCCCAAGTTCTCCAAGAAAACTTTAAGTGTCTAAGAGAGAGAGAGAGAGAGAGAGAGAGAGAGAGAGAATAATGAGAGAGCTCCAAAAATGAACTGACAAAAGGTACCAACTAATCCTTAGAATCCTTTTTATAGAAGAGGCCTCTATTTTCTTCATTTTCCCTTATTTTTCCTTCAATTTCCTCCTCACATGCAACATGTGACCTTTCATCTCCCTTTTCTTCTAATTTCCATTATTTTTCATAAATAAATGTGCCAATAATAATTTTTCCACTTCAAATGTCTTTTCATTTTCCTTTTTCGATTTGATTAGCCATAATAAACCAAATGAACACCCCTTAGGATTTTTTTCGCAACATTCAGCTTGGAATAAGTGTCCCATCGACCGTGATTATTATTTTTAACTTTTATTACATGAAATTTCTGCCACGACTCTTACAATTTCTATTATATGTGTGTGTGTGTGTGTGTGTGTGAAAAATGTATTGTTCATTATGTATTTTTTATTTTAATCAATTTAAATGTATAAGATTTTTATTTTAAATAATTTATTTTTAAAAAAAGTATGTTTTATATCGGAAATTGGTTAAAATAAATATTATATTAATTTTGACTTGTGGTATAATTTTAATATTTGAGAAAATTTATTATAACATTTTTTCTAAAATATTTCTAAATTTTATATAAGTATTGGTAAAAAATTGAAATCCAAATAATAACATTCTTAAGGAGAAAAACCATACTCATAATGAAAATTTTAAATTATATTTGTTATTTTTTATTTTAAATTCAAATTTATCTATTGATTTATAAATTTTTAATGTTACTTATAAACATTATATTGAATTATATATTGCATCACGAGTCTTTTTACACACCATGTTTAGCTTCTCTTCATATTATGTATATTATAATACCTTCTATATAAATTAATTTTGATTTATTAATAACACATTTTCTGTAGGAAATTTAATTGGTGATTACCATGTTATAAAGTATGATGTAAAGAAAAAAATTCAAGGTTGAAATATCCATGAGTCAAAAAAAATATTAACAATGTACTAGCTTTTCGTACATGTATGCTTATAGGAGTGCCTTTGACAATAGGGAGAATTCTTTCCGCGCTTGCAACCTTTGGGACACTTTAGGGAGCTATAGGAATGCTTCCTGGCTTAATCCCTTAGATTTCTCAAGTTAAAGTATCAATATATTGCATTGTGGCCTTTCTGCAGGAGGAAGAGCTACAACACGATAGGGTAGAAAAGGTATCAAAGTAGTCAACAGACTTTGCGATTCAAATCCAAGGAGGGATCTTTTATTGCAATCATGATTCCTCTAGTCCAACTATAAGAGGTTTAGATGTCCAAATAGAGAGAGGCATGAGGGTTGTTGTATGTGGAACTGTTGGTTCAGGAAAATCAAGCCTTTTATCCTGAATATTAGGTGAAATACCAAAAATATCAGGCTCTGTTAGCTTAAGTGGTACCATAGCATATGTCCCTTAGTCTCCTTGAATAGAAAATGGGGAAATTAAAGAGACTATTCTATTTGGGAAGCAGATGGATAATATTAGATACAATATGTACTTCAGGCTTGTGCATTGAAGAAATATCTTGAAATTTTTCCCGACGGGTATGAGACAAACATTAGAGAACAAGGGTTAAATTTGAGTGGTGGACAAAAACAGAGAATATAGATTGCCTGTGATTTATATCAAGATGCAGAAATTGTATTTTTTATGACCCTTTTAGTGTTGTGGATGCACATATTGGAAAACATATTTTACAACTATGTTTCTCTTATCATTTACATAATTTAGGTTTTATGAATTAATTAGTTTTAATGTATTGATGGAATGATGAAGCTCTACGATAGCACTCTGAAATTCATTGTCCAGTCTGGATAATATACAATGCTGGTTGGGCTGCTACAAATTCATGTCCATAAACATCTAATAAATTGGACTTGATTCTTATAGGAATGCATACTTGGTATTCTGGCTTCAAATATTGTAGTCTATGTAACTTATCAAGTGGAGTTTTTACCCTCAACTAACATCATTCTAGTAGGTTTGAATTTCTTTTATCCAGTTCTAGTGATATTAAAATTTTCAATTTAATTGGTAAAGGGAGTGGGTTTAGTGATCATTTATTGAGAGGAGGAAATAAGGGATACATATTTTGTTGATGTAAATGATACTCTTCACAGGTAATGCAAGATGGTGAAATTACTGAGGTCGGAAAATATGATGACATGTTACAGTCAGGCACATATTTTGTGGAAATGGTTGGTGAACATTAGAAAGCTTTGAAAGCTATTTATGCTATGGAAAATGAAGTGTACACATCATAGAAATTTGTTGGAATTTCATGTCCTGGCAATACAGCTACAGTGAAAAATGTTACTACCACTAAGACATTGAAGTAGTGTTGTGTTCAAAATTCAATAGATGTAGAGGAAGAGGTTGAACTAGAAAACTGAAAAGAAATATTGGATAAAGAGAATAAAATTCGCAACTTGTACAACAATAATAAATAGAGAGAGATAGGGTAAAAATGTCAGTATAGTGGTCTTACATTACTGATGCATCCAATGGACTTTGATACCTATAATACTAATGGCCCAAATAATATTTCAGCTACTTCAAATATGTAGTAACTACTGAATGGCATCGGAAACCCCTACAAAATAAAATGAGAGTTCCCTTGAGAGAAAGTCCCTTTTCATTCTGGTTTATGTTTCTTTGACATTAAGTAGCTCCACGTGCATTCTTGTGAGGTCTATAATTCTTTCATTGGCTGGACTTAAAACTGCTAATCTAGTTTTCAAAATTTTTCATAGGTGTATGTTTCGTGCACCAATGTCCTTTGATGCAACTCCATCTGGGCGAATACTGAATTGGGTCATTTGACATTTATTATTTTAATAGGAAAATACCTTTCCTGAGAGACTCAAGAAATCATATGATTCTAGTGGGTCAATAACAAGCTCTCTGTTTCTTGGCAGGCATCAAATGATCAGAGTGCAGTGGACACATCGATTCCTACTCAACTAGGAAAATTGTCTTTTTCATTTATACAACTTTTGGGGATCATTGCAGTCATGTATCAGATTGCTTGGCAGGTCTTCACTGTGTTTATACTAGTGGGTGCTAGTTGTAAATGGTATCAGGTATTCTCTGTATTTCTTAATAATAAGGAATACAAACTTGCAAATTTTTATTTTCTCAAATGAACATAAATTAGCGATAAGAGAGTTCTATCTCTAATTCAAGGTTTGGTGTGGGTAGATCCCATAATCTGATTGAAAAGGATGTTATAAAAAAGATAGAGTTACATCAAGATTCTATCATGACAACATTTTATATGTATTTCTTTGTTTCCATGCTTTTGGGTTTTTATGGTAATGAATAAGAAAATTATTGTAACTCCTCTGAACTTCATTGCATGCATTACATAACATTAGCTAGGGAACTGGCTCGGTTGGCATCAGTTTGTAGATCTCCAATCGTACAAAATTTTGGAGAATCAATCTATGGAGCAACCACTATTAGAAGTTTTGACTAGGAATCTCGATTCATTGAAATAGATATCGAGTTTACTAATATATATATTAGACCTATTCTCCACAATGTTGGAGTCGATGAGTGGCTTGGTATTCAGATAGATTTTATGTCAAATCTTATGTTTTCATTCTTTTTGGTGTTCTTCATTTTCTTTCCTGAAGATGTAATTCGACCAAGTAGGTATAGAAGGACTATATTGGAATGTAATTGTTTTTTCCTAAACTGATCTTAGCAAACTAGACATATTCTTTACATGAAATATGAAAGTAAATCAAATGGCACCTTTATAGGCATTGCAGGGTTGGTAGTAACATATGGTTTGAGACTGAACATGATACAAGCCTAGGTAATATGGTTCCTTTGCTTTGTGGAGACCAATATGATCTCAACAAAGAGAATAATGCACCAGTGATCATACAGAATTGTAGAGAAAACTCTAACTGGCCATCTAGAGGAGCAATAGATCTAACTGATTTGTAGGTCATAACTCAATAAAAATAGACTTTTTTGATGCATACAAAGCTAGTAATTTTCATGTCAGTTCATCTATAAGTTTGATCCATACAATCAGGTGCATTATGGACCATATCTTCTGCTTGTCTTGAAAGGGCTCACATGCACTTTCCCTGGAGGCATGGAGGTGGGAGTTGTGGGGTGGACAGGAAGTGGAAAATCTACTCTTATTCAATCCATTTTTCATATTGTGGAACCAAAAAAGGGAAGAATTGTCATTTATCGAGTCAACATCTCATCCATAGGACTCCATAACCTAAGATCCAAATTAAGCATTATTCCCCAAGAACGAATAATGTTTGAAGGCACTATAAGAAATAATTTGGATCCTCTGGAAGACTACTCAGATGATGAGATCTGGGAGGTCATTTCTGCTTCATATTCTATATGCACTTGTATCAATTTTAGGGCCAATAATTCTTGTCTTGAAAAGTTTAAATATTCTCCCACAGATCTTGTTGTGAGCGAGAAACATGAAGATGAATTGTGAGGATATGTTTGCATACAAAATTTGATTTTTACATCATCTTGTACATCATATTTTTTGTTTTCTCTGTAACATTGATGTATATATTTTATAAAATGTACTTTTTTATCTTTTAAGTTTAATTCCATGACATAGAGGAAGTTTCGAAGTGATTGAAAATGAAACTTTTAGGCTCCAAGGGTTATTAGATATCATAGTGATGCAAAATTTTGACATATTTAAAGCTGCAAAAGTCGTGCTACCATAGATGTAGTATGTCATACCACTTATTTTCCAAAATGAGCACACAATTCTTAGATAATTAAGACGTTTTTGACTCTATCAAGCTCTATTGACAATCCTAGCTAGGGTCATGTGACATTATACTATAAATTATTTTCAAAATTAGTTATATGGAATCATTATATGTTAAATAGAGCTACCATAGATTTAAGAGGATTGGGAAAGAGCTGGACTAACATTGTTTTGATTGAGCAAGATTAGGTGGGATGTTTCTTCATGGGATGGGTGGGATCATTTCTGAAGAAAGACATAACGGATATATTACCATTATTGGCAATAGGTCCAAGCACATGTATCATGGGAAGTATTACAACATTAGCTTCGTGGAACCAGTCAGTCATATCAACCATCACACATGGCTATGTTTTATAGGGTATATGTGCCTTATTTATTGGTAAGTTGGTCATTTTTATTTATTTATCTCTTTCCCTAAGTTTCTGAGTTTATGTAAATTTCAGATTCCGAGAATTTGCTTTATTCTCTTTTCTTTGGAAAGGGAAAATACGGTAATTTTATTATTTCTTCGAAAATGTTGCAAAATTGCATTTTCCAGATGTTTTCTCAAGTTTTTTTTTTTAATTACATTTACTGGGGACATTTTAAAGCTTTTTAAAAATATAAAGTTTTTTTTTAGTTTTATTAGATTTAGTACGTAAAGAAAAAAACTACACTTATTCACTTAAGAATTGATATCCTTTCAATGTTAGAAGTATGACTTTAATATCTATAAATAGAATTGAATATTATGAGTAAATTTGTTAAAGAGTAAATTTTGATTAGAGACCAAAAACCCTCAAAAGAGCATTTTTTTCTTATGTCATTATTTAATGAAAATGAGGGTTATAATATTCTTAAATCTCTCTATTTCTATTTTCTATTATCATCCAAAAACTATTTTATATATGGTTAAAAAACAATATCGAACATTTGACCTCTTTTAAGACAATTTGAAACACGTTGTGATATATTTGTTTATCTTTTATCCATTTAATGACAACTTAAAAATCATGAAACTCCCCTAAATTTTTAATTTATTAATCATTTGCAAACAATAATACTAGTTTTAGTGCCATCAATTCTGCATAATTTTATGACTCCTCCCTCAATTATGCCCTAAACTTAATGGAATGATTATCTTTAAAAATTAGGATCTCTGCCCCTCTACATAGAGCAAGATTCCCTTTTGGCATCCTATAAAAAAAAAATCCCACAGAAATCTCCTATCAATTTGTTTTATGTTCACCTCCTTCATTGAGTTTCTTCCTTATCTTATGGAAAATACCTCAACATGTTATCCCATTGTCTACACACTTTATTGGAGAAATGTATTTTTATTCAAAGTTTGAAAGCTTCGTAGCCAACCATATGCTCATGCCACTATAAATGGAAGAGTTTTAAAAGCCTTTAATAAATTCTCTATTCAATTCCTCAAACCGCTCTTAAATAGAATCTCCTAACTAGAAAATTTTCGCCTCTTTTAGAAACCCCACTTCTAGCCACATCTCTGTTTGGAATAGCACTTCTAGCCACATCTCTGTTTTGAATAGTTAGAATTCAAAATGAAATGATCATTTGTCTTCTCAATTAATTTGCTAAAAATACTTTTACGTACCCTTACCAATCCCTATTTTACAATTTATCCCAAATTAATACTTTTTTCATCAATAAGCACCACATAAATAAGGGTCGATACCCACTTTCGTGATGATGGAATCCGCAAAATAAAAAATTGCTAAACCCCTCCCAATCCCTTCTTCCGCAATTTGTCCCAAATTAATACTTCTAAGAAGATTAATGACAAAATATTCTAAGCCTCTCCCCATCCCTTTTCTGCAATTTGTCCCAAATTAATACTTCTAAGAAGATTAATGACAGATCAAGTTTGTCATCAACTAATTAAAAGATATGATAATACATGAACTAAGCTAGCACATACGTCCTTCTTGGATGGCATGCAAACAACCAAGCTTCTGAAAAAGTGGGAGTTTTGCAATGATCTACCACAAAGGAGCTCTGAGAACAAGGACTACATGGTGTAGTGCATCTTTATTTTGGCTAGTTTATTGATATGGATACGGCCAACAGTTCTGTCTATTTTAGACGTTCACAATCCAGCAAGGAAAAATCTATGGATGGGCTACGCAGTGGGGCCTTTGGGAACTTGGATGCGCTGACTTCTCTCAAAACTCAATGGCCGAGGTATCACCATATGTTCCCGCCCGCGTTTGAAATAGTTTCCACTTGGCACCTTCGTCGCCAACTTGGTGGCAGTCATTGCGGAGGTCGGCATGGCTCTTTGCCAATGCAAAATAAGCAGTAATACTGATGTTGTAATGTTTTGGTTTTTTTTTTTTAATTCTCGATGAAACTGTGTATGTTGTGTATGTTGTATAGTGGTTACAGGAAATGAGATATTAGCGGTCCTAAAATCATTTTCAAAGGACAAAAGTCTGGGGCCAGATGGCTGGCCCGCGGAGTTTTTCATACACTTCTATGATCTTATGGGCGAGGAGATTACAAAGGTTGTGGAACATGTGCGCACAAGGGGATTCATGCCTCCCAGCCTTAACTCTACATTTATCGCGCTAATCCCTAAGAAGGATGCTCCCAGTTCTTTTGCCGATTTTAGGCCCATCGCATTGTGCAATGTTCTTTACAAAGTTACATCCAAGATCATTGCTGAAAGACTCAAAGGTACGCTATCGGCCTTTATATCCAAAGAACAATATGGTTTTCTGAAGGGTCGCTCTATCCACGATGCAACAACAATTGCACAAGAGGTTTTACATTCTATTCATACAGAAAGGAAGGAGGCTGTTATGATGAAGGTGGACCTCCATAAAGCTTATGATTCTGTGGATTGGTCATACATTAGGAAGGTATTGCTGAAGATTGGCCTTCCTATTCGGCTCATCAGATGGTTGATGACTTGCATCTCTACTGTCCGCTATGCAGTCATCATTAATGGTATTCCTACATCCTTCTTTGTGGCTGAACGTGGTTTGCGGCAGGGCTGTGCTCTATCACCACTTATTTTCATTCTTATTATGGATGGCTTCAGTCGTATGATGCACAGGGCAATACAAAATGGATACACAAAGGGTTTCTCTTTTTCAGATTCGGTATCATGTTCCCATTCCATATTCGTGGATGACTTGTTATTATTTGGATACCTGAACCGGAATTATTGGTTCTATACACATCTATTGCTTATTCGTTTCGAGTCTGCAACAGGTCTTGCTATCAACAAGAGCAAGTCTTTTATTATATATGAATTTGGTGACATAAGGGAGATTGCCTTTATTGCCGAGTTTATGGGGGTTGCTCACAGGGTGGCTTCCACAGGCTTTACTTATCTAGGCTTCCTGATTAAGCCATGTGCGTACAGGATACAGGACTGGATATGGTTGGTCGACAAATTTCGCAGACGGATCTGCAGATGGGCACATCGATGGCTTTCCATGGGTGGAAGGCTCATCATGATACAGGCTGTGCTATCGCAGTTGATGGTTTATTGGGGGCACTTATATTACCTGCCGGATAGCATTATCAATATGATCAACAGCATCATTGCCAAATTTCTCTGGGGGGGATCGCAGATGGATCGCAAGATATTTCTATGTAAACTAGTGAGCCTTTGTCGGTCTAAAGATCATGATGGGTGGGGCATTCTTAACACCAGGATTTTTAATATTGCTCTGCTTATCAAATCTTTCTGGAGGGCCATACATGGTACAGGTATATGGACGGATATCATTGGTTGCAAATATATATTGGGTAATTTTCTTTTACAGATTCATGGGGGGCAATTTTTACAACCACGAAATATTTCGGCTATATGGAGAAGTTTCAAGAAAATTGCCCACCATGTGGCGGGGCGGCTTGCATGGTTGTTCCGGGATGGGAGGAACATTCCTTTCAACTTTACAGCGTTAATTGGCTTGTCTCCACAATCTGTGCCGTCTCAAAGATTGGTACATAGGCTTGCACATAGGGGTATCGTTTACCTGGCACAGTCCATTTTCTCTTGGTCGCACGGAGCCCCTGAATTCAAATCGGCATTACAAATGGGTCTATCTGGTATGGATGCAGATGAATGGGAGGTGTTTAGAAATGATATAAGGGCTGCGGGCTTATTATTGGAAGTGGGGGGCGACATACTTATTTGGAATGGGCCTACCATGATGGGCAATCCTATTGTTAAAGAATCTTATCAATGGCTGAATAGTGCTACATATCAGGAGCAGATTACTACTATTTACAGCTCTTTCTGGAAGAGAAAGATTTCTTCAAAGATTGTTCTTTTCGGGTGGCTCTTGTGGAAGAACAAGGTGTTAACGGGGGAAAACCTTACCAAGAGAGGTTTTCTTGGACCTTATCGATGCCACTTATGCTGTGCTGAGGCGGAGACCAGTGATCACTTGTTTTTTCGATGTCCAACAGTGGCATACCTTTGGAGTCTCTTTGCGACCCATCTAATGGATCCTCAATGGGTCCCTGTTGACTTCATTTCTGCTGCTAAGGAATGGGATAGGAGAAAGGACAATTATCGCTCTTTACCTTTCTTCCTTGTATGGGAGGTTTGGCTAGGTAGGAATAGGTTGATATTTGACAATGTGCCATTTCAGGTTCACCGAACATACTCTGCTATTATGAAATGGATGATAGCCCGACCAGACCCCACAAGGCGGATCGTCGACTACTCACACCGTATAAGACCACACGAGATGTCTATTCCGGCAGTATATTTTGACGGAGCTTGTTTGGAGGGTAATATGGGATGCGGGGCGTGGATTAAAATTTCTCAGAGGGAGCGAGTACAAATTTACTGGAATGGTGGTCAGGGCTCAAATAATGTAGCGGAGGTGATGGCCCTATGGGGTGGTCTACGCTTTGCTATTTATTTAGATCTTCAGGATATCCATATATATGGGGATTCTCAGGTGGTGATTGGCTGGCTTACCAGTACCATGGAGGTGATGAGGCCAGAGATTATGGGCTGGGTGAACAGGGCACGTAGACTATGGGCCGCCCTCAACAGACTACCTATTACTCATATTTACAGGGAAAACAATACCCGTGCTGACGGGCTCTCAAAAAAGGGTCTGCTGTCTGACTTTGGAGTCATGCATGTTCATCTATACAGAGATGGTCGTCAATATTGGCAAGATGAATTCTTGATTCCATAACAGGACACATAATTTTGCTACAGGTTACAAAAGATGTTTTGCTTTTCTATTTTCAATTTTGAGGTGTCGGATGAATGGCAAATAGATTTCACATATCGGATGGGCCATAGGTTGGCGACTATATATCTTATACACAGTTATAGATAATAGGCTACAGGATCACAACAGAATATGATGGCGCAACAGTATTCTTATGAGTGTCTCAATCCATGCTGCTGTCATATAGTTTTGTTATGGAAGGTATCTAATTGGCGTCTACAGTATCAAATTAATCATCAAGCGAGCCGGTCTACAAGGAGCAAGCGAGCCTGCTTAATATATTTTTCAACTTCCACAGGCATCATCGGTTTCTAACATATCTTTCTTATATGCTTTTTCTACAGCCATTTGTTCTGTCCATTCAATATGCATTCTAATACAGGGCTGTAGTTAAAACACCGGTTTCTATGCTATGCTGTGGCCCACTTCTTTCTATCAATTTTCAATTCCACAGCATACATTTTGACATATCATATATATAGCTTTTCTCCAAAAATGTTAATTGTGCTGAACCATGTAATTATATCTGCCAATGGGCCTGCACATATGGCTGGTTGTATAAGTATGGAGATCAATACTCTTTTATTTGAGGTGACCAACATGTCATTGGACCTTCTCTTCTGGGTTCATATCTTTGGTCATATAGGCATATCTATCTCGCTGGACTCTTTACAGCTGGAGATTATTATGTACATGTACTGCTTATATCCTAATATAAACAGCGTTTTTTTCCTCTGAAAAAAAAAATGTTCTGCTCAAAATCTTCTCACTTTAACCCTACTCTTTATCTTTGTTTGTTTGGTTTTTTTAATAATTCCTGCTGTAAATTACAACAACTGCTCTGTTTTTTAATCTTCTTGGGCTAAATGTTTAGTTTGGATTGATTGATTTATTTTTTCTTGAAATGACAATCACAACAATTAAATTTTACTTAAATTATTTCAAACTAAATCTAGTAGTTGGGGATATTTTTTAAAATTATACCAAACTATGATAGTTTTTAATTGAGTTATTTTTAAGTGCAATTTTTGAAAAGCTATCCAGAATAAAACTAGTAGTTTGGGGATAGTTTTTAATTGAGTTGTATTTAAGTGTGATTTTTTGAAAATTTATCCAATTTATTTTCTGATCTAATTTGTCTAGAATCTCATAGGGATTCATTGAAATCACAAGTTTGATGGGCGAACTCTGCATAATGGAAGTGCCCATATGGTTTTTGAGAGTGTTGAATTCATATATGTAGTCAAAAAACAATTTAAACATCACAAATCAATATTTCACCACAAATTTGTATGCCAGATACTTGCCAAAAATCCACCAAAAACTCCAAAAGAAGCACTTAAAAACAACTCTGTTTTTAATTCTGAGATTATGATCTTGGGTTTTTTTCTAATATATATCGTTTTTTTAATTGCAGACTCTAGATTACAATATGAAGTTATTGATGGAATCCTTTCAGTTGGGCCTACTTAGACGTGTCTTCCATGATATCAGAGATGCACTCTCTGAGAGAAGGAAGTAAACCATGAGGGCTTATGTTTATCTCTTTATAACTATTTTCTCTGCGATGGCTTCCTCTTTTTCCATATTGTCTTATACTCTCTTATTTTATTAATGGGAATTAGCCCATATTTATTTTGGAAAATTTCTATGGGACCCATCTGCACATGTTATATACTTTTACTTACTTAATTTCTTGGATGGCTCCGTAATTTTGTTTTTAATTGAATTTCTATGATGGTTTCATAATTTATTCCATGTTGAAGTTTTCTTAAAGATTTGAACGTTGCATGGTTAGTTATGATTAGTTTTCGTTATGATTAGTTTTCCTCCGGTTTATATATTAAGTTGTTTTTATTTTTTTGGATTTGTTGAAATTTTCTTAAATATTTGAATGTTGCATGGCTAGTAATGGTTAATTTTCCCCCAGTTTAGATATTAAGTTGTTTTTTATTTTTTTGGATTTCTGTGTAGCAAAACTGTAATATTCGCAAATTTTCACTTGATATTTGGAATATTAGAGTTCTTAATTTCCTTAATGAAATAACTAAATAAAAGGGTGGAGGGACCCATAATCCTCAAGATGAATAAATATCCACTTTTTATGTGTGAATGTGGATTAATTAAGCCTAGATCTACATAATGAGGTGGTGGAGCCACTACTAATGTGAATGGAATTGGAGATCATGTCTCATTAATAAGATAGATCATGGAGGTTGATACAATCAACTAAGATCTTGGAAGGGATCAAACCGAAGATCATGGAGAATTCATGATGAGATAATGGAGAAAGTTGTGTAATTAATGCACACATGATGGAGAGGGCGTACATTGCACCTGGACATGATGGATGACTTGGAAGACATTGCAGTCAAACATGGAGGATCTTGTCCACATGCAAAAAATAGTTTAGATGAGGGCCAAGGCATGGGAAGGCTCATAAAATATATAAAGGAGATGAAGAAAAAAATGAAGGCAGGTTATTTATTATAGATTTTGAGGTCTGTTTAGATCTGGAATTGTCATGTGACATTCCATTTCTTTCTTAGGTTGTTTAGCAAAGATTGCAAGTGTTGTTTAGCACAGGGTGTTCCTGGTCGAGGATCCCTCCTCTTTCATTGAGTGATCTATTAGAAGATGGTTTTACTTCATTCTACATCAGGCATTGGTGCCACTTATTATTTCCATCATTTGTAGAACATTCATATTCAGGAATTGCGCAATTTATGAAGATCAGTTTGGAAGGTGGAGGTTGTCTTCAGTATTTTAGCTCGAGAACCACTATAGGATTATTCTTATCACCTTGGACTTGAAGATCATCATTCTCAGGGCTTCATATCAGATCTGGAATCAGGCCAAAAGTTATTGACCTCCTAGCAGGAGTAATTCCATCCAGAATTATGCTGTCCATTATTGGAGATCCAAAGGAGGAAGGAAGTTGCTAGCATTTCAGCTAGTAATCCTGTGAGGGATCATCACCTCACCTTGCCATTAGTATTTCCATCAGCCTGGAGTTTATTGCAGCATAGTTCAGCAGGCATAAATCCTCTCTCTTGTAAATCTCTGTTTCTATAGTAGCTGCATAATCAATTGTTACAAATTGAAGGAGGAGGAAGAGAAGGCAAGATCTCAAGCTCCTAGCTTGTAGATCTAAAGGAGGAATCAACCCTCAGGGCATAGATTTGTTTATACATCATATTGCATCCATATTTAGATCATATGTAGCTCCAGAACTGTAAACCTAGCAGAAAAAGGATCAAATCCTAGGAGGGTGATTTTCCAAAGTTGTAGATCTGTAAAATCTTTTCTGGGTTATCTTGGGTTCCCATCACATTGGCCAGATCTTGAATCTTGGCATCATCAAAGCTCTATATTTCCGTAGATATGCGTTTTCCTTTTCATCCTGCAAATATATATTCATGTTATGCTGAAGTGACAACGCAATATTTGCTTCCAGCAACTCTCTAGTTACACAATGCTAGTTGTAGCATGCTTTCACGATGATTCTACGCCATCTCTTTGGCTAGATCTACTCATATTTTTCACATTGTGTAACTGGCTCATCTCTATATAATAAAATGGATCAACTTCTCTGTAAATTCTAATATTTTATTTAGATCTATTGTTTACTTAGTTGCAGTTCTTATATTGTGTTTAAGTATTACTGCATTTTCCCTTTTGGGATATTATAGTGGTATTAGAGGATGATCTTTGTCTCAGCTTGTGGACACTTCATATTTTGCATCAAAAGAAGAAGAATGTAGATGCGATCTATCATAAAGGAGGATCTAAGAAGAATATTCGATGAGGAAGGTCCAAGCACTTCCTATCAGTAGAAAAGAAAACCGGAGAATCATAGATCTTCTCATAGATCTACTATGCCCACTTTCTTTGAAGAGGGTGAAAGGTATATAAATGAAGAAAGAAAAGAACCTAAGACTCATGAGACTCTTAGTATATATCTTGAAGAGTACAAATCACAGTCTAGCGCATTCAAAGAGATTCTAACTCTCCCATAATTATTTGAATTCAAGGAAGAAAGAAGATCCTATAGCAGAAATAGAAGAAAGAGGCATAATAGATTCTATTTGCCTACATTTGATAGATATTCCTCAAGAAATATTAGGGCTTGGAGGAAAGAGTTAGATGCATTTTCCAGGCTACATCCTGTGGCTGAAAAAGAGGTTGTCCAAATTGCAACACTTCATCTCTTAGGTGAAGCCAATGATTGGTGGTTTAGTCACATGGAGCATGCAAAACTGACTAAATATTCAGATTTATTTCACAAGATGAGGAAGAAGTTTGATGTGAAGAAAACATAGATGTGCCACAAAGAGAAATTTCCTATGGAAACAAAGGAGGATGTCAATCTTGTCACTCTAAACAAGAGGTCACTACATTCACCACCAGCTACAGAAGTACTTACATTTGGAGAAGAGGCACTTGTAGCTTTGCAAGATAGTCTTGAGATCTTGACATATAGAGTCCCATGCATGATTCAGGAGATGCATGAGGGAGAAGAGGAAGATTCTAATGTTGGTACATTGGTAGAAGAGCAACCATCTCTCTTACCAGCAGTTGGAGACACCATTGTCCCGGTTGGGGGAACTCTTGTGTTTTTTCAAGAGGTTCCCACACATCAGTTGATCCAAGGTATGCATACACACTCATCACCTATTTTTTTAGTAGATATTATTGAAACTTATGGGGACATGCCATCAGGGCCAATGCATAACCAAGGGTTAGATCGAAATACTGATTTGAAGTAGCAAACTATCACAACGCAAAGGGCCCTTGATATAATCAAGGAGGAGTTGAAAAGCTATCCTAGTTTGTCATGGATGGACTACATTCAAACCTTTGAGTTGAAGTGTAGAGTTTCAAAAGAAGGGATGAGCATGATCCTATGTAAAATGAATGATTATGAGATCAGTATTGTACCTTTCTTTGAGACAATATATGTATTACCCTGCAGATCTACAACGCTGTCACTTAGTAGCAGTGATAATGAAGAGGCTCCATTATTATTGGAGCATTCTAAAGGTAGCTTCACTCATTAAGCAATGGAGGTTATGATGATAAATGGTAGACATCTTGAGATGAGAAATATTTTCTCCTTTCTTGATGACACTTTCTCAATAAGCATCTCACAACTCAAAGAGAGAATTCTACCTATAGCAGATCTAGAACCTCATTGGTTTTGGAAGACCATAGATGAGAAGAAGGTCTCATTAAGAGATCTCATTGGAGGTGCACTTCAAAATTTCATGGAGTGAAAAGTTCTTCATCAGTTTGAGAAGATTGGTGTCTTATAATGGGAGGATACAAAGTATTTGCATAATGAGATCCATCATCCACATTGGGATGAATGGTTGATAGTATGGAGCAAGGGGTTGCCAAACCACTTGCAGATCTATGATACAGGCCAACAAGAAGCATGGTTGCGCTAGTTTCTCTTGGGTGAGTATGGTTACCACTCAAGGAGTAATATTTTGTTGATTCATTCCTTACACATCACTGGAAGAATGCATAAGAAAAGGGCATGGCTACTTTGGTTTTTGATAAGAGAGTTTGGACATCACATGTTATATCTTATGTCCTTGTATTTACTCTTGTTTGTGATATGTCTCATGCATTTACATGTATTCTTTTAGGGATGTATCTCATGTTCATGTATGTACTTGGGATTGGGAGAAAGTATAACTTTCACATCATGTGGCATAAAGGATCTTGTTTGTATTATGTTGATGAGACATCTCACATGTCCATTACTATATTGTTGCTCCATGACTTGCACCATGATAATGCAAGGAGGCAACAATAATCCTTGTTGTTATGGTTACTATTGGGAGAGTATGGGCTGAATTCTTCCCATACATTTCATGACATTGTTGGAGGATGGCAATAGGAGGCCTTATAGCGTTGGATTCCGTTGGGGGATTATGGTCATTGTACATGGTATAATGATGATGTGATGAGGCAACAATATGCCTTGTTAAGGTGGCTTCTCTTGAGATAATATGGCCACTACATTTGGTACAATGATGATGTGGTATGGCAGCAAGAGGCATTGATGTGTTGGCTTCTTTTGAGAGAGTATTTCTCTCATATTATCATTGATGTTGATTTGGCATGGCAACAAGAAGCATGGTTACGGAGGCTTCTTTTGAGAGAGTATGGCTCTCTTACTTGTTTTCATGATGATCTAGCATGGTAGCAGGAGGCTTTGCTGCGTTGGTTGTTATTAGGAGAATATGGTTTGACATTGTTTATTTTTTCCCATATGTCTCTACTTCTTGTTTTTCACTATGATGATGTGATGTTTGATTCCTACATGGCCAACATGGCTAATGATGAGGGCATTGATATGTGTAATCTACTCTATATATCATGGGTTGGAGAGATAGTTCATGAGTTGGGACTTTCCAATTTGGGAATGAACCACTTCATCTTATGTATCTCATGTATAGAGGAGAAATTTGGTCATCATATGGTTGCCACTTGGAGATTAACTGATGAAGAAGGGTATCTAACTTTTCAGTTGGAGATCATTCTAGACATTCTAGAGAGGCAGCTTTGGAGCTGGACATGATAAACACATTGTGATAGATGGGAAGACCTTCCACATGAGGATGCCATTGCGATGAAGGATGTTTGCTATAGCATCCACTTTTGCAGTTGCTTGAGGACAAACAACATTTTTCCGGGGAGGACTATAATATTCTCAAATTTTCACTTGATATTTGGAATATTAGGGTTCTTAATTTCGTTAATGAATTAAATAAATAAAAGGGTGGAGGGACCCACAATCCTCAAGATGAATAAATATCCACTTTTTATGTGTGAATATGGATTAATTAAGCCTATATCTACATAATGAGGTGGTCGAGCCACTACTAATGTGAATGGAATTGGAGATCATGTCTCATTAATAAGATAGATCATGGAGGTTGATACAGTCAACTAAGACCTTGGAAGGGATAAAAAAAGAGATCATGGAGCATTCATGATGAGATGATGGAGGAAGTTGTGCAATTAATTCACACATGATGGAGAGGGTCTACATTGCACCTAGCCATGTTGGATGACTGGAAAGACAACACAGTAAAAAATGGAGGTTCTCGTCCGCATGCACAACGCAGTTTAGATGAGGGCCAAGGCATGGGAAGGCTCATAAACTATATAAAGGATATGAAGACAAAAATGAAGGTAGGATATTGATTACAGATTTTGAGGTCTGTTTAGATCTGTAATTGTCATGTGACATTCCATTTCTTTCTTGGGTTGTTTAGCAAAGATTACAAGTGCTGTTTAGCACGGGGTGTTCTTGGTGGCGGATCCATCCTATTTCATTGAGTGATCTCTTGGAAGAGGTTTTTAATTCATTCTACATCAGGAATTGGTGCCACTTATTATTTCCATCATCTGCAGAACATTCATATTCAGGAATTACACAGTTTCTGAAGATCAGTTTGGAAGGTGGAGGTTGTCTTCAATATTTCAACTGGAGAACCAATGTAGGATTATTCCTATCACCTTGGACTTGAAGATCAACATTCCCAGGGCTTCATATCATATCTGGCATCAGGCCAAAATTTATTGAACTCCTAGCAATAGTAATTCCATCCAGAATTACACTGTCCATTATTGGAGATCCAAAGGAGGAAGGAAGTTGCTAGCATTTCAACTAGTAATCCTGTGAGGGGTCATCCCCTCACCTTACCATCAGTATTTCCACCAGCCTGGAGTTGATTTCAGCATATTTCAGTAGTCATAAAGCCTCTCTCTCTTGTACAACACAATTTCTATAGTAGCTACATAATCAGTTGATGCAACTTGAAGGAGGAGGAAGAGAAGGCAAGATCTCAAGCTCCTAGCTTGTAGACCTAAAGGAGGGATCAACCCTCAAGGCATAGATATGTTTATACATCATATTGCAGCCATGTTTAGATCAGATCTAGCTTCAGATTTGTAAACCCAACAGACAAAGGATCAAACCCTAGGAGGGTGATTTTCCAAAGTTGTAGATCTAGAAAATCCTTTTTGGGTTATCTTGGGTTCCCATCACATTGCCTAGATATTGAACCTTGGAATCATCAGAGCTCCAGATTTCCATAGATCTGAATTTTCCTTTTCAGCCTGCAAATATATATTCATATTTTGCTGAAGGGACAACACAACATTTTCTTCTAGTAGCTCTCCAGTTACGCAGTGCTAGTTGTAGCGTGCTTGCAGGGTGATTCTAGGCCATCTCTTTGGCTAGATCTACTCATATTTTGCACATTGTGTAACTTATTCATCTCCATATAATAAAATAGCTCAACCTCTATATAAATTCTGATGTTGTCTTTAGATCTATTGTTTACTTAGTTGAAGTTATGTGTTTAAGTATTACTGCATTTTCCCTTTTGGGATATTACAAACACATTAATTAAAATATCCTATATTCAAAAGAGCTTCATGCCCAAAATTTGTTGACTTCCATTCTCTGAGAATTTTTTGTTGTATGTGCTCATCATAGACATCCAACATAATATGGTCATTTGCATCTAGATGGTAAAATTTTTCCATGAAATCAAATCTTGGAATTTCTTGCCACAGTAAAATTTCACTCTTATGAATTTCTAAGAAGCTTCTTTACAATGATAAGTGTCTTCCTCAATCAATATTTGAAAAAAAAATTCCATGTCTTTGGATTACATCTATTTGGATTTTTTAGGCATGGGATGAAAAAGTTGCACCTTTAAAAAAAACAAGTTTTGTATTTATTTAGGTAACTATAACTATCACTATTTTGAAATTGAATATATTATTCAAAAGGTTAATGGCCTCTGATTTATTTACATTTTCACCTCGTGAATTTCAATATCTCAAGGAGATAAGTGTAGGGTTTCGCCCATTTCTATTTTACAACCTAGATGAAAAAAATTAGATGTCTATAATAAAACTGTGCCTTCTAAGTTATTTTGTAATTTGTTTTTCCTGAAATTCAAATGTTGAAATATTAAGTTGAAGTTATGTGCATTTTGCTCAAATCTGGCAGCGTGAAAAGTTTGCAAAAATGTTTTTGGGGTCAATTCAGAGAATATGGGTTCTATAGTTTATGTGAAATTATAGCTGGGAGGAGGGTTTGGAATTGATAAATAAAAGGAGGACAATGTTGTAATTAATATCAAAAAATTTGCAGAAATGTTTTTGGGGTCAATTTAGAGAAAAAGGGTACTATAGTTAAGGTGAAATTATAGCTCGCATGAGGTTTTGGAATTGATAAATAAAAGGGTGACAATGTTGTAATTAATATCAAAATCTTGGTGGTGTGCATGCAAAAGTCAGTCTTTGTTGGAAGAATTGATTGAATACTGATCAATCAATAATAGAATAAAACTCATTTTACTTGTTAAAATGGCAAAGAGAACATTTACAATAATATAAGAAAACTAAATCTTACATTTACTTCATTGGATTCCTCTAGCTTAGTGCCTTGGAGAAGCATACCCGTTTCATGACTTGCTGCAACTACCCATTATAACCATCCAGGAACATTATGATGTATAATATTCCTCGATCCAACAAAGATAGATGATCATGTTTGTTGATCCACACAATAAATTTTGGTATAGTGTTTTTATAGAATATCGGTGTTTGTATTTTGGTATAGTGTTTTTGTAGAATATCGGTCTCTAGAAAAATAGAGAAATCCCTTAGAGGGGCCAAATGGTCCTACTATATCAAGAAAATATCCCCTCTTAGAAATTGGTCGTTGTAGCTTGATGAAATATTGAAATTTCCTGTAGGCTTCATTCGAGACCATGGAGCTCAATTTATTGAAACTGGATGAAGATCCTAATGCGCTCAGTCAAAAAAGCAGTTTTATTTTCAAAGAGAAATACTTGCACTGATCCTACCTATATCCTCTACTACAATGGACCCTATAGTCCTTTTCCTAACTATATCCTCTACTACAGTGGACCCTATAATCCTTTTTCCAGATTGCAGCCTTTGGTTTTGTTCCTCACATTGATATCGTTTGGATACAAATTAGAAATATTATTATTGCCTCTCCACCAGCTCTATCTCTACAAAAACAAAATAATCCCCACATCTACAGGGGTAAAAATATTTAACTACCCATCCTTCTCCATCATCTTCAGCGATCATATCCTCCAATTCTAATTCATTTGCAATAACCTCTGCATTATGTTTCGAGGCCTGAAACTCAAAATCATATACCTCTCTAGATTTAAAATCCTTAATAACTTCCCATTCTTTCTGGAATCTTTGAAATCTCTCTAAATGTGCCTCATCCTCGTCCCCAATTTCCTTGTTTGACTGTAAAGATGAATAATATAGATCCCCATAGGATAAAACATCATAATTATTGAGACCCACTTCATTAAAACTCGAATTCCCCTCATCCGCTTCAACAATTGGGTTATGAAGGCCATGAATCAGCTTGGTGTTGGTAGATGGACTGTGAAATTTTTTTAGGGATCTGGATGAGGAGAAATGAAAGCATACATGTTTTGTACTTTAATTTAGGCATAAGTGGAATTTTATCTCACACAAAGAGCTTAGGTGCATCTCCAACATTCAAATTTATCTTTTCATTCAACATTTATTCCATAAATAAATGAAAGTGAGTTATTCAACATTTATGTTGTCATTATATTTCATAGAAATAAGTAGACATCCAATGCATGTTGCTATCTAATCCAAAAAATATATATTTATTCTCCAAATATTATTTTAACATTAGTTAGCTACCATTATTGCCTCTTGAATTTGATTAGCAACAATTAACAACCCCAATGTAGCCAAGGCGAAGTGGGATCACATTTCCTAGAAGTAAATTAAAGGCATTATTTCCTCTATCCATAATATCCAGCTACAATGTGTATGTATGTCTATATATATATATATATATATATCCCAACATTTATCCATAAGTTTTCCAATTGTATAATTAATAAACTCAAACCACAGTGAAAATTATCATCATTAAAAATAGATATAACTTTATATTTGGAAACTTTTGATGCATATATATGTTATTTGCCCACTTGGGTCGCTAACCTGAGGTCTCTGTCAAATGGAGTTATCTCCCTTACGATATGCTTTTGCCTCAATATAACTAGTACATTTTCTTTTTTCTAAGTCCTACTATAAGGACGTGACAATGATGGCCATGAAGAAAATATTAGGGATTGCAATAGGAAGACTTACTAACATTTATCATTAAAAATGAATCTTTCTTATGAGAAAATTAGAAGTAAACTTAGCGATTGCTAGAAGGTTGTGTATTTATGGCAATGATGAGGGGAATTAGGCGTGGGTAAGGTATAAATACAACTCTTACAAGTTTCCTTTGAAATCTTTTTATGGACTTTATGATAAATTTGTACCTACAAAATTTCGGGATTAAAGTTTCTGGATTGAAGTAGTAGAAGTATTTTGGAAGCTATATAAATTAGATTTGTTTTCAAATATATATTTTTCTCATTAAGTTGCCCATGACAAAATTTTGGTTCAGTAAAATAATATTTTTCTATGACATTAATTAGAGAGTTCAATGCTTAAGGTAATAATGTTCAAAGATGACTTATTTTTATGTATGACAATTCTACAAGTAAAATAATAATTTTCCATGACACATATCAATTACCAAGCTTAATGCTTATATGAATAATGTCCAAAGACTTGCTTCTGTGTAGTAATTATATATTTTAGTTTATAATAATGACTCATGAGGTTCAATAGGAATGGAAGTAGGCCACAATGAGCATTAAAGGATAAAAAAAAATTGAGTACAATTTGGATAAAAAATACAAATTTGTATTCCACATTTTTATGCCACAGTACTAGACAAACCCATAAGTATCTAATATGAGATTGCTAAGGAAGTGGATATAAGAAATAAAATAATGGGGATGATGGACTCTACTCCTTGCTAAAAAAGTGGATACAAGAAATGAAATAATGGAGATTATGGATTGTGCTCCTTAAGAGTATGATCCTATACTCTTTAAATAAAAACAAAAATAATATTATATTTTATTAAACTAAAAAATTGTAATCCAATGTGGAGACAATTATTTCTTTACTTTGAAAATACAAAAACTGTGGAGACAAAAAAATTATTATAAACTTAGGAAACAAATACACAAAAATTACATTTGAGCTCTTAGCCTTTATAGCTGAAAATAAATTTATTAAAAATGGGTTAGGTTCCATTACCTAAATGAATTAGGCATGCAATCACTATCACATTAATAACTTGGTGCAAGCATCATTAACATGCATGATCTCTTTGTGCCATGTGAAAGACACCTTCACATTGAAAAAAAAAACTCACCATCTCACATTTTGGTCATTGTAGAAAAATTGGTTGAGCACCAAAGCATGAAGAAATCCAAACTCTAATTCTTGTTACGCAGTGAAATTCATCTCTAGATACTTTGATCCCCATTGTTATAGAGCCCTACGACTTTGATCATGTGAGGTTGCAACTTCCATTCATGGTTCAAGAGATGCATACAAATTCTATTTGAATTTCTCATATTGTATTTTAAAATACTGAATACTGAACATTCTACATCTTGTGTTAGTGATGAATTTTGAGTTCCAGAGATGTTAAAAATTCGCACTTCAATTTTATTATATTCAATTGTGTTAGTGTGGCATTGTTGCATCCAATGAGAATGGTCAATCACATAATCTATTCAGTTTGGGCTTACTTGCAAGCTTGAAATTCATGTTTCTTACCATTGTATGGAGTAGATGCTTAATAGATGGAAGATGTGATCTTCAAGATGTTGGAAAAATGAAATGACGATGAAACCTCTCACACCCACTAAAAAATTCAATCTTTATGGTATTTTTTTCATTTTTAACTTTGATTATAGGTTGTTGATATTTTGAATTTAAGATTTTGAGTGTATGGTTTTCATTAGTTTCTAAAGCTATAAGAGAGAATATCATTAATCTAGAATGATATATCCATTTACCATAATCAACAAAAAGCGTACATAGGGGCCAATATTTATTGGAGAGCCAACATTCTTATTGATCAATTAAGGACTAATTCTCATAAGCTCCATTGTGAAACAGGGCACTGGAAAAGGAAAAAATAAGTGTGGGAGGAAAGAGTATGTATTTTTTTCTCTTCCAGAAAAGTGGAAACATGAAATCATTTGATTTTAGAATGTGAGGCATCCAAAGACAGCAGGGAAAGTTATGCAGATATTTTGGCAGCTATCTCTTGTGATAATCTATTCAGCAAAGGGTTTGTCGAGAAGCTAGGAGAGTTTATTGTGAAACTTCACAGGAAAAGGGTCGAATGCAAGAGCCCCATAAAGAATAAATATGCCCCATAGGTTATCTTTAGCCTCGTGGACATTAAAATAACTTCTTCTTCTTCTATGGCTTGGTCACATGAAGAAAATTTCCAAGTATTCTTCTTCTTTTATGGCTTGGTCACATGAAGAAAAATGCCAAGTCCAAGGGGCTATCTTGGTCAAGGCCTAGGCACATCTAGTCATATGGTGGGTTGAAGGTTGACCCCATTTGAATCAACATCGATTCAATGAGAGCGCAAGTTGTCAAATGTCAGACTGTTACAGAAGAAAAATATGCTAGTTGTGAAGAATTAATAAAATTTCTACATCTACCTAAGAATGTCAATATCCAAGTCAATAATTAAATCTTTGGTTGCAAATATTGCCATCTATGTTCCTATAAATAAAGAGATTATGCTATTTTACATAAAATTCTATAATTATTTAGCAATCGTCATAATATTTAAGTTCAATAAAGCCTCACACAATCTTGAGTCAATCATTCTTTCATTCAACATATAAAATAACACCACCCAAAAAAACTATTTTATACCTTTATATAATTTTCCATCAAAAAAATAAAATAAAAAACAAAACAATTCTAAGACAAAGAAAGTGTTGCATTATATTAATATCAATATTAAATTCGATGTATTTGTAACCCCAAAACTTTTCAAACCGAGAATGTGTTATCAGATTTGCACAAAAAAATAAGCCTTTGTTTCCATCTATTAAAGAAAAGTAGAAAGATCGTCATATCCCTTCATCATTATCACTTGCATTCTCTGTTTCTTCATTACATAGACTCGTAGTGAGGTTCACTTGAGATCAAAGCAGTTGGAGAAAACACATAGCTTTAGCCATGAAATCTCTCTCTTCATCAAATGGCTATAAATATTATGGAGCTATATCTTTATTAATGTACTGGGGTAGTATATCCCATTCTTTTGATTTAACCAAATACTAAATTCAATGGATAACATATACTGCCCCAGTGCATTAATAAAGTTATAGCTCCACAAATATTAATTACCTCGTCAAACAATCTTAAAATGTGAATACAAATCCATTTACATCATAAACAGTCCAGAAAGGAAATGAGAGTACAACAACCAATATTTCCAACACTATAGTTAATACATCTTGAGTCTATAACACCCTTCTAAGGACCTCGGGACATCGACACTCTAACATATATTTACTAGATCTCGGATGAGATTTTACATGTCACTAGTTTGCATGGGAATGAAGCAAGAAATTTTATTTCCTCATGAATCTTCTTGTTTTCCTTTGCATCTTCATCATTGGCCATCCATCACTAAACACTCTCTCTATTCCCTTTAGTGAAGCATCCTCTTTATTTATATGTTTTAGTATTTAATTTTTCTTCTTCCTACAAGTACGGCATGAGTTTCGACATCTACCAGTTTGCAGACAACATTGAAGGTTTAATATTTAGAAAAGGTTTTAGTTTTGGTTCTTTATTTAGAGATTGAGCTAAAAATAAAGATATTTATTTCAAAATTCATGAGGCCAAGGGTTATAAATGTAATGAGATTTGGTTTCTATTAAATCAGAATTTTAAATTTAATGGAAAGGAATTGAAAATTTGTGATTTACGAACTATTTTATTAAAATCGACTCGATAACTTGTTAATATATTTTATATATAAGAAGCATAACTTTTAATGGGCGAATTAGATTGTGAAATGGTTTGTGGAAGAGAATAACATGCAACATAATTATGATAAAAGTAGAATTTTTCCATCCAACAATGACAGAAAGATGTTTATAATACATAAATTTGTTACACAAAATAAATAAAGTCAAATTTAAAAATTTACAATTCGAAAATATTTATTTTTTTCTTATTATTTTTTTAAATTTTATAATAATAGTATTTATTATTAAAATTTTAAGAAATCTATGATGTGTAATTTTTATAGTAATATTTTTTCTTTCATTCTCATACCTTAACAAATTAAAAATATTATCACTATTAAGTAAATTTTTTTAATTAAAAATTGTATTATATTTATAATAAGTAATTATAAGACAACTAACAAAATTGGATCGGTTAGTCCTAGGGAAATCCAACCAAATCTAATATAAAAAAAAGAGCTAGCCTGAGATTACATGAAAAATAAGGAATTTTGATTGGTTGGTCCCTAGAGAATCCAACAAAAAACTAACTCAAAAGACAAGTTAACTTAAAATTGGCAATGTCAACACATTTACTACTATCTTTGTCATTGAGCCTAGGAGCAATCATTGGCTTTTCTGAAGGTTTTATTTTTATTTTTATTTTTTCTTACGAATATCAATTCATTATGAGGAGTTGCTAGGTATAGGTGTAAAGGAGACAATCATACATTTCCTTGAGATAATTCCACTTCCGGGGGGGTTCGCAAGATTGGTTGCTTCCTTATCACTATCTAAATGATCTAGTTCATTGAAACATTTGTACCATATCATTGACGAAGCCAAGGTTGTGGTTGTGTATGTTTGCTGAAAATGCAACAAGAAATTCCTAATTTAATTTTTCCTTTGATTAAATTAGGAGGAATATCGAAATTCCATGTCAGTAGACAACTTTTAAAAGTAAAATGAGTTATTTTCACTTAGTCATATTAGTTAATTCGAGTTAGAGGAAGAACCTGCGTTGTGTACGATGATTCCTGAATTTTAGGAGCCTAGGTTGAGTTAATTTGAGTTGTAACAATTTAATTCAGTTAAATCCTAAATTTTAGGAGCCTAGCTTGAGTTAATTTTAGCTGTAACAATTTAATTCAACTAAATTGAATTATCGTCAGTTAAATTTAATAGAAACTAAAAAACTTCTATTAAAATATATCAATTATTATTTAGGAAACCAAAGAACATTTTTTCCAATTTAACAACTCTTTTTGCAGCTTTTTTATCAATTATTATTTAGAAAACCAAAGGACATTTTTTTCTATTTAACAACTCTATCAACCTCTTTTTCACCTTTTTGGGGCAACTGATAGTTTAAACATATTATACTCCTTAAATATTTATAGAGTTCAAAGCATTAACATCAAAATATTTAAATATGCTTTTCTGCAGGTTGTGAAATGTTTTATTGTGGAGACGAACACTTGGCTTTGTATATTATATTATTTTCCCTAAGTTCACTGGGGATTTCTATATCATTTTCTGTAAGTTGTGAGAGGTGGAGGTTAAAAGTATGTTCGTTGAGAGTTGTGAGTGGTGGAGTAGCATTTATATATGAAATTTGTGTGAGTTGAAGTAAGGGAGTACGAAAGTTGTGTGAAGTGAGGGAGTGAGTTGTGAGTGTGGAGGGGGCCGGGGTTGTTACATTTTTGTGTTGTGTGGTTGGGAGTTGAAGGGAGGGAGTGGGGGGATGGGGTGTTACTTTCAGGGAAATTTTAGGGGCTAATATTTGCAGGTACTAATTTTCCATGCTTTTTCAAAAAACAAGATTCGCCAATTTCCATTTTTTCGCCCAAATTTTATAGTGCACCATTATTATACCTTAAAAATCGCCAAAATATTATATTGACTAACATAAAATCATTGGAAATATAAATCTTTCTACAAAAATATCGCCAAAAAAATTTACAATTTTCATATTAGGGACTAGTAATATTCGCCAAGGTTTCTAAACTTTAATATAAACTTCCATTCTTAAAATTTTCCCTGGTTATGTTTTTATGTTGTGTATGGCAGGGGTTGTTATGTTTTTATGTTGTGTAGTTGTGAGTTGAAGTGAGGGAGTGAGTTGTGGGTAGGGGGGGCGGGGGCGTGGGGGTACGTTTTTATGTTGTGTAATTGTGAGTTGCAGTGAGGGGGGGTTACGTTTTTATGTTGTGCGTGTGTTTTTTCCGTTTTTAGTTTTTTAATTTTTTAATTAATTGGTTTTTATTTAATTGGGATACAATTTGGTTTAATTTTATATATATTTTTAATGAGAATGGAACTTCACATAAATATGAATTTTTTAACTGGGGATACAATTTAGTTTAATTTGATATATAATTTGATTTTTTAAAATGGGGATACAATTTAGTTTATATATATATATATATATATATATATATATATATATATATATATATATTCAATGAGTTTGGAATTTCACATAAATATGATTTTTTGGTTTTTTTAATTATATATATATTTTTAATGAGATTGGAATTTCACATAAATATGAATTTTTTGGTTTTTTTTAAATATGATTTATTTTATTTTTTATTTTTTATTTTTTAAATATGAATTTTTCGATTTTTTAAATTAATTTTTTATGTTCATATTTAGGTTTTTTTGGTTTTTTTTTTTTTTTTTTAATATGATTTTTTTGGTTTTTTTTTAAAATTAATTTTATATGTTCATATTTGTTTTTTTTAAATCAATTTTATATGTTTGTATTTTATTTTATTTTTTTTTAATTTTAAATATGACTTTTTTAAATTAATTTTATATATTTGTATTTGTTTTTGTTTTGGTTTTTTTAAATATGGATATTTTTAATGTTTTTTTAATTCATTTTATATGTTCATATTTGTTTTTTTTTTTTAAATTAATTTTATATGTTAGTATTTGTTTTTTTTTTTTTTTTTTAAATTAATTTTGTATGTTCATACGTGGTTTTTGTTTTTTAAATTAATTATATATGTTCATATTTTTTCTTTAATTAATTTTATATGTTCATATTTAATTTTTTTGGGTTTTGTTTAAATATGACTTTTTTGGTTTTTCTTTTAAACTAATTTTATATGTTTGTAATTGGTTTTTTTTTTTTTTTTAAATTAATTTTATATGTTCATATTTTTTTAAATTAATTTTATATGTTAATATTTGTTTTCTTTTGGTTTTTTTTTTTAAATGAATTTTTTCGTTTTTTTTTTCAATTTAATTTTATATATTCGTATTTGGCTTTTTTTTGTTTTTTTAAATTAAATTTATATGTTTTTTTAAATTAATTTTATATATTTCACATCAATATGATTTTTTTTTTGTTTTTTAAATTAATTATATGTTGGTATTTGTTTTTTTTTTTTTTTAAATCAATTTTATCTGTTCATCTATGGTTTTTTCTTAAATGTTTTCTAAATGGATTTCAAGAAAAAAAAAAAACTTGAAAACATTCAATTAATTTCAAAATATTATTTCACATCAATATGCATTTCAGATTGGATCGGAAATTTCAATAAAATTTTTAATGAAATTTCAAGAAATTATTCATATATAATTATTTTTTATAGGAATTTCAAAATATTATTTTAAATTATTTTTAAATGAATTTCAAAATATTATTTCACATCAATATGAATATGAGATTGAAAATTTCAAGAAAAATTTCAATGAAATTTCATATATAATCATTTTTTCAAAATTTCAAAATATTATTTAACAAGAAACATTTCAATTAAATTTCATATATAATTATTTTATAAATAATTTTCAAAATATTATTTCACATCAATATGAATCAAATTTCATATATAATTCTTTTTTAAATGAATTTCAAAATATTATTTCACATCAATATTGAATTGAAAATTTTAAGAAAAATATAAATTTCAATGAATTTCATATACAATAATTTGAAATGAATTTCAAGAAACTTAAATGAATTTCAAGAAAAATGTTGAAATGAATTTCAAGAAAATTTTTGAAATGATTTTCAATAAAAATTTCAATGAATTTCAAGAAAATTTTAGAAATAATA